>LR738711.1:453051773-453146918 GCA_902687465.1 Secale cereale | reverse complement strand
GAGAGAGAGAGACAGAGAGAGACAGAGAAAAAAGTCAGAGAAAAAAAGGAGAGAAAGAAAAAGGGAAAAAGTGAGGAAAAAAGAAAATTCGGATCTATTTAGACTCAATCCCGTAGCTGAATTCGGATTGGAATCTGTTTTGTACCCTGTTCAGTAAAATAGGCATATCTTTTTCGTACGAAGTCCGTTTTGGCTCCACAAGTACTCAAATTAAAGCTAGCGACGAGCCGCATCTCAATAGTTGCAAGAGCTAGTCTTGGACGACGGATACATATTCACCATCACGAGACGTGGGACAACACACACAAGCACACGGTCATGTTATCTCTTTACCTTCATTTGAGGGTATATTTAATCCTGCTATTTATCTTGCTTGGGAGTTTGAGGTAGAAGAAATTTTTGCTAGCCATGATTTTTCTGAACTTGAGAGAGTACGAGCTGTCACTAGAGCATTTGCTGGGTTTTCTTCTGTTTGATGGAGTGTACACTGTAAGAAAAACATTGATAACCATCCCATAACTTGGAAAGATTTGAAAGTTGTAATGAGACAACAATTTTTACCTCCTTACTATCGCCGTGAATTGCTTCACAAATTGGAACAATTAAAACAAGTCAGTAACACTGTTCATGCTTACTACCAAGAGTTCAAATCTTATATGCATCATTGTGACATAGAAGAATCCGAGGATGATACAATGAATAGCTTTTTTGGTGGTTTGAACCATGATATTCGCGCAAGATTTCAGTATATTCCTCGTTGCATTACTGGTATGTATGTTCGTGCTTGTACCTTTGAGAGACAAATACAGGAGGATGCATTGTGTGACTACAACAACTACTATTCCAGTTCATGCTCACGACTACCGGTTGGTTCCTCCACCATTGCACCTACTAGAGCAGCCACACCTTCGATTATGAGCGCGACATCATCTAAAGTGTATGGTACATTGTCATCGTCCGTACCTACATCAGCTACGTCTTTGCGACAAGGTAACAGTAAAAACATTGATGATATAACTTCACTTGAGGATGATGCATATCTAGTTAACTTGAATACATCATGTATTGATTTACCTGTTGATTTGAGCACACCACCTGGTTTAGATAATCATGTTACTGTCATGAATGTGTCATGTGTTCAAACAACTGAAATACCAACAATTTTAAATGCACCCATTGAATTAACTGTTGATGCAAAAGAACCTTGTGAATCAGAGAATAAATCAAATTTGGATAAAATACATTTGAAAATAATTGTGCCAATGTTTAATCATTTTGATATGACCTCTAATCTTGGTGATGATTCTATGTCAAATTACTTATTGCATGTTTCCTTATTTAAGCATGTTGTAGCATGTGAATTTCATGCAAGTAAGGTTTATTCACCAATGTTGGGATGGCTTAATGATGAACATTGTCAGTATTTTGATATAATAAGAGCTTCACTTATTTGTGCAAACTGAGTTGTAATATTTTCATGCCTTATACTTCTTGTGATAATATTTTGGCTTTATATTTTATGAACTACGGAAGTTACTCATCTATACATGTGTCATATGTGCGAAAATCAAGGAAAGTAAAAATAAATGACATATACATATACAACATGTACACCTTGTCTATTTGCTTACCCACATTTCCGATTAAGCAACGCCGAGGACGGCTTTTTTTTCAAGAAAGGGAGGACGATGAGGACATAACTACCTTTGATACGACCAAAAATATTGCATACATGTATATTTGTGAGGTGATTTCTAATGAAAACTATGCAATAATTTATTTATGTCATCCAGGACAAAAATACTTCACAGACTTTTATGCCATCTCTAATTGCAGGTGTATGGAACATTTGTACAATCCACATATGAAGATAAGGTAAAAAGAGAAGTTTAGGTGTTGTTCAAAAAGTCCTTTCACGTCACTTTTGGGCTAAGAGAAGATAGAGTCCAAGACTTTCACGTTCTGCATTCAGATTCGGGCTGCACAGACATACCTGACTCAAAACGTCAAGAACTCCTTCATACGGACTCCGAATTGGGTGATTTTTTTGTTGGAAATTAGATTCCGTGCTCTTTCCAGCCCAATTGGATCCACCTTCAAATTTGTCCGGAGCGTTGAGATATCGACGAAACAATCTGACGCTGCCGCAGAATCCGAGTCAAACTACAAGTCCAAAGGTGTTGCATCACCTCCACTTGAGCCCATGAGCCTTGTACAACCTAGGGTTAGTTTTAGGCTTCCTTGGGACGTCCTCCCACCTCCTTGGTCGCCACCCCTTGCTCCTATATAATTAGATCCATCTAGTAGCTTTTTCCTTGGGATTTGTTTAGTCAAAAGTTAGCCATTGCAACTTCGTGTACTTCGTTTGTGTCCAACAACCAGACCAAGACCGCTCACGAATCCCCACCTTTATCAATACTTCATTTATATTTGCAATATTCAGATTGCTTAATCATATTCTTGCTTGTTCTTTGAGTGCCTCCAGGAATAGACCTTCGTGGTCAGGCTGATCGTGCTTCTGGCATTGTCTGTAACCCCTGGAGATTGGTTTAGGGATTGCTAAGGCGCAACGTCGTGCACGTTTGTAGTCGGATCGACAAAGTTGTCTCCTCCAAATCGTTAATTATCATCTCATCGAAAGATCGGGCCCCTCGCCTCTATCAAAACTACTCATATAAATCCATCTTGATGTTCCGTGCAACGCACACACATCTTGCTAGTATTTATTATATCTCCATCTCTACTCTTATAAAAAAATGAAGATCTATATTATATACAGAAGATGGTGTGCCTGCCATCCTGTAATATAGGCCATCCGATCTATATCTGACGGATAGGAAGGAAACAATGACAATTTTGCAAAAAGATACCCGCACTCCTCTCCACATTTGCAGAGAAGGCCTTGCCCCATTCATCCTTATCTTCCACATGATAAACTACCAATATAAATGCATCTTGATGTTCCGTGCAACGTACGGGCATCTTGTTAGTATCTCTACTCTCTATCTCTATCTCTACTCTTATAAAAACTGAGTTGGTGATGATGGTGTGCCCGCCATCCTGCAAAATAGACCGTCCGATCTATATCTAACGAATAGAAATCAAACTATGGCAATTTTGCAAAAAGATACCCGCACCTCTCTCCACATTTGCAGATAAGGCCTTCCCTCGTTCATCCTTATCTCCCACAACCTCATTGTTGAGCAATTAAAAAAGGAAGCATCTAGAACAATATCGCATGGTTTCCGCTGCCGGCCTCGTCCATCCCTATGCCTCCGCTCAGTCCGACCACCAATCACCACCATGCCCCACTCCTCCTCACCTTATCTCTCCTCTTTCTCGAGATATCATTAGTTTTTACACATGGGATTACTCCCGCATGGGTCAATCACAACAGGTGTTTTATAAAAAAATGCATCTTTATGTTCCGTACAATGCACGGGCATCTTGCTAGTTATGAATAGATACCACATTATAGAATGTAAGCTTTGAGTCATATATGCATGATGTAGATGTTTGTTTAATTATTATAGTTCATCTCATTCAATATCAATTAGTTTTTATAGAAAAACTAATCTATTTTAAGATTCATGGAATTGTGCGTTGTAAAGCATAAAGTAAAAACTAATAATGGTGATTCATCTAGAAAAAAACTGGGCAATTATGAGACGGAAGATTCTAAAACAAAGGAGAAGTGCTTGTGTTTTGAGGTTTGTGCATTCCGCTTAAGTTCAACCATGGAGTCTTCTAGATTGTACATGTGGCAAAATCTAGTGGAATGTAGATGATATCCAATGGCCAGTAGTGCTCGGATTTTCTATCTCTGCACCGTCGGATTGGTTTCATCCAACGACCATCTTTCAAAGTTATGCGCATACTATATAGGGGTATAAATATAGATATAGATTTTAATGGTGTTGTTCTGATGCCACATGTTGGTTACATCATACTGCTCCATATTCTCTATACTTAGTTACACATCAGCAAACTAGCTTGTGGTTCCGCTGCTTTTTGTTCGTTTTACCCTACATTTCCGATGCTAGCTATTACATCATTGCTCCGAGCCTCTATTCATTACTTTTTTGTGCGTTTTTGATCTTCCCAGGTTGCATGGCTAATTCGATGCTTTTTATTAATTATGGAGCTGTCAACCCCATCAAGCAAAATATTTGTTATTTTGGGGCTAGCACTTCGAACAAGCATAAAAATAGAGTGAATTACATATATTGTCATGTAAGCACAAACCCTTCTTTCATTAGTTTAGATTAACCATTGATGATCAACTCGAACCAGTGCATGCGATTAAAATTAATTTTATCTAAATAGAGAGTGTAGAATAAACTACAACAACTAGATTTGCAACCACGGAATGCTGACGATATCTTCAAAGAACATTGCAATAGCAGTGAGGCTTCACATCAACATATGGTAAGCCAGTGTGTTTTAGTCATGTGAAATGTAATGCGTGTGGGTTGCTTTCTTGGCTTGTGCCCTCAACCTGTAATGCTATAGAATTACAAATAGTTCAGTTATCTGCTTTGCTGTATTGCTTGATTCCAGTGCTTATTTGTTACTTGTTAGGATACCTGAGCTGGCCAATATGTCAACAGTGTATGTTTACTATCGTAAAGAAATGCATGCCTAGTTCATCTGAGTCCTTAACTTTTCCTATGAACTTCATCACAAGACTGTCTTCGTAGTTTATATGAGGCCACACTGTTAAGTGCTTTCTCAGATTATTTCAACTGCTTAGATGCCTAGGCAACTTAAATATGGCGGTGGTACACTGCCTTTCATCTAGGGATGTCAAACTGGGTCCCGTTTAATCCCGATTGAAGTCCACTAATGGTATGATAGTTTCAAAGAGTTTTTTGTTATTTTAGGAAAATGAACTAGCAAGCTAGCAAAAACTAACTAGATGGGACTGGCGGATGCCACTTATTTGCCACTTACGTCCCTATTCATCTTACTATTTTAATTTGTTTTCAGCTGATGCTGCTTCAAACCATTTAAATATAGCTTGTCGTGCTCGGCAATAATTCGTATATAGTTTACCATGTAAGCTTACTACCTGGATCACGCGATAACTATCTCTTACTTATGTGCAGCGGGAACCTTTCAGGATGCCGTTCACACTAGGACACAATGTACAACCCCAGAATCTATTTGTGGAAGCAGTGCGCCATCCATGCTACAAGATGGTAGCAGTTCAGAGGCAACACCGCTGAGAGCAGTCTGAGCACAAATATTATAGTTCTTGAGGCTCTACTAGAGGCAGAAAGAGATGGTGTGGCTGCCATGACTGAGGTAATCTTCATCTTGAGGCTGGAAATTATGCAATTAGCTGCACACATTATGCAAGCAACCGAAGAATTGGAGGAATTAAGAATGTTGCATTTGAAGATGGAGGAGGTCCTACTGCTTCTGCTATCTGAAGCCTAGGGTAATCCCAGTTCTACTTTAGATACCAGTTGAAATTGTGATTAGATTAGTATACTTGCATGTTGTGTCATGTCTCTGAATGGACTATGTGGTAAGACCCCCTATGTTGTCCATGTGTTGTAATGATCTGAATTTTTTAGGTGAGATAATCCTCAGTACTTGTATGATTGACATAATATGAACTGTTTTTCGTGTGAGCATATTGTATTGGATTAAATAACTGTTTGACTCAAAGTGTATCCAACCTAATGAATTCAAAGATCACGATATTTCTAAATCATATTCATTTAAAAAGGTGGAATAAATCTTTGTCGTGGTTTTGAAGAAATAAATAACAAAACGTAGAATGATGTATGGATATTCGTAATCGAATACAAATTGGATTGGAATTTAATTGCCAAGGCCGAGGGTAAACATGAATGCTAATTCTTTCAAATTTTGAACGAAGCGGCAAAACACCCACTATCATTTGTCGGCTGCCCGAAGGAAGTGTTTGCGAGATGGAAATTATCGTCTACCCCTCACACTTCACATCCTAATCGACCCGATTACCACTGTTGTCGATAGGGGTAGACTAGTAACTTCAATCAGACATGACACGAATGCCTCTGAGCCCATTCAGACATGGTGGGCCCCAAACATGGGCGGCAAAACACATTTGATTCAAGCTCGTCCAAAAGACCGGTCTCTCTCTCCCTCCATTTCCCCATTCATAACGGTGGGCGGCAAAACAAACTCTCCTCATCCGAAATCGACATAGGAAAATATTTTAAATAGGGCAGATGTGTAATTTCCCTCAAACGTGAAACAAATGCCCTCCCTATCAGCCCCATTCATACACCATGGGCGCCAACCGTGGGCGGCAAAACACCCTCTCGTCGCCCGAAATCGCTACCGGCAAATATTGGGGAGACGCGCGATAACCGTCCTATCCCCAACCGACGAGATGTACGAAATTTTAAACAGGGGCTAAGTTCGTAACTTTCCCACATTTCAGACAAGCGCGTCCCAAAGACTGACATGCCCCTCCCCTCCATTTCCCCATTTATACACCATCGGCCCCACAACAACTTCCCCACTCTAGCCAGCCTCCTCCATCCGCCACCCCATCCTCCACCTTGCTGGAGCCGCTACCCCTACCCCGTCGTCCACTTCAAGAGATGGATGTCTCTCATCTATGGCGACGGACCAGGATCCTTTCATCGCATCCTCTCACTTCATCGGTGTCGTCGTCCACCTTGCCTTTGCCGTCCTACGACCGCCTTGTCCACGACAACATGACTAATCCCCCGACCCGGTCGTCTGTCGTCTAAAGTTTTCTTTCGCGCCGCCGATAGCCATCGCACCTGCAGCACCCTCAACTTATTGGCAGGGGCCTACACGGTGTCTCAAGAGAGGTGGTACTCTTTCATATATGCTTAAGTTATTTATCTCACCCGGAAAATAGATCGTAACTTGTTTACTGTACTTTTCTTGTCCGTACCAAATCATAGTGGCTAGTTGAAGGAAAACATTGGTTGTGAAGTAGCCTTTGTCTGGTTTGCAGCTTCAGATCCACCATGGCATGGTCACTATACTCGTAAAGCTTATGGTTCCCCCCTTTATATTCACTACCATCAACATAGGTGCTTCGTGTCATGCTAGCACTGCTCCCTAAGATCTCAACCCATCCAGCGAAACAACATGCCACTCGTAATTCCAAAGCTTAGTTGTTGAAATACGGATCTGATATGATGCTCATATTACTAAAACAGAGAACGTTTAATTGGTCACCTAGTGTTCCTATATTCGTTTCAAAAAGCATGTGCGCCACATATAGAGAGACAACAGGGATTTACATTTCTCTGTGCGCTCTGGTTTATTATCGGTGGGCAACACACATTGTATTATCTAACTAGCAAGATGCCCGTGCGTTGCACGAAACATCAAGATGCATTTGTATGAGTAGTTTATCTTGTCGGAGAAAAGGATGCTTTCAATGATTCTAGATGGTCTGCCATAATATCCAGGAAATGCTGGGAGCTATGTCATCTTTGATAATCTAGACTGATAGTAACAATATTGTGCCTTCAATTGATTAGAGTTGCCCTTTTTGGGGCCGAAGCCTTTCCGAACCCTTTCTTGCCATACCGGCAATACAAGCCCATATGGTCCAGCTAGTTCCACTTTCCTGATTTTACTCTTGATGCTTAGGGTTTTCCCCTTTTATCTACCCTACTATGATATGCATAGGTGCTTTATGTCGTACTAGCAGTACTCCACCCTTCTAGCTAAACAACACAACACTCATAATTCCAAAGCTTAGTTGATCAAATATGATTGTGATATGATACTGATGTTAGTTAACAGACACATTTAATTGGTTAGCTAAAGGTCCCACTTGAGTTTCCAAATGCATGTCATGACATATACAGAGACAACATAATTGCATTTCTTTGTCACTTGTTGACTGTACTTTATTGTCCATGCAAAATCTTAGTTGTTATTTCAAAGCAAACATCAGTTGCTAACTACCCTTTGCACGGTTTGCAGCTTCAGATCTGCCATCCCACTGCCACGGTCAACACTATACTCATCATGCTTACGGTTTCCCCATTTTATGATGACCACGATCAACCTACGTGGTTCGTGTCGTAATAGCACTGCTCCACCCATCGAGCTAAACAAGCTTATATGTACAAATTCAAATATGATATTATGCTGATATTAGTAAAACTGAGACATGTTTAATTGGTCGGCTAAATGTTCCTACTTTAGTTTCGAAATGCATGTGAGCCACATATGGAGAGGCCGGAAGGAATAGTATTTCTCTGTGCGCTCTGGTTCATCATGGGTGGGCAACTAACATTGTATAGAAAGACTTGTAATATCTTCAATCTGCTTGCTCTTCTTCTATTCTTTAACAAGATCCTCTTCTCTTCTTTAGTAAGTATATTCCTTGTTGGGAAGAGTAGCAGAGACATTTGCGGTCGACTGGTCAGGTCGAGTTGTTCTCCCTTAGTATATTTTGAATATGTTAGGTCAGGCCGACTTGTTCTTACTATATGTTGAAGTTGTCATCTTCGAAGTATTATCACTTCTGGAGCTCTCATATTATGAGTAGTAGACCACATTATATTAATGCACACACCAAATGACAACATGCATGGCATCTCTCAGAAGAATTGGAAAGGGAGGCGGTATTGGATTAGAATCACTTCTGCATTACAAAGATAATCTCACTTTTTTTATGTTTTCATGCATGTCAGGTATTGAACATGATCAAAATCAATATGTGATTGGGCGCATGAGAGGAATATTGTGGAACAATCCACTGGCTAACAAACTTGGCATGGTGGAGGATGGCCTATCTTATTCACCCATCAAGGTGCTTGCACTAACTTGGCAAGGTTGTATTGGTTGCACATATTTTGCATATGACCTTTTGCATTGCTTCTACTTTGTTACACCACCATCTGCTTAGTTTAAGCATCATATATGAGTATATGCCATATCTATCCATTTTCTATACCTATTCCATGTGTCATCATATTATGTTTTTCCAGTCAAATGTTGTTCTTTCGTAATAGATGTCAAAAAGGAAGAGGGTGAGTGCAGATCCTCAAGGAGTACAAACTAGGTATTTGGAAAAGGTAGTGATACCTGTTAAATCAGATAGATCAGCATCCAAACTTCTATTATAACTACTTAGAGCCCAGCGTCACGTACTGTCTATGATATGAATTCAAAATTTGAACTCCTAAATTCCTTCATGTGCCTTACCTTATTTCTTGTATGAAAACTAATTTCAGATGAATCTCCTTTGGCAAAGGATCATACGATCTTAAGACAATACTAGGCACTGCATTGCTCTTGTCTGTACCTCTTGCCCTTTGTCAGCATACTTACACTCATTGATGTTTGATTATGTGGCATCACTGTAAATGTTCGCTTTTTATCCTCCCTTTGCTCAAAATTATAAGATCTATATTTACTCTTAAATAAATGTAGGATTAACACACTTATTATGAAGTTTTAGATTGCTCATGTAAGTACCTATTATCATGTACTCCCTCTGTATCTAATTAATTTTTGCTCAATTGGATGTATTTAGAACTTAATAGTGCTAGATACATCCATTTGAGTGACAAGTAATAACGGACGATGGTAGTATTACTGTACTTGCATTGTGAGATAGTTGATTGTATAGCATTACTTTGCATCTTATCTACCTTGCCCTCCTCTTTCTCCAAATTAACAGATCTACATTTACTCTCACCAAAATGTTGAATAAAGCCAATGCCGCTGCACACGTTAATGTTTGCATTCCTCATGTTAGTACATTTTGCCTTGTAACGATGTACTTAATTAATTGCTATTTGATGATGTATCACACTCAACACCTAAGCTTCATTATCCTCTATTTCTTCCAATATTATTTGATCTATATTACTCTTTACAAAATGTAGAATAAAGGCAACGCTTAAAAAGAAGTTTCTTTGGAGAATTTGTTGAATTATCCTTCCATCGACATGGAGAAGGGCTTTGTCCAGCCGGTGTTAACATGTAATGTAAGTTCATCCTTCTCAAGCCTTCAAACTATGTTCTAGTATATATTTGGATAGGCATCATTCCCTCCACTTCTGTTTAATGTGGTGTTTACATATGATTGGATGTTTGCAACAACTACCAGTTTTAAATTGTAGTTGTAAAAACATGTTCCTTATGCATAACAGATCCATTTATTTGCTTATATAATTGTGAAACCTGTTACATGTCTCCTTGTTTCTCTTTCAGAGTCGTATCTCTCATGCTAGGCAGAACTTTAGGGAAGATAGTGAGCCAAACCATCTTGAAGAGAGCGAGATGACCCCAAGGTCATGTCTTGATGAAGACAATGAATTGAAGCTACACACCAGCAGCTGTGAGACAACCTATGTGCAGTTGCTACCTCAAACAGTTCGACTTCTTCAGTCTCAACTTAAAGTGGAAAGGCTTGCTTCAGCTCAGCTCCAACCTGATGTCAATGATGTGAAGAAGGCCGCAGAGGACACCCATGCGTGCTTTCTTGCTACGCACCTACGGTTACAGCATCTATCGTTGACACAACTGAGGTCTCATCAGCTTGTTCAGCTGCTTTGGGTGCACAGTCAGTGTAGGCCTAATGCCTTCTAAAGTGCTCTCAATTTTGTATATTCTTTTGTCGTCATGTTTAATGCACTGGTGGCCACCTTTGATGCCCAGTGTATGTAATCCTCGGCCACGTTGCGCTTTATTATCACCGGTGGCAAACTTTGATGCCCAGTGGATGTAATATGCCATAATTTCTTTATTGTATAGTCTAGGTTTATTCCTGGTCGGTATGTTGTAATTTAGGCAGGAAGCTTCAATGGATATCAATGTTGTCGGTCTTTAGGCAGGCCCATAACTCGCTATATATGGGCCAAAACGTGGGCATGTAATAATCTTGGGCCATTAGCAGGTCTAAACCTATAGTAGTTTTCCACCTTTAACAGGCTATTAACTAGATTGGGCTAGCGTTGAGCGAAAAAATTCATGGGCCAATACAGGCTGAAACTACCTTAGGCCCATGTTTGGCCCAAATAGAACGAGCCGTTAATAGCGAAAATATATCTCGAGCCTTGTTTGGCCCAATAAATTTATGGGCTTTAAGCAGGCCAGTATCAACGCAGGCCGTAGGCCCAACAGTGTCACGTGCCAATAACAGATGGGCTATAAGCAGGCCGGATTCAACGCTGGCTATAATTAGGACCAACTATTACACGGGCCATTAACAGGCCAATAGGCCTTTTGGGCTGAAATTTATCCACGAAGACTACGGGTCGTTAAGATGCATAAAGTTACTTCACACAAGAAATAGCCTAGTTTCTGCATGGGTCGTTAAATGGCCTAAAGTGAAACCGGGCCAACAACGGCCCAGATGCAGCACGGGCCGCTGATAGTCCGAAACTATTGTCGGGTCGAGCTGGTAAACAGGCATTTAACAAGTTGAAATACCAACCCAGCTTAGATTGGGCCCAAAAGAACAATGGCTGGTTAACGGGCCTGATCCAATATGGGCTGTAATTTAGCCCAAAACCCGATAGGCTGTAAACGGGCCTGATCTGATATGGGCCTCAATTTGACCCAAAACATGGCAGACTATTAACGGGCCAGCCCACTAGTGTCTGGAAATATATGGTGGGACTTTTAGATGGGCCGGACTTTTTACCTTAAATGGGCCACTGTTGGGTTGTGCCACGTGTCGACATGTCATATGCGTCTTCCGTCCATTGTAGGGATGACATCTGTGGCAGCGATGAGCTGACACGTGGATCATCTGGCGAATGAGAATTTTACACGTGGAAAATGCCCATTGGTCGGGGCTGTTAATGGATTATCGGATCCAAACCTGAACCCGATAGCTTAACGGCGACCCGTTATGGTGGATGCCACGTGTCGGTTACCCTTGACGAAAACACTTCCATGACACGCCATTTATTATCATGGAAGTGGACACTCCCGTGATGATAATTTTGGTATTGTCATGGAACACTCTATGACAGCACAGGTATGACTATCTTGATTATATCATAAAATCGTCATGGATGTACATGCATGACAGAAAACATGACCTGCTATGACAAACACGTATTATCCTGGAAGTGTTTTTTTGTAGTGCATCCATCATGATGGTTCTATTCTCTTGCACATAACCATTAGAAGAACAAGTGCATGCATAATATGATGCAACAATGGCGATGTTCATGGCACTATGTATGTGGTGCAAAGAAGTAAGACAAGCATGCTTCACAAGAAATATGTCAAAATCTCCAAATATATGCGAGAATGCTATGGGGGCAATCTCATTAGCAAGACTAAAATCATTGTTGCAGTCAATACATGGCAAGTCATCTAGCATGAGAGAGGAAACATATGGAGACATATGACAACATTTTGTAGCAATCTTGTGCAAATCATGGAAAGTGATGACATACACAAATCAAGCAAATCAATCATGTCCTGCAAACTAGTGGAGCGACGATGCAACACACTAGATGAAATCATAGCAGTCATGTCATGTGAGCAAATAATAGATATGGGCAATGCACATAACATATCGCAAGCACGGAAAAGAATATGATCAAAGCATCATAATAGTCATGGGGTACAAAGGAATCATCGCAATAACAAGCAATATCTCCACCAAGTTTAAAAATACACATACAAGTAGTAGATGCATGGATCATGTGAACTGCAAAGCATGGGCCACAAATGCATGAGAAAGGCATACGATGAGGACATTAATAACATTGTTACACCCACAGCCCCTGCTGCTATACATAAAGGAACAATTACTAGAGCTCGCGCACGCCAATTAAATTACCAGGTACGTTTGTTTCTTGGTAATGATTCATATGAAGGGCCAAGCTTGGACAGGGAGGATGAACATTGGAGCAAGAACAAGCATGGAGATGATGGCATGCGCAAGGGGACCAAGAACAGAGTTTCAAGTGATGATTTCAGGACTTTGAAGCCACCATAATGAGTGCATGAGGGCTTGGACGACATATACTAGATGCCACTTCACAAATTTCGTCCAGCGGTTATTATAGGCCCTGTGTCTCCTTATTATTGATTCAGGCCCATGTAATTTCGAAATACTTAAGTATAGGCTGTTTTTAGAGTCTGTATGTGTGGGAAAAAAAGTTAGGGTTGGTTTCGGACCCCTCTACAAGGGGTCACGAATTTCCCCCCTATTCCTCCATATATACAACCCTTAGGGCGTCATGTAAACTTTGACTTTTGTTTAGATTAAAGTTCGCCATAGCTGCAACTTTGCCTAATTCGTTTGTGTTCAACGACCAGACAAAGATGTCACAGAACCCCACCTTGATCAATAAAGCTTTCATCTTATTCGCAATATCCAGATTGCAATCTCAATTTCTTGCTTGTTCTTCATTTGCTTGCAGGAAATAGTCCCTCGTGGTCAGGTTGATCGTGCTCCGTCCTAGTCAATAACCTCTCAAAGTTGGTTTAGCGATTGCTAAGGTGCGACATCTTCGCACATTCGTAGTCGGGTCGTCAAAGTCTACTCCTCCGAAAACGATAATCACCATCTCATCGAAAGACGAGACATGTCGGTGCAACAAACACTGGGTCCATTGCACAGACTATGCACATGGCCAGGAGCAAGTTTGCAGCACCAACATCAGATCAAGACTCGAAGGGATCAGCTCTTTGATGAATTAGAGAGATGGTCAAGGAGATCAAGATAACCAAGACCAGCCAAAGGCGCAAGATATCACCAGAAGAAGAGCCCTGCTTGCCGGGCATGCGAGCCTGGCAGGGTGGGATCGCCCCGGAACAAAGCCTCCAACATCGCCCTGGCAGGCCTGTCGGGGGCTCACGGAGGCAAACCACCACCTCACGATGACATCCGTTGTCAATAAGTGTGGGGTCAAGCTCCTAAGTGCTCAGTGGCAGCCCCCTGCCACATGGCAGCCACTTCCTACGGAAAGAGCCTGCAAATGACACCCGTCCTGTGACGTGTCGAGCAAGCAGGCGTGAAGCTGGTGAAACAGCCCGGCAAGGCCTGCCGGGCGATCTGTGATGTGACACTGAGAAGTGCATTTAATGCACTCAGTCAGCCTGCAGAGTTTGGTATGATAGCACTGTTTGCTATCTAATCAGCCTAGAAAGACTTATTTGCCACTATGGTGACCCCTTAATCTATAAAAGGAGGCCCATGGCAACCGTAGAAAGGATTCGGCCACACACCCACATACGCGCGCGACCGCTCTCGCCCCGAGGCAACCTTGCCGGGCAAGAGCGTCTTGCTTTTTTCCACCATTCCACCATCAATCCACCAAAGCAGGAGTAGGGTTTTACGCCTCGTGGTGGCCCGAAGCCGGGTAAAATTGCCCGTGTGATCTCTGCCGTGCTGCGCCACGCTCTCCACTCTTTGTGCAACATGCCCATCCCCCCGCCGAACCAAAAAGGGACTCATGTCCCATAGGTGGCCATGGTTTTCTCGAGACATCTTTGGCGCACCAGGTAGGGGGATCACTTGCGCGAACCTGAGAACTTGAGCAACGCGTCATATTCATCACCAGCTTCACCTTCTTCGGCTCCATCAACCAGGGATCCCAAGAAGAAGTCCGATACCACCGCTCACCCGTCAAGTTCGAGGGCCTCGCTGCCCGCGGTCGCCGATGTCGCAGGGAATGCGACAACGCACAGGAACGCAAACGTTGTGGGGGACATGGTCGGTGCGGGAGGCGTGATTACCACACCTCCCGCGGCCGAAGCATGAGCGGGAGGTGCCGGAGTAGAGTAGCATCAACAGCATCCCAGCGGTCATTCTCCATGAGGTACGAGCAGAGAGATTATTCTGTCTGTACCTCCTCGCCCAGCCAAAGAGCGCGGTCATGGCGGTGTAGCTCATTCTGGGGTGAACCGCAACTCTCCATCCGCTCCCATCGCGGGTGCGACTACAGAGCATGCGCCACCCTCGGAATGAGCTAACCAAACCAGTGTGCTCTACTGAGCCGCTGGCCCTCAAGCGCCTCCGCCTTGTCCCCACGTCGTCCAAGCAGCTGGCTCCCAGCGACAAGGGTCCGGCATGGTTGCCACCGGCAACGCCAGGAGCCGAGCAACATTGTGGTCCACATCATCATCACCTATGCCAAGCACCGCCTGAGAGGCTATGGCGCGGGCCCAACTACAACTGAGATTTCCGCTGGCGACCGATCAGATGGATGAGTGGCGAGCCACCATCCGCAATCTGATTGGTTTCGCCGAGGCGGGAGGATCGCAGCCAGCTGGCCCATCGCGACCTCCCGAGGCGATGGCGATTGCCCATGCTACTGGCCATACTGAGGGGGCCACTGATACTTCTCCAACATATCTATAAGTTTTGATTGTTCCATGTTATTATATTATCCGTTTAGGATGTTTAATGGGCTTTAATATGCACTTTTATATTATTTTTGGGGACTAACCTATTAACCAGAGGCCCTGTGCCAGTTGCTGTTTTTTGCCTATTTCAGTGTTTCGCAGAAAAGGAATATCAAACGGAGTCCAAACGGAACGAAACCTTCGCGCTGATCTTTTTTGGAACAAACACAATCCAGGAGAGTCGGAGTAGAAGTCAAGGAAGCAACGAGGCGGCCACGAGGCAGGATAGCGCGCCCAGGGGGTAGGTGCGCCCCCCACCCTCGTGGGCCCCTCGTAGCTCCACCAACGTACTTCTTCCGCCTATATATACCCTTGTACCCTAAAAACATCTAGGAGGGCAATGAAACCACTTTTCCACCGCCGCAACCTTCTGTACCCATGAGATCCCATGTTGGGGCCTTTTCCGGCGCTCCGCCGGAGGGGGAATCGATCACGGAGGGCTTCTACATCAACATCATAGCCTCTCCGATGACGTGTGAGTAGTTTACCACAGACCTTCGGGTCCATAGTTATTAGCTAGATGGCTTCTTCTCTCTCTTTGGTTCTCAATACAAAGTTCTCCTCGATGTTCCTGGAGATCTATTCGATGTAATTCTTTTTGCGATGTGTTAGTCAAGATCTATGAATTGTGGGTTTATGATCAAGATTATCTATGAACAATATTTGATTCTTCTCTGAATTCTTATATGCATGATTTAATATCTTTGCAAGTCTCTTTGAATTATCAGTTTGGTTTGGCCTACTAGATTGATCTTTCTTGCAATGGGAGAAGTGATTAGCTTTGGGTTCAATCTTGCAGTGCTCGATCCAGTGACAGAAAGGGAACCGACACATATTGTATTGTTGCAATCGAGGATAAAAAGATGGGGTTTATATCATATTGCTTGAGTTTATCCCTCTACATCATGGCATCTTGCTTAAGGCGTTACTCTGTTCTTATGAACTTAATACTCTAGATGCATGCTGGATAGCGGTCGATGTGTGGAGTAATAGTGGTAGATGCAGAATCGTTTCGGTCTACTTGACACGGATGTTATGCCTATGTTCATGATCATGCCCAAATATTCTCATAACTATGCGCTTTTCTATCAATTGCTCGGCAGTAATTTGTTCACCCACCGTAATATATGCTATCATGAGATAAGCCACTAGTGAAACCTATGGCCCGCGTGTCTACTATACATCATATAAGTTTCTGATCTACAATTATAGTTTACTATTTATTTTGCAATCTTTATTTTCCAATCTATGCAACAAAAATACAAAAAATATTTATCTTATTATCTTTATCAGATCTCACTTTTGCAAGTGGCCGTGAAGGGATTGACAACCCCTTTATCACGTTGGTTGCAAGGTTCTTGATTATTTGTGCACGTAGTAGGCGACTTGTGTGTAGTCTCCTACTGGATTGATACCTTGGTTCTCAAAAACGGAGGGAAATACTTACGCTACTTTGCTGCATCACGCTTTCCTCTTCAAGGGAAAACCAACGCATGCTCAAGAGGTACCAAGAAGGATTACTGGCGCCGTTGATGGGGAGATCTACGCTCAAGTCAAGAAATACTAATTACCCATCACAAACTCTTCTCCCTCGCATTACATTATTTGCCATTTGCCTCCCGTTTTCCTCTCCCCCACTTCACCTTTGCCGTTTTATTCGCCCTCTTTCCGTTCACCTCTTTTACTTTCGCTTGCTTCTTGTGTGTCCGTGTGTTGGATCGTTTGCTTTGTCGTCATGGCTAGTCCTTCTATCATTGTTAGTACTCCTGATAACGAAGTTCTTAATTTTAAACAAAGGGAGGGAGAAAATCGGAAAGATGCTTGGTATAGAATTTGCAATGCTCAGAATAGATCTACTAGGAAGCAATCTACTTCCGTTCTCCTTCGCAATTTTTACGTAGGCATCACTCCTTGGAATAGATATATTCTTGATACCATTACCAGAGGGAATTTCTTGGGTAGCCATACTTTTGATTCTTATAATGCTATGATAGATCTGTTTGGCCCCCCACCTCTTTTGGTTAATGGAACTTTTTTAACTTTGGAGCATGTAATGCAAAAGCTTGAAATTATCGAAAATAAAGTTGCCACTATAGAGTTGATCAAGAATTTGGATAAAAAGATCCACAACCAAATTACCTGATATGGATCTAAGGTAGGAGTTACTCTGAAAATTTTGAGAGAAAAAGAACCCATAGTTAATGAAAAGATAGATCAAGATTCCACTAGAATTTATATACTTGAGGATACTATTACCAACTTAGGGTCTGCCTTTTCTGCCATTAGAAACACTTCGAACCGTCCTCCTACCAAAGTTGCCAAGTTTATGTATATTCCTAAAAATAAGGGTGAATCTTCTAGTAAGGAGAATGCGGATCTCAAATCAATAAGTGTTCACCCCAATGTTTTCACTATCATTAAGGAACCTTTTGCTACAAATGAATTTCTTGATTTCTAGCCTAGGAGTTTGATTAACAATAAAAAGAAAGAAACTCCTAACAGTTATAAGTGTTCAATTGAAGAATTGCATACCAAAGATGATAATACCTAGATCTATTCTTGTTTTTATGCCTAGCTAGGGGCGTTAAACGATATCGCTTGTTGGGAGGCAACCCAATTTTAGTTTCTTTGCTTTTTGCTTCTGTTTATAATAAATAATTCATCATGCTATTGCTATGATTGAGTTTTTTGTATTTTAATTAGTGTTTGTGCCAACTAGAACCTTTGGGAAGACTTGGGTGAAGTCTTTACGATCTTGCTGTAAAAAACAGAAACTTTCACGCTCAGGAGATTAGCTGCCATTTTTTACGGGAGAGTGCTCTTAGGTTGATTATTTTTGCAAATTATAATAGACAAATTCCTCACGTCCACCAATTTATTTCAGAAATTTTAGAGTTACAGAAGTATTCGAAAGTTACAGATTTCTACAGACTATTCTGTTTTTGATAGATTCTGTTTTTCGTGTGTTGTTTGCTTATTTTGATGAATCTACGAGTAGTATCGGGGGGTATGAAACATAGATAAGTTGGAATACAGTAGTTTTAACACCAATATAAATAAATAATGAGTTCAATACAGTATCTTAAAGTGGTGGTTTGTTTTCTTATACTAAAGGAGCTCACGAAATTTTCTGTTAAGTTTTGTGTTGTGAAGTTTTCAAGTTTTTGGGTAATGATTTGATGGACTATGGAATAAAGAGTGGCAAGAGCCTAAGCTTGGGGATTCCCAAGGCACCCCAAGGTAAAATTCAAGGACAACCAAAAGCCTAAGCTTGGGGATGCCCCGAGAAGGCATCCCCTCTTTCGTCTTCGTCCATCGGTAACTTTACTTGAGACTATATTTTTATTCACCACATGATATGTGTTTTTCTTAGAGCGTCTTGTATGATTTGAGTCTTTGATTTTTAGTTTACCATAATCATCCTTGCTGTACACACCTTTTGGGAGATACACACATGAATTGGAATTTATTAGAATACTCTATATGCTTCACTTATATCTTTTCAGCTAGATAAATTTTGCTCTAGTGCTTCACTTATATCTTTTAGAGAACGGTGGTGGTTTTATTTTATATAAATTATTGATCTCTCATGCTTCACTTATATTATTTTGAGATTCCTTTAGAACA
The DNA here is from genome assembly GCA_902687465.1 of Secale cereale. Classification (NCBI taxonomy): domain Eukaryota; kingdom Viridiplantae; phylum Streptophyta; class Magnoliopsida; order Poales; family Poaceae; genus Secale; species Secale cereale. The sequence continues at coordinate 453,127,910 of LR738711.1, read as the reverse complement.
TCATGGTAATTTGCTTTGGCTATAAAACTAGTCCTAATATGATAGGCATCCAAGATGGGTATAATAAAAACTTTCATATAAAGTGCATTGAATACTATGAGAAGTTTGATACTTGATGATTGTTTTGAGATATGAACATGGTGATATTAGAGTCATGCTAGTAGAGTAATTGTGAATTTGAGGAATACTTGTGTTAAAGTTTGTGATTCCCGTAGCATGCACGTATGGTGAACCGTTATGTGATGAAGTTGGAGCATGATTTATATATTTATTGTCTTCCTTTGTGTGGAGGTCGGGATCGTGCGATGGTTAACTCCTACCAACCCTTCTCCTAGGAGCATGCATGTAGTGCTTGGTTTTGATAACTTGTAGATTTTTGCAATAAGTATATGAGTTCTTTATGACTAATATTGAGTCCATGGATTATATGCACTCTCACCCTTCCACCATTGCTAGCCTCTGTAGTATCGCGCAACCTTCGCCGGTACCACACACCCACCATATACCTTCCTCAAAACAGCCACCATACCTACCTATTATGGCATTTCCATAGCCATTCTGAGATATATTTCCATGCAACTTTCCACCATTCCGTCTATTATGGCACGCTCCATCATTGTCATATTGTGTTGCATGATCATGTAGTTGACATTGTATTTGTGGCAAAACCACCCTTCATAATTTTTTCATACATGTCACTCTTGATTCATTGCACATCCTGGTACACCGTCAGAGGCATTCACATAGAGTCATATTTTGTTCTAAGTATCGAGTTATAATTCTTGAGTTGTAAGTAAATAAAAGTGTGATGATCTTCATTATTAGAGCATTGTCCAAGTGAGGAAAGGATGATGGAGACTATGATTCCCCCCCAAGTCGGGATGAGACTCCGGATGAAAAATAAAAAAAAGGGGGAAAAAGAGGCCATAAAAAAAGTAAAAAAGAAAGGGCCCAAAATAAAAAAAATGAGAGAAAAAGAGAGAAGGGACAATGCTACTATCCTTTTTTCCACACTTGTGCTTCAAAGTAGCACCATGATCTTCATGATAGAGTGTCTCTTGTTTTGTCACTTTCATATACTAGTGGGAATCTTCATTATATAACTTAGCTTGTATATTCCAATGATGGGCTTCCTCAAAATGCCCTAGGTCTCCGTGAGCAAGCGAGTTGGATGCACACCCACTTAGTTTCTTTAGTTGAGTTTTCATACATTTATAGCTCTAGTGCATCCGTTGCATGGCAATTTCTACTCACTCACATTGATATCTATTGATGGGCATCTCCATAGCCCATTGATACGCCTAGTTGATGCGAGACTATCTTCCTCCTTTTTGTCTTCTCCACAACCACCACTCTATTCCACCTATAGTGCTATGTCCATGGCTCACGCTCATGTATTGCGTAAAAGTTGAAAAAGTTTGAGAATACTAAAGTATGAAACAATTGCTTGGCTGAAACCAGGGTTGTGCATGATTTAAATATTTTGTGTGATGAAGATAGAGCATAGCCAGACTATATGATTTTGTAGGGATAGCTTTCTTTCGCCATGCTATTTGGAGAAGACATGTTTAGTTTGTTAGTATGCTTGAAGTATTGTTATTTTTATTTCAATATTAAACGTTTGTCTTTAATCTTTCGGATCTGAACGTTCATGCCACAATAAAGAAAATTACATTAAAATTTATGTTAGGTAGCATTCCACATCAAAAGTTCTGTTTTTATCATTTACCTACTCAAGGACGAGCAGGAATTAGGCTTGGGGATGCTTGATACGTCTCCAACGTATCTATAATTTCCAATTGTTCCATGCTATTATATTATCTGTTTTGGATGTTTAATGGGCTTTAATATGCACTTTTATATTATTTTTGGGACTAACCTATTAACCAGAGGGCCAGTGCTAGTTGTTGTTTTTTTGCCTATTTCAGTGTTTCACAGAAAAGAAATACCAAATGGAGTCCAAACGGAATGAAACCTTCGCGAGGATCGTTTTTTGGAACAAACGCAATCCAGGAGACTTGGAGTAGAAGTCAAGGAAGCAACGAGGCGGTCACGAGGCAGGAGGGCGCACCCAGGTGGTACGCGGGCCCCCACCCTCGTGGGCCCCTCGTAGCTCCACCGATGTTCTTCTTCCGCCTATATATACCCTTGTACCCTAAAAACATCCAGGAGGGCAACGAAACCACTTTTCCACCACCGCAACCTTCTGTACCCGTGAGATCCCGGCTTGGGGCCTTACTGGCGCTCCACCGGAGGGGGAATCGATCACGGAGGGCTTCTACATCAACATCATAGCCTCTCCGATGATGTGTGAAAGGTTTACCACAGACCTTCGGGTCCATAGTTATTTGCTAGATGGCTTCTTCTCTCTCTTTGGTTCTCAATACAAAGTTCTCCTCAATGTTCTTGGAGATCTATTCGATGTAATTCTTTTTGTGGTGTGTTTGTTGAGATTCGATGAATTGTGGGTTTATGATCAAGATTATCTATGAGAAATATTTGATTCTTCTCTGAATTTTTATATGCATGATTTAATATCTTTGCAAGTCTCTTTGAATTATCAGTTTGGTTTGGCCTACTAGATTGATCTTTCTTGCAATGGGAGAAGTGCTTAGGTTTTGGTTCAATCTTGCGGTGCCCGATCCCAGTGACAGAAAGGGAACCGACACGTATTGTATTGTTGCCATCGAGGATAAAAAGATGGGGTTTATCTCATATTGCTTGAGTTTATCCCTCTACATCATGTCATCCTGCTTAAGGCGTTACTCTGTTCTTATGAACATAATACTCTAGATGCATGCTGGATAGCGGTCGATGTGTGGAGTAATAGTAGTAGATGCAGAATCGTTTCGGTTTACTTGACACGGACGTGATGCCTATGTTCATGATCATGCCTTGATATTATCATAACTATGTGCTTTTCTATCAATTGATTGGCAGTAATTTGTTCACCCACCGTAATATATGCTATCATGAGAGAAGCCACTAGTGAAACCTATGGCCCCCGGGTCTACTTTACATCATATAAGTTTCCGACTACAGTTCTAGTTTACTATTTATTTTGCAATCTTTATTTTCCAATCTATACAAGAAAAATACCAAAAATATTTATCTTATTATCTTTATCAGATCTCACTTTTGCAAGTGGTCGTGAAGGGATTGACAACCCCTTTATCGCGTTGGTTGCATGGTTCTTGACTGTTTGTGCAGGTACTAGGCGACTTGCGTGTAGTCTCCTACTGGATTGACACATTGGTTCTCAAAAACCGAGGGAAATACTTACACTACTTTGCTGCATCACCCTTTCCTCTTCAAGGGAAAACCAACGCATACTCAAGAGGTAGCAGCCACGCCCATGATGTAGTCCCCGCCACGACGGCCGGCGCGTGAGCCACACCATCAGGAGCCGGACAACATCTCAATGGCCTCGCGGACCCTCGAGTGTATCAAGGCCGACAGCAAGCCCCGGAGGGTAGGCAGAGGGAGCGCGCACGTGTCATCATCGAGCAATGCCGCGACGACCACTACCAGCCCGACAGGCACGATGGCCCCAATGTCGACGAGCCTGCGCTCGACGGGGGCCGGTTCCTGCCTTTCGAGTCTGGGTGCCCTGCCTTCACCCGTGAGCTACGACAAGTTCGTTGGCCGTCTGCTCGCACGTTCAAGCCAGAGATTCGAGATAAGTATGATGGAAGACTGAACCCGACAGAGTTCTTGACATCGTTGTTCAAGCTACCGGGGGAAGAGATGAGAAGGTATTCGCCAACTACTTCCCTTTGGCACTCAAGCCAAATGTGAGGTCTTGGCTGATGCATGGGCCGGAGATCTCCATTTCGACCTAGGCTGACCTGCGCCATGAGTTCGTGGGTGCCTTCACAGGCAGCCACCAAGAACCAGGGCAGCCCAGGGATTTGTCGTTGCTCCCGCAGAAAGAAGGAGAGACTCTGCAGAAGTACATGCAGAGGTTCAGTCGAGTCACAGAAATATTCCAGACATCCACCCAGGTGCAGTGATAGCGGCATTCCAGTCTAACGTGCGCAACCGACAGATATGTTCCAAGATAAACATTCGGTTGCCCAAGACTAGGATGGATCTTTGCACCTTGGTGGACAAGTGTGCTCAGGTGGAAGAGGGTAGGAAACTCCCTGGAGAAGAGAATGGCGTCCACATCGACTCAGAGGATGACGATGATGCCTCCAGTCAGAAGAAGAAGAACAAGAAGCGCAGTAGGAAGCACAAGGATAAGCCAATGATGACAGTCGAGGGGTCGAGCATGCCTAGTACTGGCAAGAAGGCTAAGGCTGAAGCCCCCGGCAAGGAGGTTGCCACGTGCAACGATTGCCGGGAAAATGTCGCCGCCGAGAAAGCTGGGAAAAGTGATGGCCCGTACTGCAAGATCCATCGGACCAAGGGCCACGATCTCCAGGAGTGTCATCAGGTTGAGCAGCTTGTCAAGAAGCAGATGGCTGAATATGAGAAGCGAGATAAGGAAAAAGGTCAGAATGGCACTGGCGGAAAGGGCCGGGACGGTGAAGCAAATCGCCCCGACAAGGCTTTTAGAACCCAAGGGAAACCCGCCAGGTGTCGTGGGAAACCACGGCCGCCTGTGGGACCAGGAGGCCCCTTGCTGGTTCGGCAGAGAGACACTGCATTGCACAAAGAGCAGACGAGCGTGGGACAGCACGACAGAGATCACGCGGGCAGTTTTACCCATGTTCGGGCCGCCATTGTGGCATAAGACCCTACTCCTACTTTGGTGGACTGATGGTGGAAATGAGGTGGTGGAGCGTAGTACACTTGCCCGGCAAGGGTTACCTCGGGGCGGTAGCAACTACGCGTGTATGGGGGTGTGAGTTATCCAATCTTCTAACCCGGTCTACGGTTGCCATGGGCCTCCTTTTATAGATTAAGGGGTGGCCACAATGGCAAAGTAGTCATTATGCACTGATATGATAGCAATAGTGCTATCGTACCTAACTCTGCGGGTTGACAGGGTGCATTAAATGCACCGCTTAATGTCACGTCACTGGTTGCCCGGCAAGGCTTGTCGGGTATCTTGCCAGCTCCGTGCCTGCTTGCTTGACATGTCACATGATGGTTGTCATCTATGGGTTTTTCCTGTAGGGAGAGGCTGCCATATGGCGAATGGCTGCCACTTAGTCACTCTGCGGCTTGACACCGCACTGATCGACGACGTGAGTCGTGGTGGAGTGGCTGGTGTCGGTGTCAAAACCGGTGGATCTCGGGTAGGGGGTCCCAAACTATGCGTCTGAGGATTGATGGTAACATGAGGCAGGGGACACGATGTTTACCCAGGTTGAGGCCCTCTTGATCGAGGTAATACCCTACTTCCTCCTATATTAATATAGATGAATATGATTACAAGAGTTGATCTACCTCGAGATCGTATTGCCTAAACCCTAAAGTCTAGCCTATGAGGATTTGTGATTCTCTATTAGCCTCTACGGACTAAACCCTCCAGTTTATATATGCACCGGAGGGGCCTAGGGTTTGTACATAACCATCTCGCAGAGGAAGGAAAGATTACACCCGAACCTAAAACCTGCCATTATACGAATATATGAGTCCTATCCGGATACGAGAGACGGTCTTCAACAATGATCTTCACAGCCTACCAGTCCGGCCCACTACGAGTTATCCGGCCACATGAGGACCCCTCAATCTAGGACTCCCTCAGTAGCCCCTGAACTTGTCTCCGATGACGATGAGTTCGGCTTCTGTATTGTCTTCGGCATTGCAAGGCGGGTTCCTTCTTTCGAATATATCTTCTGCAAAAGGGTGTATTGTGTTCGACTCTGCAAGGTTAGTACAACCCTTAGCCTCGAAGGCAAGGCTCTTAAAAGAAAATGAATATTGTGTCTTTACTGACAACTTTTTGGTGAAGCATCGCGTCCATCCCACTAACATATTGAAACGTTTTATTTGGTCCTAGTTTCACGTTTTGAGGTATATCCTCATTCACACGTCTTATCAGAATAGAGACGTGCCCGCTTATTGTGGGATCCTTATCAATGTGACGTGAGCATCCACACCGCGCATTACGCACGACCGCTTTGGGAACCGTCGAGGTTTATGGCTAAAGTGGGGGGGGCGTTCTGTATTCTCGGCATTATAAAAGGATACCAATCCCTTTCATTAGCCCCATGCTTTCCTCAAGCTCAAGCTCTCCAGTCTCCCTAGCCCCAACATCCTCATCTCCTGCGCCCACTGCTCTTCGTTCCTCAACCACTACTTCCTTCCCCTGCAATGGCTAGATCCGGTGCCAGGGGCAAGTGTGAGGCCTCCACGATCACTGAGAAACCCGTGGAGGATCTTCAGAGCGCGGGCTATCTCGCTGTCGATATCGCGCACCGAGTTCCCGCCAAGGGCCAGGTGATTCCCGTCCCAGAGGCGGGTGAGAGAGTTGTGTTCCTTTTGCACTTTGTTAGGGGGCTAGGGTTTCCGCTCCACCCCTTTGTTCGGGGTTTGCTGTTCTTCTACGAGCTATACTTCCACAATCTAGCCCCGAACTCAATCCTTCACATCTCCGCTTTTATAGTGGTGTGTGAAGCTTTCCTCCGCGTCCCTCCACACTACAGCCTATGGCTCAAAACCTTCAACGTGAAGCCGAAGGTGGTGGACGGGCAACGTGCGGAGTGTGGGGGTGCTATGATTAGCAAGCTCCCGAATGCCACTTGGCCCAAAGGGTCGTTCATGGAAACGAACAAGATCTGGCAGCAGGAGTGGTTTTATATCACTGAACCCCGCGACGCCAAATGGGCGGCATAACCTGCTTTCAGATCCGGACCCCCAGAGAGGTTGACCTCCTGGACCAAAAAGAATCTAGACTGGGGATCTCAGGTTGAGGTGGTGGCACTCCAGGGCCGTGTGTCCGGCGTGATTTCCAAGGGTCATCAGCTCTCGACTGTGGTCTAGGTCATGCTGGCCTGGCTTGTCCATCCTTGCCAAAGCCGGGACTCCACCCTATGGGAGTTCGATCTGGCAGGAAATCGGCCACTGAAGCATCTCTACGGCTTTACGCACAAAGAGATCTGGAAGCATCTCTTCAAGAGCCAGAAGGAGTGGCCGGAAGAAACCGAGGACGCGGGCTATAGTACTGCGCTCTCCGCCCCAGAGGTAATAGAAAATTTTGCCGAACATATATCTCCTTTCTTATTTAATGATAACAGGAATTGGAGTATTTGCGCGATATACATGGCTGGACGAAGAAGGCGACCCGGATGAAGTGTCTGTCGCCTTTTCCCGAAGACCCAGAATCGCCTCGACTGATAACGATGCTGGTCCCGGCACTGTACAAGGCGCCAGTCAAGAAGAGCAAGGGGACCGGAGACAGCCCCCGCCCTGTGGACGATAAGTCCTAGAAGATCAACATCATCTCCTCTGAAGAGGAGGAGGATGACGAAGAAGAAGAAGAAGAAGAAGAAGAAGAAGAAGAAGAGGAAGAGGAGCCCCCCGCGCAAGGCATGGGGATGGAGAGGGGGGCCGCCGCTGACGCGGGCACGGCCGCACCCCGGAGGAGGCTACACCTCTCTACTCGTTCGGACTCATCATCCAAACAGAACTTTGTGGTGAAGCCCGGGGAGAAGCCCCTGGCCGAAACGTAAGTTTGTCCGGATATATTAATAGCTACACCTTTGTTTTGCATTTTTATGCTTACTTAGTATTTCTCACCTGCTGACCTACAACCCTCCCCGAGGACACCGTGACACCTCCTTATCGAAGGGGAACTCTCTAGCGCCCGGCGAGACGGAGAGTGACCGCCAGTCCGATCTCCATCGCCCATGATCGGCGGGGACACCGAAGTGTCCTCCCAGCGGGTGTCCTCTGCTCAAGGAGATGAGGGCGGGGCAGGTGACGGGGCGACCGGGGGTAATACCTCGGCTGCCGCTGACCATGGGGAAACAGTCCCCATGGAGACCGAAGACGGGGGGCCCAAATAATCCGGGGCCCTCTTGAATATTGACCCGGAGCCTAGTGCGGCTCTGAGGTCCGAAGACCAGATCCCCCAGGCGGGGGTGGATACGACAGCACCCTGAGTCAACCAGGAGGTGCCAGACCCTATGGAGGGAGCACTGCAAAGTGCTTCCATCATGGAGGAGTACCGCACCGTGATGGTGCGGTGATGAAAAAGATTCAGTCTGTCAAGGGCAGACTGGATGAAGCCTTCAACAGCCTGTTAACGGGCTTTGAGGTGAGCAATATAATGTTCTTTATGGAACTTTATTTGTTTTAAATACACATATATAGCCAGTAGCCCATGATGCTTTGTGTAATTCTGAACAGAATCGGACGAATTATCCATAGTATAGCATATTCTAGAGCTGAATTGTTGTCCTTATGTTATTTGAACAGGCTTCACTAGTTACGGCAACTGCACGAGATGCAGAGGTTGTCAAACTAAATCGGAAGCTCTTGTTGGCCAACGCGGACCTCGACCGCGTCAACCAGCGTTTAGATGAAACGCAAGGTATGCGGATAAAAATGTCAACAAGACTAATAATGTTAATTGAGTATGGGTATAAACTCTTTTATGATTTTCTGTATTAAACAGTTGGTGCCACTAAGCTCGAGGCCCTCAAGGGCGAGCTCGCGAAGGCCAAGAAGGAGGTCGAGGCGCAAGCGGTTGCCGAACTAGAGGCCGAAAAGGCCGCGTGCAAGAAGCACCAGACTCGGGTGTCCGAAGTCGAGGTTGAGCTCAATGATGCTATTCGCAACTGCGAAGCGTTGGAGCTGAAGGCTTCGGAACAAGCGTCCGAGCTGAATGCGGCAGTTAACACTGCCCAGGACGCGCGAAGCGAATTGCGCAGTGCCTGTGAAGAAATCAAGCAGGTACGACAGATAGCATCTGGTAAGACCTTTCTCTTACAGAGCATCTTCGGAGGGCAGAAGTATCTTGGGCTGACAAGGTTGTGGAGTTCTCCAGGCGTGTTTGCTGATCTTCCGAGGAGCAGTGCTGACGCCGCCCAATACTTCCGAGCCCAGGAGGGGAACGCACGGAGAAGTTGTTTTGGTCGCAGTTCTATGCGCCAACACATCCGGTGCCCCTCAACGACCGGATGAAGCAGCTGGTCGAGCTGCACAACATGGCGGGTTCGGCCATGCAGGACTTAATAGTCCGGCTATGGCCCGCTGATCCACTCCAAAGTAGCTACTTCAGATTGGTGAAGCGGCACGTCGACGCGAGTCCGCGGGTCGATGCATTGACGCGTTCGGCCTGCATAGAGGGTGCTCGGATAGCCTCCACTCGTGTGAAGGTGCATTGGACGAAGATGAGCGTGCGGGACATAGCTACTGCTGGCCCGCCCGCAGGCAAGGAGCACCGTAAGCCGGAGGAATACTTCGAGGACGTCATAGAAGGCGCTCGCCTTGTAGAAGGCTAGTGCTCAAAGGATGTTATCTTTGAGTAATTGTATCCGGCTGTAAAGACTTAAGCTTATGAACCGATGTATATAACTTTGCGCTATTATAATATGAGCGACTTTTATCTCATGTGTGGTTGTTTATATAATTCTGAAAGTTTCCAGTCATCGGCTTCAGCCCCCATGTACATAGTACTCGGGTGTTCGGTCATATACAAATACACTCTTTATCCAACGTCTTGGTCCGTGTAGGAGGTGTATGCGGAGCAAACCAGGCAATCAGACTATGCGGCGTTATCGCTTTCACTTAGCCATAGGAGTTTCACAAATGAGGCTAGGTACTAGTCCCTGGTGCGGATATGATATTCCCTATTTACGATATCCAATTGCACCTGGATGGGCGAAAAAAACAACCCTTGGTATAACACGGGGTAGATCTCTATCGATCGTAGTATAAAACTAAGTCACCGGATAGCAGACCAGGTTCTCACTTATCATGACGGTCAATTTTCAGCTTTCTCTACTGACGTACTTTACCGGACAAGCCAGAAGTACAATCGCAGTAGTTCTCCCTTTACACCCTAGCTGAACAATCGGAAACATAGGGGTAAGCACAGGAGCCGGGCAACCCAACTATTGACCCAAGACATGATTCGGAACTGATGCATATAAGGCAAACATCCAGGACGCCGAACACTCCCTATAGGCGTTCGGTCTTTTAGGCATATACCGGGCTGAATACAGCCCCTGGTTGACAAGGCACATGAGGCAATCTGACTTGGGGAGAGAACATTTATGGTGAGTGAAATAAAACTCTGAACATAATGTGAATCAAGCTGCTCTATTAATATCCCTTTATAGTACGGTGAGACATAAGCTTACAGATAATGCCGATGACTTTCTTGGACATTTTACATGCCAGAAAGGTATAGAACAAGAAAGAGAAAAAAGGTTTACAGAGGGTCTTAATCTAAAAAGAAACCTTAGCACGGGTCCCTATTGCACGTCTGTGCCGTTTCCTCCTCTGTAATGTGTCCTTGAAGGGGGGAGTATGATGGCCATCTGTAAAAAGAAAAAGAAACCTGGAAAAGAAAAAGAGATCTTGTGTGGCCATAAGCGAGACTGGTTCGTTTAGTGAACTTTACAAGGTAATTTTAGAGTCCGAATAGGGTCGAGCCGAACTATGGACTATATGCAGTGTGCCCCCAGCGTCGCCCAAGGGATTTTCAGGGCATAATTATGTACCCGAGGCACATATGTTATCACCTTATGGCGCAGTCGATGGGGACGTAGCCACTAATCTAGCTCAGGTTCATCTGAGCTGCCGCACCGAGGCGTGTGCCAGACATGTTTAGCTATGTCCGCGACCGATAGGTTATCCGGCTTGAACATGCCGTTTTGGACTTCGGCTGCTAAGGCCGCAATGTCCTCCTCGGTGCGGAGAGATCGCTCCATATTTCCATTGACCATGATGACGCCGCGTGGTCCGGGCATTTTAAGCTTTAGATAAGCATAATTCGGGACTGCATTGAAGCGGGCGAAGGTCGTTCTTCCGAGTAGTGCGAGATAGCCACTTCAGAATGGAGCTATGTCGAAGATTAACTCTTCGCTTCGAAAGTTATCAGGAGAGCCGAATACGACCTCCAATGTTAAAGAGCCCGTGCAGCGGGCTTCTACTCCCGGTATAACTCCTTTAAAGGTCAAGTTGCTTGGCTTTATTCTTGATGGGTCAATCCCCATCTTGTGGACAGTGTCCTGATATATCAGATTGAGACTGCTACCGCCGTCCATGAGGACTCGAGTAAGATGGTATACATCGATTATTGGATCGAGCACTAGGGCAGCCGAACCCCCATGAAGGATACTTGTCGGGTGATCCCTGCGATCAAAAGTAAATGGACAGGCCGACCACGGGTTGAATTTGGGGGCGACAGGCTCAACGGCATAGACATCTGGGAGTGCGCGCTTGCGCTCCCTCTTTGGGATATGAGTGGCATATATCTTGTTTAGTGTTTTGATCTCTGGTGGAAATTTCTTCTGTCCCCCTGTATTCGGGTTGGCGAGGTTCATCCTCGTCTTCGCTCTGAGGTCCCTTCCCCTTGTGTTCGGCACTAAGCTTGCCGGCTTGCTTGATAACCCAACAATTACGGTTGGTATGGTTTGCAAGTTTTTCTGGGGTGCCATGGATTTGGCAGGGCCTATCTAATATTTTGTCCAGGCTAGATGGACCATCTTTGTTGCCTTTAAATGGCTTCTTCCGTTGACCAGGTCTAGAGTCGCTGAATCCGACATTTACCGTTGTGTCATCCGGGCTTCCAGCATTATTTCGACGTTTGTTTTTGTTACGTCGTGGCTTTCCATTGCCGTCTCTGACTTCAGATGTTCCAGGTGCTGCTACGCGCTAACCAGATGTCCTCGCCCATGCAAAAGCGGGTCATGAGTGTAGGTAGGGCTGCCATTGTCCTCAGCTTTTCCTGTCCGTGGTGTCTGGCTAGCCATTCGTCCCGGACACTGTGCTTGAAGGCCGCTAAGGCTTCGGCATCCGGACAGTCAACGATTCGGTTCTTCTTAGTGAGAAACTGATTCCAAAGCTTGCGGGCTGACTCCCCGGGTTGTTGGATGATGTGACTTAGATTGTCAGCATCCCGGGGCCGAACATAGGTACCTTGAAAATTGGCCCGAAAAGCGTCCTCAAGTTCTTCCCAACTCCCAATGGAGTTCTCTGGGAGGCTGTTTAGCCAGTGCCAAGTTGGTCCTTTTAGCTTGAGGGGTAGGTATTTAATGGCGTGGAGATCATCTCCGCGAGCCATGTGTATGTGAAGGATGAAGTCTTCTATCCAGACGGCAGGACCCATCGTTCCATCGTACGCCTCGATGTTCACGGGTTTAAACCCTTCTGAAAAATCATGATCCAGCACCTCATCGGTGAAGCACAGAGGGTGTGCGGTGCCTCTGTATTTTGCTATATCATGGCGTATGTCCGATGGTTGTGATGTTCGGTATTGACCCCGAACTGGTATATGACCGGCGCGATTGGCTTGATAGCTGTCGTCCTGTGCGAGAGCGCGGTCCTTAGATCCGTAGATGGATCTGGTCTTGCTGGCCTTGTTGTTCAGGTCCTCACGCAAATCGTGTTTTCGGACTTGAGTCGCATCCTCCTTTCCTTTACGGGTGGGGGTGCGGGCTTGTGTACGCTGTTGCTAGCCACTCTGTCCCGTCCGCGAGGTGGTCGGTTCGGCTTATCGGCGGTGTTATTCTTCGGCGGTATGGGCGCAGTGGCCTCGTCGTCGAATTCGGTTAGCAATTTATGCTTAGGGTAGCCTTTGGTTTGGCGATTGTAGACATATTTTTGCTCAGCGTCTATCACTTCGTTCCATCTATCATTGAGCTTGTCCTGTGCGGCTCGAAGCCGTCTCTGCTGCTTTTTAAGGCTCCTTGCGGTGGCAATAAGCCTCCGATGGAAGCGCTTTTGTCCTAAGGGTTCTTCTGGGACGATGTATTCGTCGTCGCCCAGGCTAACATCCTCTTCGGAGACAGGTTCATAATTACTGTCTTCGGCATCGCTGTCATCACACAGCGGTTTTGGACTATGTTCGTCGTCCTCTCGCTCGTCCTGCTCCATCGTTGGGTCTGTGGGGTCTTCGGCTTGCTCCGAGCTGTCACCGTCATTGGTGACAGTGTTGCTATATTTTCCTTTATGGGATTTAGTTCCTCGATAGGCTTGTCCTTTAAGGGATCGTTTTCGCTGTCGCCCTCCTTCTCCTTAGGTGTATCCACCATATACATGTCGTATGAAGACATAGCTGTCCACCGCCCGGTTACGGGATGGCTTTGATCTGGATCTGCTTCGGCTTCGAGGTCCATCCCTTCGAAGTCTTCAGAAGCGTAGTCAAGTAGATCGGTTAGATCTTCGACCGTGGCTACCAATTGGGTGGTGGGTGGGGAGCAAAATTCTCCATCAGTCTCCAGTTCAAACCGGATACAATTCGGCTGTCTGTCCCCAGCTAAGCAGAGGGATTTTAACGATTTTAACATGTCGCCAAAGGGTGAGTGCTGGAAGATATCTACAGCATGGAATTCGGTGATAGACGCCTGATTGAGTTTGAACGGCGCAGATGCGCATGATTCGGAACCTAAGGCTAGAGACGAGTCCGTAGTTCCGGTGACACAGATCCCGCTCGAAGTCGGGTCCATGTGCGGCTCCAACGTTGTTGAGTCTGCGGCTTCCGGGGCGGGGTTGAGCTTCCCTTCCTTGGGCGACGCGGTCTGTTCCGGATCTAGGGCCAGAACTGTTGCAGGTGTTATTTCCTGATTCGATGACAGAGTTAGGTCATGTTCATCGTGATGGCAGGAGAGGTCGCCGCGGGCTCGAATCCATCGAAGATCAAGTCTCCGCGGATATCAGCAACATAGTTTAAGCTTCCAAATCTGACTTGATGGCCAGGGGCATAGCTCTCAATCTGTTCGAGGTGGCCTTCGGTCCTTCGGTCGACAACATAGTGGAACTCTCAATGAAAGCACCAATGTCAGTGTCAAAACCGGTGGATCTCGAGTAGGGGGTCCCAAACTATGCGTCTGAGGATTGATGGTGATAGGAGGCAGGGGACACGATGTTTACCCAGGTTCAGGCCCTCTCGATCGAGGTAATACCCTACTTCCTACTATATTAATATGGATGAATATGATTACAAGAGTTGATCTACCTCGAGATCGTATTGGCTAAACCCTAAAGTCTAGCCTATGAGGATTTTTGATTCTCTATTAGCCTCTACGGACTAAACCCTCCAGTTTATATATGCACCAGAGGGGCCTAGGGTTTGTACATAACCATCTCACAGAGGAAGGAAAGATTACACCCGAATCTAAAACCTGCCATTATACGAATATATGAGTCCTATCCGGATACGAGAGACGATCTTCAACAATGATCTTCACGGCCCACCAGTCCGGCACACTACGAGTTATTCGGCCACATGAGGACCCCCCTCAATCCAGGACTCCCTTAGCTGGTGAGGTGGTTCAGCCTCCGCAAGTCCCGGCAGGCTCTGCCGGGACACCTTGGTTGTCTCCTTCTGGGGGTGGCCTCGCCCCTTGCCTGGCTCGCTTGCCCGACAAGGGAGGCCTTTCTCTTGGCAATATCTGGCTTCTCTGGCTTGGTCTTGGTTCCTCTGGTCTGTTTGTTGGTTCCTCGAAGCTCTTGGTCTCTTGTACTTTGACTTGGGCCGATGCTTCAATCTTGTTTCCGTGCCTGTGTAGAGTGAGGGCAACGGACCTAGGGTTTGTTGCACCGACAGAAGCCCCCGGGCCTGCCCCGAATGCGCTGTCAAGCGTCGTCGGGGTAGGGCCTAATAAGTGCACGGGCGGGGTTGCTGAAGAGGTTGGTCTATCAAGGTCTTCTTTGCTTCTTCGTTAGTCTTGAATCCGGGCCAGTTTCCGGTTTCTCCGCGCGTCGTGCACAATGTTACGGAAGAACTTTGATTGTCGCCTATGGATTCGCCTCGCCCCATGATCACGAGGTGGAAACTGCCACCCCACTTGCCTCCCTTTCCGCACACATGTGCCACGTGTTCGCATGCACTGGGTGTGGTAGGTGGTGGATGCGAAGGGCACGGGGAGGAGCTCCATGGCCGGAAACCGAGTGATGTTGGTTGGAGTAGAGGGTCGGCCTTGATTCTCAAAGTCGTAGAGGGTGCAGAGAGGCCACATTGGAGGAGCAGGGCGGCCACTTCCTGTATGAGGGGCTAGCCCCCTGCCTCGTCCCCCTATAGAAAAGGGCAGGGGCGACGCCTTTCTGCATGCACTTCTTCTCCTCCTCTTCCACAACCATTCCCTTCTAGCTATGGTTAGAGGGTGAGGGCGCGACGGCGGCCCGACGGCGGCGACAAGGGCTTCTTCTCGACAGTGTGTCCTCCCTCCTTCGGATCTCGTGGTGGTGGAACCCGTCACTAGAGGAGGAGGAAGGGAGCGAGGTTGAGGTCGCCGTGGTGCTTGAGGAGGATGGGGCGGGGCGGCGCCTTGGCTGTGCCCCCACCGGCGGCCCGTCCCTCGATGGGAGGCCATGTAGGAGACCAACCTCGGGAGTTCATCATTAGGCTGTATAAGCTCATCTTGGGTCACCTTCGTCTTCCAACTCCCTTTGCGCGCGAGATGGACCTCGAACAACCACGAGCTCTAAGGTTGCACATGAGGGGCTATGGGAATGGCGGTACGCGAGTTGATTTCGACTTCCCGGCCCCTCACGTAATGTACCTCTGTCGTGCTCTCCATCAACGTGTTCCCTGATGCGCCCGCTCCCGTCGGGCTACCTCTCCTGGAGCCCGAAGGGGGGCGGGCCGGGCTCCTGCCCAGGTGCTCCTTTTGCCCCTCCTCGCCTTCGACGGTCGTGCCTAGGAGGAGAGGGACAAGAAAGGGCATCATGGGGCACTTATCTTTTTCAATCATAATCTGTAGGCACTTGCCAAATTTTAATTCAAATAATGTAACCCTTGAGTCCATGTTTGTGTTCAGTAATGCTTGTACTTGTATCAGCATATTAATGAAAAAAGATGAACCTTGCCGGGGACACGCGCATGTGTATTTCCATGTGAGATGCCTCTCTAATGTAAATAAATGAGCTTTCCTTGCAAGCTACCTTGCCGGCACCCTTTTTGTCTGCCGGAGAATCATATCTGCCGGGGAACAGACAAATGTGCCACCCAGCCACCAACTTATTTTCACCAAGTGCCACTACAACCATCCTGACTGAAGCAACGTTTGAGTCTACAATGGGAGCACCCAAGCCTCAAGAGAGTGGCGCGGTTTTCTTACGCATAAGTTATAGCTTAGAGAACACTAACAGACTGGAAGTAGAACTTATCTGTTTGGCTTGCCGGGGATTGCAGTGCCGGGCAATCTTCTCAACTCCTCGTCAAAGCCAAGTTTACGGCAGGAACCTGCAGCTTCATGTAGATGAGAATGAATGTAGGATGCAATCCTATCTACATGCATATGCAAATGATCCTGAAATGCTTACGCAATGATCTTGGAATGCTCATGCATACATGCAATCTTGGTTGGGCCCCCCCGCAGTGCTTCTTTGTTTTTCTCTTGCACGGGGTCATCGCCCTGGCTTGTACAAGGGGTTACATGCAACTGAGGCAATTCCTGTACAAATGGGTGGCTGCCGGGCAGGGCCCAACAGCCATGACTTACTGGTAGAACTTATGGAGATGCTCAATATTCCATGAGTTTTGCAATTGAATGCCATCTCCGGTCTTCGGGCGAACTGCACCAGGTCTACTGACTCGTACTACCCGGTAAGGGCCTTCCCACTTTGGTGATAACTTATGTGTACCCTTGGCGGACTGAACGTGCCTAAGGACAAGTCACCTTCCTCAAAACACTAGGCATTAACCCTACGACTATGATAGCGACGCAGGGCTTGCTGATAGCGTGCAGCACGCGTAGCAGCCCGGAGACAGTTCTCCTCGAGTAGCACATCGTCGTCACGCCAGTGCTGAACTTACGCTACTTCATCGTAGGCAAGCACTCGAGGCGACCCGTAAATGTGTTCCATGGGGATAACTGCTTCTACCCCCTAGACCATGGAGAAGGGAGTGTGCCTGGTAGCTCGATTTGGTGTTGTTCTGAGGGACCAGAGAACTACCGGCACCTCCTCGATCCACCGCCTGTCGTGCTTCTGCAGCGTATCGAAAGTTCTTGTCTTGAGTCCACGCAGTACTTCAGCGTTCACCCTATCAGCTTGTCCATTGCTAAGGGGTGTGCCACAGAGGCAAATGAGATCTTGCATCCAAGAGCATGAACATATTGCATGATGGCGCGGCTCGGGAACTGGGTGCTATTGTTGGTAATGATCCTTGCTGAAACTCCAAAACAACACACCAGATCTTTCAAGAACTTGATAGCTCACTAAGCAGTCATCTTTCTCATGGCAACTGCTTCCGGCCACTTTGTAAACTTGCCGATGGAAACGAACAAGAATTCAAAGCCCCCGGCAGCTCAGGGGAAAGGGCCGAGGATATCGAGCCCCAGACCAAAAACGGCCATGACAGAGGGTTGTTTGAAGAGCTTGGGCAGGCAGGTCGGTTTTGTGGGAATGGAACTAGAAGGCTACACATTTCGTGCAAGATCGACCGCATCTTGGAGGGATATGGGCCAATAGAACCTTTGCCGGAATGCTTTCCCAACTAATGCCCTTGATCCAATGTGGGAGTCGCACATGCCTTTGTGTATTTCAGCCAACAGTTCCTTTCCTACTTCCCGGCAGACGCACTTCAATTTCACACCATTGGACCTCCTTCTGTATAGAGTGTCATCGACAAACTGGTACATACTGGCCCTCCAGGCTACTTTTTCAGCTTCATCCTGGTCGCCGGGGGGTTCTCCGATTTGGAGGAAGTGGACAACGTGCCCTGCCCAAGCTGGAGCCTGTAGCTCGGCAACGAGGACTAGCGACACCTCCTCTGTTGCGGGAGCACCAGCCTCATTCGTGGGGCCCATTGGCCCGGCTGGAGGGGGTGGTCCGGCAGGCTGTGAGGACTTGTTTCCGGCAGGGTCTCTGCTGGGAGCGGACGGCTCTACCGGGAGAGGCTTACTGGTTTCCAACTTTCTCCTTTTTCGGGCCATTGTTTTTGGGGATACGGAGGGCTGAGTGAGATGGAGAACAAAAGTTCCTGGTTCCACGGAAGCTTCTACACAGCACACTTTGAAAGATGATCAGCTATGTTGTTTTTCGCACGGGGTACGTGCTCTGTTTGCAATCCGTCAAAGTGCTCCTCCAATCTCCTCACTTCCTTGACGTATGCCTCCATCAATGGACTTTGGTAATCCTTGTTGACTTGTCTCACCACAAGCTGTGAATTTCCTCGAATGATCAGTTTCTTAATTCCCAATTCCATTGCAATCCTCAGCCCGGCAAGGAGCTCTTGATAATCAGCTGAATTGTTGGTTGCTTCTTCCCGGGGAAAATGCATTTGGACGACGTACTTCAAGTGATCTGCGGAGGGGGCGACAAGAAGCACGCCAACTCGTGCACCTTGAAGGGAAAAAGCACCATCAAAATACATAATCCATTCTTGGGGTGATTCCTTGCTGGGGATAGCTATCTTTGTTATATCCTCCTCAGGGGTTGGCGTCCATTCTGCAATAAACTCTGCCAATGCCCTGCTCTGAATAGTTGATGTGCTCTCAAACTTCAAACCAAAGCTAGATAACTCCAAAGCCCACTCCACTATTCTGCCGGTAGCCTCAGGGTTTCGGAGTACCCTCTGCAACGAGAAATGAGTGACAACCGTGATATCATGGTCTTGGAAGTAGTGGCGCAGTTTCCTTGAGGCCATGATGAGACCAAAGATCGACTTTTGCGCGCTAGAGTACCTCGATCTAGCCCCCTGTAATAGAGAGCTGACGAAGTACACTAGGCGCCGCACCACTTTCTTCCTTGCCGCGTCCTTGGTGTTGCTCTTGCTGCCGTGCTCCCTGCTATCCTGATCCTTTTCTGGCTTTGCCGACCTCTGCTCACTCTCTGCCCCATCCACTTCTCGTTGTGCTACCAAGGCTGCTCTCACCACTTGGTTGGTCGCTGCTAAGTACAGCAGCAACGACTCCTGGGGTTTGGGAGTGACCAAGGTAGGCACAGAGGATAAATAGGCCTTCAACTCTTGCAAAGCCGCATCTGCTTCCGGTATCCACTTCATGGGTCTTGCCTTCTTCAAAATTTTAAAGAACGGCAGGGCGCGCTCGGCAGACTTGGAGATGAATCTGCTTCGCCCGGCAACGCATCCTGTTAGACGCCTCACATCCTTAACTGTCCTTGGCGCTTGGATCTGCTCGATGGCCTTGATCCTGTCGGTGTTGGCTTCGATCCCGCGATGGGATACACAGGACCCAAGTAGCTTGCCGGAGGGAACACCGAATACACACTTCTGTCGGTTGAGCTTCAAATTGATCTTGCGCAGGTTAGCAAATGTCTCTTCCAAATCCAGAATAAGGGTGGCCCTACCCTTGATCTTGACCACAATATCATCCATATAGGCTTCTATATTCCTGTGCATCTGTGGCTCAAAACCAATCTGTACTGCCCTTGCAAAAGTGGACCCGACACTCTTTAATCCGAATGGCACGCGGACAAAGCAGTACGTACCACGTGGAGTGATGAATGACGTCTTCTCTTCATCTTCCTTGGACGTGAAGATTTGGTGATACCCAGAGTATGCATCCAGAAATGAGAGAAAGTCACAATCTGAGGTGGAATCCACAATCTGATCAATACGCGGCAAGGGAAACGGGTCTTTTGGGCAAGCCTTGTTGAGATCTGTGAAATCTATGCAAAGCCTCCACTTCCCGTTCGCCTTCTGGACTACCACTGGATTTGCCAACCACGTTGGATGCAGCACTCCTCTCACCAAACCAGCTACCTCAAGTTTCTTGATCTCTTCTGCAATGAACTGTTGCCTCTCCATGGCCTACTTCCGGACTTTCTGCTTGACAGATCGGGCATGTGGGCAGACAGCAAGGTGGTGCTCGATTACCTCCCAGGGAACACCGGGGATATCAAATGGTTGTCGGGCAAACACATTGATATTCGCCTGTAGGAAGGCAACGAGCGCGCTTTCCTATTTTTCATAGAGGGTGGCGCTGATAGTAAAAGCACCATCAACGCCAGCCAGCCCTGCCGGGACCTTCTTCACCTAGGGTGCAGCGACCCTGGATCTCTTGCTGCAGGAACACTCCGGCACATCGTCAACGGGTGTCGTGCACTCGGTGGGGGCACGCCTCCCGAACTCTTTGCCGGAGGACCTATTATCCTTCTTCTTTCCTTTACTTTCCTTGGTGGGAACTGATGTCGCTGCCTCTGCCACGACTGTGTCCCGGTACATCTTGTCCACACAAATGATTGTGTCCTTCTCATCTGATGGGATAGTGATAACTCCCAGTGGCCCAGGCATCTTCAAGGTGTTATAGGCATAGTTGGATGCCGCCATGAATTTAGCCAGTGTCGGGCGCCCAAGAATCCCATTGTACGGCAGGGGGAGATCAACCACATCAAACACAATCCTCTCAGCCCGGTAGTTCAATTCTTATTTTTGGTGTTGTGTCACCTTATTTTTGGGCCAGGCCCATGTAATTTCGAAATACTAAAGTATATGCTATTTTTAGAGTCTGTATGTGTGGGGAAAACAGAGTTAGGGTTAGTTTCGGACCCCTTCTCTAAGGGGCCACGAAATTCCCCTTCTCTTTCTTCATATATACAGCCTTTAGGGCATCGCTTAAACTTTGGGTTTTGTTTATATTAAAGTTCGCCATAGCTTCAACTTCGTGTACTTCGTTTGTGTTCAACGACCAGACAAAGACGTTACAGAACCCCACCTTGATCAATAAAGATTTCCTCTTACATTCGCAATATCCAGATTGCAATCTCAGTTTCTTGCTTGTTCTTCGTTTACTTGCAGGAAATAGACCCTCGTGGTCAGGTTGATCATGCTCCGGTGTGGTCAATAACCTCTCGGAGTTGGTTCAGCGATTGCTAAGGCGCGACGTCCCCGCACATTCGTAGTCGAATCGTCAAACTCTACTCCACCGAAAACGATAGCCACCATCTCATCGAAAGACGAGACACATGTGTCTCTATCAGTATTAGTTTGTCGATGACACTCTATACAAAACGATGCCCAATGGTGTGAAATTGAAGTGCATTTGCTGGGAAGGAGGAAAGTAACTACTGGTAGAAATACACAAAGGCATGTGAGGCTCCCACATTGGATCAAGGTCATTAGTTGGGAAAGCATTTCAGCAAGGATTCTATTGGCCCACAACCCTCCAAGATGCGGTCGAGCTAGTCGCCAAATGCTTGGCCTGCCAGTTCCATTCCAAGATTATCCATCTGCCTGCCCAAGCTCTTCAGATAATCCCTTTGGCATGGTCGTTGTCGGTCTGGGGGCTCAATATCCTCGGCCCTTTCCCTCGAGCTGCTGGGGGATTTGAATTCTTGTTCGTTACTGTCGACGAGTTTACAAAGTGGCCGGAAGTAGATGCCGTGAGAAAGGTGAATGCTCAGCCAGCTATCAAGTTCTTGAAAGGATTGGCGTGCCACTTCGTAGTCCGTGCCCAGATCATCACCGACGACGGCACCCAGTTCACGAGATGGGCCTTCATGCAATATGTCCATGCCCTCAGAAGCAAAATCTCATTTGCCTCTGTTGCACATCCTAGAAACAATGTGTTCGCACACGAACACGTCACCGTGTACCCTCGACGCCTGGGTGATGCACCGCAGCTCACTTTGAAGGAGACCCGCCGGAAGCACGGTACGCAAGACAATCCGGCGGGTGCTTTTGTAGACCCGAAACCCCACACGTCCGGGAGGGACCCCGTCAGGGCGCGCGACGGCTATGGGCTGCCCTAGGTCGACCTGATCGCCCCTAGGGCCTCGAGGTTCGCCGCCCTGCAATGAAGAAGAACGAACGAAGAACGAGGAAGAAGAAGAACAGAGGGAGAAGATAAAAGTAAAGGTAAAAGTGGTAGATGTGTTTGTTCGATTGTGTGTTGTTCAATCAGCCGTCACCCCTTAGGTATATAAAAGGCGGATGGACTTCCCGTTCAAGAAAAGGACTCCAAATCACGTCCAAATCTTTCCAAAATTAACCGAACTCGGATTTAGGTAAGTCTGGAACATCGGTTCGGTTTTTAGCTGCCACAGGCCACAAACAACCTCGGATAAAGATGACTCAAAAGAAAATTTGACCGTTTCAACGAGACGAACAACTTTCGTGTTGAACGTTTTTCGATTCAAGGCGATCTTCAAGGCCGATTCGCTCGCGCAAAACAGGCTGTTGATCGTGCTACCCATCAGGCGCGTGTCTAATGGGGCGCGCCACTTTTGCCGTGTGACAGGACTGCACTCAAGTGGTTGTAACTTTTACATACGATCTTGGATTGATACAATTTGTATATCGAAATCGATTGTTTCGACGAGACGAAGACAATTCATGTTGAATATTTTCTCATTTGAGGCCATCTTGGGAGTGTAATCAGCCGAATAGTGTTCTGGATACAAAATCTCGGTACTTCAAACACAACTTCGGCCTTAGAGATAAGACCGGATGGCTATGGCCCAAATATCAAAGTTTATCATTTTGATGATACGAAACTTTTTCACTTTGAAAACTTTTCCATTTGAGGCCATCTTAATTAAGTCCTTGACCATGCCAAAATCTAGTGTCAACACAATGGACAAGCTGAGAGGGCGAATGTTGAAGTGTTGTGGGGCCTCAAGACAAGAACAGTTGATAAGCTGCAGAAGTGCGGCAAGCGATGGATAAATGAGCTCCCGGTGGTTCTCTGGTCCCTCGGAATGACACCAAACCGAGCTACCGGGCAGACTCCCTTCTCCCTTGTCTTTGGGGCAGAAGAAGTTATCCCCACGAAACTCATTTACGGGTCCCCTCGAGTGCTTGCCTACGACGAAGTAGCGCAGGATCAGCACCGGCATGACGACGTTGTGCTTCTCGAGGAGAACCGTCTGCGGGCTGCTACGCGTGCTGCACACTACCAGCAAGCCATGCGCCGCTATCACAGCCGTAGGGTTCATGCCCGGTGTTTTGAGGAAGGCGACCTTGTCCTTAGGCGCGTTCATTCCACCAAGGGTGGAAACAAGTTATCGCCGAAGTGGGAAGGCCCTTATCCGGTGGTACGAGTCACCAGACCAGGCGCAGTCCGTCTGGAGACGAGAGATGGCATTCAGTTGCAAAACTCATGTAACATCGAGCATCTCCGCAAGTACTACCCGTAAGGCGCGGATGGCGGGCCATGCATGGCAGCCACCCTTTTATACAGGCCTTGCCTCAGTTGCATGTAACCCCTGGTACAAAGCCAGGCGCAGACCTTGAGCAACAGAGAAATAAACGAAGCGCTGATAAGGGGGCCCGACAAGTTGCATCATGCGCAAGCATATCATGAGCATCTCATGTTTATGTAGATAAGATTGCATTTGGCATCATTTTCATCTGCATAAACCGCAGGTTCCTACCATGGACTTGGATCCCCAAGAGGAGATGAGAAGAGAAGCCAACATTGCAATCTTTGGCAAGCCGAACACATAAGTTCTTTCCTTTTATCCATACATGTTCTGTAATAGCTTGTGCATAATAAAACCCCACTACCTTTAAAAACTTGGGTGATCCCATCCTTCGGCCAGAACGCTGCTTCAGTCAGGATGGTCGCATTGGCCTTTGTTGAAAAAGGATTGGCGGGGGGCTAGTCCCTCTTTGCGTCTTATGCCCGGCAAGCTTGGCTCCGCGGCAACAAGTCTGAGGGTACCGGGAAGGTAGCATGTCGGGGGAAACTTGTTTACTTGGAAGTATAGAGGCATCCCACCTCTTTATGGACATGTTACATGCACGAGTCCCCGACAAGGTTTATCTTTTTCATTAACATGCTGTCAACAAGTACAAATATTACAAAACACAAACATGGATAAAAGAGATTACATTTATTTGAATTAAAGTTTGGCAAGTGCCTACAAATTTAAGATTGAAAAAAGATAAGTGTTCCTTTATGCCCTTTGTCGTACCTCTCCTCCTAGGCACTGCGTGAAGAGGGTAGAAAGGGAGGCCAGACAGAAGCCCAGCCTGACCCCGTCGGGCTCCAGGAAAGGTAGCCCGACCAAATGTCGGAGGGCGCAGACGAAGGTGATGGCGAAGAGGTCGGCGGGAACTTGGCGCCAAGCACCACCACCAAGGCCAGCAGGACATGGCGAGGCTAGCGGAGCTGCAGCCCGCGAGGAAGCCAGCTGGGGTCCAGCTGGAAGACTGCTGGAGGAGCCAGAGGGGGTGGGCACCCCATCAGCCTCTACACCCAATCTCCCGGCAAGTCGCCTCGCTGGGGGAGAGATGCAGGAGTAGATGGTGGTGAAGCAGCCTGACGGGGACGGTGCGACCGACGCTCACCCGGAGTCAGAGTCGTCGCCCTCCTGGTCGACGCCATCGTCATCGCCGTCAATGTCCTCCTCATCACTATCGCTCGAGGAGGAGCTTTTGTCGTCGGTCGAGCTCTCCATGCGGCACCCTAAGCGAGCACCCGAGCTCCCGAAGACCTTGGCCGAAAGGAAATAGTCCTCCGTTAATTTGAAATGGAGGATGTGCCCTCCAATAATCTATGGGCACGAGCAAAGGTCTACCATCCTCGACGAAAGTACATGACATGAGGAGCTGGGAAGTCGACATCTACCCGTATGCTGCCGTTTCCACAACCCCTCATGTGCAACCTCAACGATCATGGATGTTCAAGCTCCATCACCCTCGCAAATGAAGTAGGGAGGTGGAGGCGGCCATGCAGGGGCTTGTACAACCTGATGATGAATTCCAATGGCTGGTCCCCAATGTGCCCTTCCATCAGGGGAGGGGCGACTGGCGGAGGAGTGACCAGAGCACCGCTTCGTCCCCCTCGGCCCCGAGCACCACGACGACCATGGCATCGCCCCCTTCTGCCTCCTCTCCTAGCAGGCTCTACCCCTGCACCATCAGAAGAGGGAGGGAGGCGCTATCGATCAGATGTTCTCGTCGCCACTGGAGCAGGGCCAGAACCGCGGCCCCTTGCCATGGTAAGCGAAAACTACTACGAAGATAAGGAGAAGCGGAAGGTGTGGGAGAACACCTCGCCCCTCGCCCCTTTTTATAGGCATGCGAGGCGGGGAGGGGCGAAATTCCCACACAGGGACGGCCGCCTCGTTAGGCCAATCTGGCATCCCTCACGCCATTAACCAAAGCCGACCCTCTGCGCCAATCTACGGCACCTGACTCCCTGCCACGGCACTCACTTACACGCCCTCCGCAACCGCCACCAACCGTGCGCAATGCAAGCGGGACACGTGGCTGGAGTTTTTGAAGTAGGAAGGATAGTAGAGTGTCAGTTAAAACCCCGTGAACGTCGGGGCGAACGCTCCGCGGATAATGGCCCTTTATCCCGCCACTACGATCGGCGTTACGCGACGCGCGGGAGATCCTGTAACTGGCCAAGGCTCAAGTTAGTGAAGAAGAAAATAAGATCTCAAGTGAGGCAAGCTGCTCCTGCACCTCGGCATGTGGACTGGTTAGAGCCTTCCCCGGTAACGCCTAGCGGCGCGACCGTGCCAGGCTCGGGGGCTCCTGTCGATGCAACAAACCCTGGGTCCGTTGCCCCAGACTGTGCACAGGCCCATGAGCAAGTTTGCAAGACCAACATCAGATCAAGACTCGAAGGGATCAGCTCTTTGAGGAATCAGAAAGCTGGCCAAGGAGATCAAGACAATCAAGACCAGCCAAAGGTGCAAGATATCACCAGAAGAAGAGCCCTCCTTGCTGGGCATGCGAGCATGGTGGGGTGGGATCACCCCGGAAGCAAGCCTCCAACATCGCCCCAGCAGGCCTGCCGGGGGCTCACGGAGGCAAACCACCACCTCACGATGACGCCCGTCATCAATCAGTGCGGTGTAAAGCTCCTAAGTGTCTCGGTGGCAGCCCCCTGCCACATGGCAGCCACTTCCTATAGAAACAGCCTGCAAATGACACCCGTCCTACAACGTGTCGAGCAAGAAGGCGCGAATCTGGCAAAACAGCTCAGCAAGGCCTGTCTGGCGAGCTATGATGTGACATTGAGCGACAC
Source organism: Secale cereale (assembly GCA_902687465.1). NCBI lineage: Eukaryota > Viridiplantae > Streptophyta > Magnoliopsida > Poales > Poaceae > Secale > Secale cereale. Next base: position 453,101,892 of record LR738711.1, on the reverse strand, counting down.
AATTAATGCACTCTGTCTGCCTACAGAGTTAGGTATGATAGCATTGTTTGCTATCTAATCAGCCTAGAAAGACTGATTTGCCACTGTGGTGACCCCTTTATCTATAAAAGGAGGCCTGTGGCAACCGTAGAAAGGATTCTGTCATTCGAACCCACACACCATCATACACGCGCGACCGCTCTCACCCCAAGGCAACCTTGTCGGGCAAGAGCGCCGTGCTCTTTCCCACCATTCCACTATCAATCCACCAAAGCAGGAGTTGGGTTTTACGCCTCGCGGCGGCCTGAACCTAGGTAAAAACTGCCCATGTGATCTCTGCCGTGCTGCACCACACTCTCTGCTCTTTGTGTAATGTACCCATCCCCCCGCCAAACCAAAAAGGGACTCATGCCCCATAGGTGGCCATGGTATTCCCGCGACAAGACACCTGTCCCTCTATCTAGTGGTATCAGATTTCCACATTGCTCGGTGAGATTTGCCAGTTTTTCATAGCTTAGATCACATAAGTTCTTCATACATACAGGGCATGAAAACGCCGGAAAAATTAGGGTTAGATCATCGTATCCGAACCAATCTGAGCCTTTTGCAATTTTATGTTCAGTGTTTTGCTTTCTTGAATTTGCGGTTGCATCGTCGTGTCGAGTTGCTGGTCTTAGAGTCTGGTCTTTGAGAGTTTCGAGTTCTGTTCACAGGTTGTCTCGCCGCCACCGCACCATCTCATCACCCCCGCCACACCATTGTCATAACCGCTGCCACATACCACCATCACATATTCGCCGCCGATCCGAGTCCAGATGCTCCAACATATATTCACCATCATCGCACCAATCCGAGTCCACATCCAGTGCAGATTCGCCACGAGTTTGTGTTCCACCGCCTCGACATATATCCGCCACCAATCCGAGTTCCACCAGATTCATCTCCGGCACCAGTCCTAGTCCGAGCCCGGTATTTGTTTCTTTGTTTCCGAGTTCCAGGTCACGCGATACTACGAGTTAGGAACAAGTCGGACTTACCAACTTTCGTGCCACCCGCAGAAGAAAAATAGTTCAAGTTTAAAGAAAAAACTAATTCTGGAAAATTTTGGCTACACAGTTTCTAAATCATTTGTAGACCTTTCTGAAAAAAATTGTTGCGGAGGAAAAAAAAGAGGAGAATAAGTGAAAAAAATAGATATTTTTTCAGAGTGTGCTCCTCCCTTGTTCAAATGACCATGCATTGCAACGGGCAAGAAAATCGCAAAACTTACTTTGTGTGCATCACACGTCATTTCTTATATCCAATTCTGATAAACATCGATGATAATGGTACTATTGTTGCTTTCTGAAGCATGAAAGTGGACATGAAGAAGCTACGTACATCAAGCTCTCACCTTGAACATAACTTGATGGCACTGTTGCATGCCATATCTAGAGTTCGGTAACAATAAACATAATGGAGACACATATTTTCGAATTCTCACCTTTACAAAATCATTCGGGAAAGTAGAAGATTATATATGACTGTATCTTGACAATACGGTTATTGATATGGTTCAAAAAGATGATAACACCAGGACATGCACAAGGATTAATGTGAAACATGAAAAGGCATGATTCTCTATACCCAGTTTGTACTATTTCTCACCTTTTCCCGTTCTTCTCGTACAAAGCGATACACAGCTTGACACGTGTCTGAAAAAAAACTTCAAAATCTTACTGTATCCACGTTGTCATCTTTGGTTAGAACTTTATAAGGTCCTTTGAGCATCAGGTCCAGCTTGCTGGCAGTAAAAGGAATGATCTATCAGAAATTTAAAAAAAATGATGTTCGTGTTTGAGAATACATATCCATGCCAATTTAACAAAATGATTTGCAGAAGTTCCTTTTGATATGAACAAAACCCTGACGAATTTGAACATGAACAACCTGATACAGTACAGTAAGAGAAGCGAGAACAAAATGATTCACAAAAAGTATACTTTCCTATACATAGTCTATTGCAAGTTATAAAAATTAGAATATAGTTTGATGCTGCAGGATCAAGATCTTCAAATTATCTTCAATTGCTTGTATCTCACTCAGATCAACCTTTAATATTATTAGGTAGCAGAACGCTTTTGAGTGCAACACCTCTGTGTGGAGCTAGTCTGACCAGTGGCATGTGGTTAGTAAATCCAGAGAGAGAATGGAGGTGCCCTCCTATATAATAATTAGAAAACATTATTCTTTTATGAAGAAGAAAAATCGTTATTGTGTGCTGGACCATTCGGCTCGTTGGCATCAATTGTCAGTCTTTTCTTAAGAGAGAGAACATCAATGATTGATCTTAAAATTACTTTATGTCTACTCAAAAGTATTAAAGCCACTCTTAACTTGCATGATATCCAAGTATTTCAACACTTCCTTATGGACTCTATGGCTCGGAGGTCCAGCTTAATAACGATCTAAAGTTAAAATGGAAGCAAGTAAGGAAGCAAAAGCAATCTGTTAGGAGCTCTAACTCAGAAGCACATGGCTGCACTTTCCTAATATAATCCAAATATATTTGAAAAGGATGATTGTATTAAAACGGCAATAACCAACCATGAATAGTAAATTTTGGCAAATAGAAACAACAAAGAGCAAGTTAATCATACACCATGAGATGCGATAGGTATATTAAGTTTGAACTTCTTGTGCTGAAACAAACAAATTGTGCATGAAGTTTTTTTAAGCTTTAGCATGAGAGAACAATACTTTGGCAGTGACTGAGTTTCTTCACCGGCACACTGATATTGACAATTACTCCCTCCGTTCCTAAATATAAGTCTTTGTAGAGATTTCATTAAAAACCATATACGAATGTATATAGATGCATTTTAGAAGTAGATTCATCCATTTTGCTCCGTATGTAGTCCATAGTGAAATCTCTACAAAGACCTATATTTAGGAACGGAGGAAGTACATGTATCTGTTTCTACTACGTGTTAAATGAAAATCTTGATTAATTTGCTAACCTGTCTAACCTAGGATATCACAATGCTCATAACAAATCTAATGACGTGTCTCACCTAACCTGCCAAACTCTGTTTTTTTTTGCGGGGGAACCTGCCAAACTCTATTATGGTCGAATCTTTAAGATAGAGCTTCGGTCAAGTCGCTCGATTTACAACCTTTTCAGTTTATAGTTAGTAACATGTAGCGGCGTTTTCTTATTTTAGTTGGCTTGTTGCCTTAATTAAATGATCATTTTCCAAAAATAATAATATTACAAACACATAGAGGCTAAGAAACAGAAACTATGTCTAAATGGATTGATACATCTATGTATACGTTTGTATATAACATTAATCTAATGGACACAGAGCATATCACCGTTTCCAAAAAACTAATAATCTAAGAGCACATCATCAACTATGGAGGCATTCTGTTTGAAGTTCGGTGTCATGTAGAAATTTAGAGCCACATTGTGTAGCTCGCTAATGTGTTGTGAATTTGCAACCTTCAATTTATATATGAACTCACCATGGGATAAAGCTAACCTGATATATTGAACTAAAAATTGGAGAGACTTGATCTAAATTATAGCGATCGCAGACCTATGACCATGAACTGACTACATTGCTGTCCCAGCACAGCTCTTCGTCTTGGTCAAGCGCCATGGAAACCTAACCTGGAGCAACAGGAAGGAGAGAGTGTTGGGCCTTCATAACCTGCAGGTGTGTCAAGTTATACAACATGGATTTGTTAGCAATTTCATCCCATCAGATTTAGTTCTAAATACTGGTATTGCGACTGAAAGATCATTTATATATTGTTACAGAAAAACTGCCGAATGGATATGGATTTCATAGTGAGAATTGCAAGAAAATTTTATATGAATGTGCTATATATTAAAAAAAATGCTAGCCTTGAACCCTTTTGCCACAGAATAAAGGAACCACATACATACAATTCTATATAGTACTTGTACTACATGCAGCTAGTTTAATTTATGTATGTACAACAGTTTCAAAGTTTGGCTACGGATGTTCAAAGAAAGCATTATAAGCTCTAGGCATGATATTGATTAATCTGGAAAGGTTGAATAACTTAAATGTCAAATATACTATATAGGATAAATAGTTGAAGTCTAACCACACCATACCTCTGTTTATGCTAGAAGGCAGAAAAAATAGAAACAGCCTGCAGATAATCAGTGATTTAATCTGTATTCGCTAGAAACAGTAGAAAATATGCAAATTCTATATCCATACATAATGTCGACTTATTTTGTTGGCTAACACGGGGTATGTAACATAGAAAAACATCTAAAAGCCTCATGTATCATTTTCTTTGAAGGTCCGGTGTTTCATTGTGTTCATGAAGCAGCGCTGGAATGCATGGTGTCGCTCTAGGATGCATAGTAAGGCAACAACAGTCAGAAGAAGAAAAGATGATGCGGGGTCAACACGATCTAGGCCGATCTTTCATGAAAAGGAGGGAATCCCACGATGAACACAAAGAAAACAAAGGGGAAATCACAGGGAATCACGAGGGAAACGAAACAGGAACGCTCAAATCAACAAGAAAGTAATCACACAAGTGCTAGATCCAAAAACACAAAGAGATACACGATCCACGGTCAACAACGGACGATACAAGTAGCGATAGTCTTCTCCGTGAGGAGGTCATGAGGGTATCCCGTAGGATCTTCTCCATAGAGGAGGTCTTGAATCCGTGTGGATCTTCTCCGTAGAGGGGCCGCGGTCACTCGTGGAGATGAACCACTAAGGATGAGCAATGCTCTAGGTTTAGATGAGCTATCACAATGCTAACCCTAGAAAGAGGTAGGTGGAGGAGTATATATAGTCTAGAGGGGCGAGGGGATACATGGGCCACGGCCCAGACGAAATGCACGCAGGCATCAGGAGCCGGATGTCCGGGCGTCGGGCCGGATGTCTGGGCTGTCGTGAGGCGCCGGATGTCCGGGCTTGACGCCGGATATCCGGGCTAGCAGGGCAAGCCACGAGTATGCTTCTGTGGTGGTGCCGGATTTCCGGGCTCGGGGCCGGATGTCCGGGCCCTGTCGTGCCGAATGTCCGGGGCCTGGCCGGATGTCCGGCCCCTGTAGCTTCGGCTGTGGGGGTTTTGCTATTGAAGAGCTCCAGGGGCCGGATGTTCGAGATTGATGGCCGGATGTCCGGAGCCTGGAGCCTTTCCTGGTTCAGCTCGCTGCATTGCTCCTTCCGTACACTTGGGGACTTGTCCATCTTCATGAGCCTCTCCGAGGGGGTCTTCTTGGTACCTGAGTACACATAGCACATCCGCTTGAGGTAGTAGCCATGTCTCGCATGATTCACATTAAAGTTGGTTAAGGAGAAATGTCACCTCGGTCTCGAGAGCTCTTGCACGGGCTCGAGTCATGGGTCCACTTGGCACTTGGTGAGACGATGATAGGTCCATGGGGATGACCATGGGATGCTCCGCATCATCTCCCCTCCCTTGGGAAAGATCCGACCTCGGATCGAAATCTTCATCACCATGGAAAGGAGAGAGATCCTTGACATTGAATGTATCGCTCACATTGTACTTGTTGCGTGGAATGTCGATCCTGTAGGCATTGTTGTTGTAGCGCGCTAACACCTTGAAGGGTCCGTCGGCTCAAGGTAGTAATTTGGACTTGCGTTTGTTGGGGAAGCGGTCCTTGCGAAGATGAAGCCATACAAGATTTCCCGGTTGGAACACCATTGGTGTCTTGTTGACGTTGAGCTTGGTGGTGAGGCGATGTACTTGTCGCTCAATCGTTGCCCTTGTATCTTCATGCATCTTCTTGAGATAACTTGCTCGTGCATTTGCGTCCATGTTGATGCGCTCTTGAATAGGTAGAGGAAGAATGTCCAATGGGGACAATGGGTTGAAGCCGTAGACGACCTCGAAGGGGGACTTGCCGGTTGTGGAGTGTCTTGCACGGTTGTAGGCATACTCAGTGATGGGCAAGCATTGCTCCCATTCCTTGATGTTCTTCTTGGTCAACACGCGAAGAAGCGTCGATAACGTCCGGTTCGTCACCTCCGTTTGGCCGTCGGTTTGTGGGTGGTATGCCGAAGAGAATAGTAACTTGATGTCGAGCTTGGCACAAAGGGTCTTCCAAAAGTAGCTCAAGAACTTGACGTCGCGGTCCGAGACGATCGTCTTGGGCACTCCATGTAGGCGCAAGATTTCCCTACAAAGGAGATTCACAACATGTGAAGCATCATCTATCTTGTTGCATGGCATGAAATGAGCCATTTTGGAAAATCTATCCACAACAACAAACACGGAATCCTTTCCATTTTGCGTTCTAGGCAACCCAAGTACAAAGTCCATGCTAATGTTCTCCCAAGGTTGGTATGGAATAGGAAGTGGCATGTAAAGACCATGAGATTGAGCTTTGGACTTAGCTTTGCGGCATGTAGAGCATCGGTTGGTGAAGCGTGAAACATCACGGAACATCTTCGGCCAATAATAGTTTTTGGAGAGCGGCGCAAATGTCTTGTCGCGTCCAAAGTGTCCCATAAGTCCTCCTCCATGAGATTCCTAAAAAAGGAGCAAACGAAGAGACGACTCGAGAATGCAAAGTTTGTTAGCGCTCATAAGATATCCATCCTTGATGTAGTATCGTTCCCAAGAAGTGTGTGTCACACATTTGGCATAAGGAGTTGCAAAGAAAGGATCATGCTCATACAAATTTTTGATATGCTCAAAGCCAATGACATTCAACTCAAGTTGGGTGACAAGCATGCATTTGCGGGAAAGCGCATCCGCCACAACATTCTCTTTGCCTTTGATGTACTTGATGACATAAGGAAAAGACTCTATGAACTCACTCCACTTAGCATGACGCTTGTTCAACTTAGTTTGACCCTTGAGATACTTGAGCATCTCATGGTCCGTGTGAAGAATGAATTCATGAGGTCAAAGATAGTGTTCCCAAACATGCAAAACTCTCACTAAGGCATAGATCTCTTTATCATAGATGGGGTAGTTAAGTTGCGCTCCGAAAAGTTGTTCACTAAAATACGCAATCGGGCGCTTTTCTTGCATTAACACGCCTCCTATGTCAGTACCACTAGCGTCACAATGTATCTCAAATGGTTTGTCAAAGTTTGGTAGGGCAAGAAGTGGTGCGTGGGTAAGCAAGGTTTTTAGCTAATTAAACGCGGTGTCTTGCGAAGGACCCCAAATAAAGGGCGCGTTCTTCTTGCTCAAGGCGTGTAGAGGCATAGCAATTGTGCTAAAGTCCTTCACAAAACGTCGATAGAAACCGGCTAAACCAAGAAAGCTACGCACTTGTTGGAGATTCGTTGGTTGGGGCCAAGTTTTAATTGCTTCAATTTTAGTTTCATCAACATGAACACCTTGTGAAGAAACGACAAATCCTAGAAAAACAACCTTATCAACGCCAAAAGTGCATTATCCATGTTAACATACAAGCGTTCTTTCGGAAGGTTTTGCAAAACCATACGGATGTGTGTCACGTGATCCTCAAGCGATTTGCTAAAGATGAGGATGTCATCAAAGTAAACCACTACAAAGACGCCTATATAAGGTCGGAGAACGAAATGCACGAGACACATGAATGAGCCGGGCGCTTCCGATAAGCCCATCGGCGTGACTAACCACTCGTATAACCCAAACTTGGTTTTGAAAGTTGTTTTCCACTCATCACCCTCTTGAATGTGAATTTGGTAATAACCACTTTTAAGATCGATTTTCGAAAAGATGGTAGCACCACATAATTCATCAAGCATATCGTCTAGGCGTGGAACAGGGTGACGGTATCTAACGGTGATGGCATTTATCGGATGACAATCGGAGCACATGCAAAAACTTCCATCTTTCTTAGGCACAAGAATAACTGGAACGGCACAAGGGCTTAAACTTTCACGTACATGACCTTTGTCGACGAGTTTTTGTACTTGCCGTTGTATCTCCTTGGTTTACTCGGGGTTGACGCGGTAAGGAGCCTTGTTCGGAAGTGGTGCTCCGGGTATAAGGTCGATGCGGTGTTCGATGCCGCGAAGTGGAGGTAGACCCGGTGGTAGCTCATCGGGAAAGACGTCTGAGAATTCCTGCAACAACTGAGACAACACTAAAGGTAGAGGTGGTGAAGTGTTAGTGGGTTTCACTTCCCCTTTGCATAGAAGCACAAGGTGAAATACGCTCGAAGGGTTCTCACACACTTCTCTCATCTCACTTTTGGTGGCAAATAACACTAGTTTTTCTTGTCGCTCATCGTGGAGTCGTTGTATTTGGCTTGTGGCTCTCACTCTCCTTTTGGTGGTTCACTCTCTCACAATTCTCTCCACGATGGTTGGTAGGTATTTTTTATCGGCAGCTACTTGACTTGGTGACATTGGGCGTAGCACGAACTCTTTGCCCTTCATCTTGAAGCTATAATGGTTGGTCCGTCTGTTGTGGGTGACTCCGCGATCGTATTGCGATGGTCGTCCAAGAAGAAGGTGGCACACGGACATAGGGACCACATAACGCTCAAGTGTGTCCTCATAGGCGCCTATCTTGAAGGATACTTGCACGGTGTGCTCGACTCGAAGAGTTCTGGCGTCGCTAAGCCATTGGACCTTGTAGGGATGAGGGTGCTTCGTCTTGATCAATTGTAGCTTGTCGCAAAGCTCTTCACTTGCCAAGTTATGACAACTTCCTCCGTCGATGATAACCTTGACAGAACGTCCATTGATGCCGGCCTTGGTGTGGAAGATGTGACATCGTTGATCTTCGTCTTGATGATGTTGAAGTGTCAAGACCTTGGGGACAATGAGATTGGGACTCGAGTCATTGTCGCAAAACACTTGATGGTCTTCATCTTCATTCACTTGGCAATGCATAGCTACATGATCAAGGGCTTCCATCTCATCGTCGCTCATTGAGTCATAGGATCCGTCATTATTGATGATCATAGTGCGAACAGTCTTGCACTCAAATGACTTGTGGCCTCGTCCTTGGCATTTGAAACAATTGATGGAACTCGTCTTGGAGTTGTCCTCGGTTGGAGTTGTAGATGATGAAGTTCTTTGCTTGAAGTTGTTCGTAGAAGGGAGACGACTTGATGTAGTCGAATTCTTGTAGCTTGACTTGTCACCTAAGCTTGTAGATGGTTTGGTAGAGGTAGGAGGTGCCGATGTCGTTGAAGCTTGGTTGTAGGAGCCGTAGTTCTTGGAGGTGAACTTGGAGTACTTGTAGTCTTCTTGAACTTGACGCTCCGATTTGGTTGCTTGGTGTACTAACTCGAGGAGATTCGTGTATGGTTGAAAGTCCGCAATCTTCTTGATAGGATAGTTGAGTCCATTCAATAATCTCGCCATAGTTTGCTCTTCATCTTCCGTGATGTTGGCCCTTATCATGCCAATCTCCATTTCCTTGTAGTACTCTTCAACCGACTTGGTTTCTTGCTTGAGGAGTTGCAACTTTTTGAACAAGTCACGGTTGTAGTGTGTTGGCACGAAACGTGCTCTCATGACTTCCTTCATTTGAGTCCAAGTAGAGATAGCTGGTTCGCCTTTTGCTTCTCTTCTCTCGATGACTTGCTCCCACCAAATGAGAACATAGTCTTGGAACTCAAGGGATGCCATTGTGATCTTCTTTTCCTCACCAAAGTTGTGGAGGCGAAAGATCTTGTCAACTTTCAATGCCCATGAGAGGTAGTCTTCGGGATCAATGCTTCCGGAGAACTTTGGCATGGTGAACTTGAGCTTGCCATAGCGATGTTCTTCATTGTTTGCTTGCCTATTGTGAGGGTGTTCTTGATTTGGAAGATTGTCAACCTCATGTTGCTCTTGGCGGAGTTGATGCTCATTTTCATGTTGTTCTTGCCGAGCTTGTGGGTCTTGTCGAGCGTGTTGCTCTTCTCGCGCTTGAGGAGGAACTTGATGTTGCATTCGTGGTTGATAACGCCTCTCTTGCATCTCATCTCGAAGTGCTTCATCTTCTTGACGAATGTGTCGATTGCGAGTTGCAACATTACGATGTGAATCACGTAGGGCATGTTGCGCCTCAAGAGCTTGAGCTTCTCGGCGTTGTTGTGCTTGACGTTGAGCCTCGGCATCTTGTTATTCTTGGTGTTGACAAGCTTGCTCTTCTTGTTGTTGGCGTAGTCGTTGCCGTTCTTGTGCTTGCTCAAGTGTAGATTGATTGTGACGATGTCGACTTTCTTGCTCTTCAAATAGCTCTTGTGAACTCTTGTCATGAAGTGGGTTCCGTGTAACGCCCTGGACACACCCGCCGGTGGTCGTTACTCCTGGCAGGATCTAGACTGGCCTCACATATCAATACTAGTCTTTTCTGCGCACTTTGTCCTCACTCGTGCGCACCCGGGAGCAACTTCCCAATCGGTCACCCATCCGGGAACTACTCCAAGCTGAGCACGCTTAACTTTGGAGTTCTTTCCGAATGGGCTCCCGGAAAAGAAGGAATTCCTTATTGATATGAGTAGTCTATATCATCCCTAATAAGCCAGGCTATCACATACACCCCACTCAGAGGAACCGACGTCCTCGTCGGGCCACAGGAACGTTCCCTCTTGGCACAAACGTCTGTGCATCCAGTCCGGTACATGTGCCATGTCGTGTGCCATGACGGGTCACAAACGTCATGAACAACATGACCACGCACCTATCCGCAAACATCCGTGTAACCACGAGGGTCGGCTCTGATACCAACTTGTAACACCCCGGGCACACCCACCGGTGGTCGTTACTCCTGGCAGGATCTAGACTGGCCACACATATCAATACTAGTCTTTTCTGCGCACTTTGTCCTCACTCGTGCGCACCCGGGAGCAACTTCCCGATCGGTCACCCATCCTGAAACTACTCCAAGCTGAGCACGCTTAACTTTGAAGTTCTTTCCGAATGGGCTCCCGGAAAAGAAGGAATTCCTTATTGATATGAGTAGTCTATCATCCCTAATAAGCCAGGCTATCACATTCCGGTTGTCATGTCGAGCTTGACGCGCGGCTTGATGAAGAGTGTTCGATGTAGGTGTACTTGACCCGGAAGTGGAGTCGGTATGACGACTTGAGCGGCTTCGCCTTTGAGAGGACGTGGATGAAGAGCGTCGGTTGACTATCAAAGTCCGTAACTCGTCGAATAGGGTTGACATGTTGGTGTTGATGATATCGAATTGCTCTCGTGTGCATGCTTCGAATTGTCGTGCGTCGGCGGTGACTTGGTCAATTCGCTCTTGCATAGCTTCACTCTCTTGATGTAGAGCTCGTTGGACACCGAATAGATGTAGTTTGGTGACGTAGTTGTTCGATTCTTGAGGATCATCAAAGAGCGAGTTTGTAGATGTACTTGGCCTATCCATCATTGCAAGCAAGAATGTGAGTGGGCGAAAGGAGAAGACAATACCAAATGTACCTTGACCGAAGTTGAAGGTGGATCAATGATCACTCAATAATGTAACCCGGAAATAGCACTATTGGTACCACTTCCTGTTGATTTTCACACCTACACAAGTAAAGCTTTGAGAGGATCTCGGTGAGGATAGTGGCACAAAATCAGATGCAATTGTTAATGAGACTTAATGATGTTGAAAATGATTCACAATTTGCTCATGCAACAAGTAGATCACAAGCAATAGGTAGCACACAGAACACACGCGCGGATAGATAAATGTGGTTGTGCAACCAAGGGTGAGCGAAAATGTGGAATCCACGGAAAGTGCTCTTGTTGCACAACACTAGAGAGACGCTAACCGATTGCTTAATAGGCGAATACGCACTTGTGCACGGCCTATAAGAGGCAAAACGTAACGACTTCCTATCACAAGTATGATATGAGTGTATGATGTGCCGATGCTTGAGCACAAGATGATGTATTGCTATATCGTATGATCTCTTTTGATGCAAGGCGTATGGTGCTATTAATCTTTTGCTTATAAGCTTTGGATGGCTCGTTTGCTTAAAAGCGTGTGAGCTCTTTCTTTGGCCACTTATGCATGCTTCTCGTATCAAGGTAGCTATTGTGTATGCGAAACACTCTTGTATCACACGGAGATATGATGATGTAGTATGCAATATCTATGACTATCACTAATGTGCACAAGTGTCGTGGCCCGACAATACTCAAATGGCTAGTCTCAATGGGAAAGCTACGCAAAATGGTCTATAGGGTGACAATGCAATTGCAAGGTAGGATGAACAATGTGTCGTCGATGTTACCGTCCTTGCCGAGGATGAGCAGTGGTGTCGTCGAAGTCGTTCCGTTCCAAGGTAGCCTAAACATCCAAGGAAACGGTGAAACCACAACTCAAGTATCCAAGACAAAGTGGAACAAAATTGTCAAAATCGTAGCGGTTAAGCGACGGTGGTTGCGGAAATGGTGGTGGTATGCGGAGGGTTTGGTGGGATACCGAACGAAAATGGCGGGGATTGAGTGCGAAGTGTTGCGGATGGGGAGGGTTTTGGCTGCGGGTGGCCGGATGTCCGGGCCAGGCCAGATGTCCGAGGTGCCTGAGGCCCTGATGAACTCCGAGGAACAAATGACTTCCGGGGCCAAATTCGTCGGATTTCTCGGATTAAAATTAGGGAAAAAGTGGGGAAAAGCTAGATCCACTCGTGGCACAGCAAATCCACGGAACAAATCCAACAAAAATCGTCAAATCAACAAATCACAAAAAAAATTGGGGCTATTTTTGGTGAGGATTTTTGAAATTGGGATGAACACAAAAAAACAAGCTAGAAAACTGGGGTAGGGGCTCCGAATTCATGAGAAACCTAGGCTCTTGATACCAATTTGATGCGGGGTCAACCCGATCTAGGCCGATCTTTCACGAAAAGGAGGGAATCCCACGATGAACACGAAGAAAACAAAGGGGAAATCACGAGGAAAACGAAAGAGGAACACTCAAATCAACAAGAAAGTAATCACACAAGTGCTAGATCCGGAAACACAAAGAGATACACGATCCACGGTCAACAACGGACGATACAAGTAACGATAGTCTTCTTCGTGAGGTCTGAGGGTATCCCGTAGGATCTTCTTCGTAGAGGAGGTCTTGAATCCATGTGGATCTTCTCCGTAGAGGGGCCGCGGTCACTCGAGGAGATGAACCACTAAGGATGAGCAATGCTCTAGGTTTAGACGAGCTATCACAATGCTAACCCTAGAAAGAGGTAGGTGGAGGAGTATATGTAGTCTAGAGGGCCGAGGGGATATATGGGCCACGGCCTAGACGAAATACACGCATGCATCAGGAGCCGGATGTCTGGGCGTCGGGCCGGATGTCCGGGCTGTCGTGAGGCGCCGGATGTCCGGGCTTGGCGCCGGATGTCCGGGCTAGCGGGGCAAGCCACGGGTATGCTTCTGTGGTGGCGCCGGATTTCCGGGCTCAGGGCCGGATGTCTGGGCCCTGTCATGCCGGATGTCCGGGGCCTGGACGGATGTCTGGCCCCTGTAGCTTCGGCTATGGGGGTTTTCCTGTTGAAGACGCTCTAGGGGCCGGATGTCCGAGATTGATGGCCGGATGTCCGAGGCCTGGAGACTTTCCTGGTTCAACTCGCTGCATCACTCCTTTCGTACGCTTGGGGACTTGTCCATCTTCATGAGCCTCTCCGAGGGGGTCTTCTTGGTACCTGAGTACATATAGCACATCCGCTTGAGGTAGTAGCCATGTCTCGCATGATTCACATTGAAGTTGTTTAAGGATAGATGTCACCTCGATCTCGAGAGCTCTTGCACGGGCTCCAGTCATGGGTCCACTTGGCACTTGGTGAGACGATGATAGGTCCATGGGGATGACCATGGGATGCTCCGCATCAAAAGATGAGGAGGAATATGGGCGAAGCCACAAATACCAAAGGTGATAGAGGCAACGGTGTCCCGTCTTTCGATGAGATGGTGGCTATCGTTTGGAGGAAGTCGACTTTGACGATCCGACTACGAACGTGCGAGGACGTCGCGCCTTAGCAATCGCTAAACCAACTCCGAGAGGTTATTGACCACGCCGGAGCACGATCAACCTGACCACGAAGGTCTGTTTCTTGCAGGCAAACGAAGAACAAGCAAGAAACTGAAATTGCAATCTGGATATTGCGAATTCAAGAGGAAAGCTTTATTGATCAAGTGGGGTTCTGTGACGTCATGGTCTGGTCGTTGAACACAAACGAAGTACGCGAAGTTGCAGCTATGGCAAACTTTAATCTAATCAAAACCCCAACAAAAAGCTACTAGATGGATCTACTTATATAGGAGCAAGGGGTGGCGGCCAAGGAGGTGGAAGGACGTCCCAAGGCAGCCTAAAACTAACCCTAGGTCGTACAAGGCTCATGGGCCCAAGTGGAGGTGATGTAACACCTTTGGACTTGTAGTTTGACTCGGATTCTGTTGCAGCATCAGATTGTTTTGTCGGTATCTCAACGCTCCGTACGAATTTGAAGGTGAATCTAATTGGGTTGGAAAGTGTACGAAATCTAGTTTCCAACAAAAAAAGAATCACTCAATTCGGAATCCGTATGAAGGAGTTCTTGCCATTTTGAGTCAGGTATGTCTGTGCAGTCCGAATCTGGATGCAGAATGTGAGAGACTTGGACTCTATCTTCTCTTGGCCCAAAAGTGACGTGAGAGAACTTTTTGAACAGCACCTAAACTTCTCTTTTTCCCTTATCTTCATATGTGGATTGTACAAATGTCTCATACACCTAGAATTAGACATGGCACAAAAGTCTGTGAAGTATTTTTGTCGTGGATGACATAAATAAATTGTTGCATAGTTTGCATTAGAAATCACCTCACAAATATACATGTATGCAATATTTTTGGTCGTATCCAAGGTAGTCATGTCCTCATCAAAAGGAGCAGAAGAGTACAAGACTACAAGGAGGAGAATTCGATCTGAAGCCATCCCCCAACGATGCACGAAGGCGACACCGTTCGGCATGTCCCCGAGACTCCAGCGCGGCCAACCACCACTCGGCCATGACACATGGAGCCGCCTAGGGCTATGCTAGGTGAGGTGGTGGAGAAGGAGGAGGGGATTGGGGTCAGGCCAAGAAAAGGACAGGACGTCGACCATCAGAACGGCGACCCACCTCTGCTCCTTCCCCTCCGGGCTCCGCCTCGTCCAGCAGCGACGAAGAGGAACGAAGAGTGGAGGCGCCGGCAGCAGCCGTGGAGGGCGATGGGCGCCTACAGGGGGGCGGGGAGGCGTGAGGTGGAGGGAATAGCTGAAGGCGGAGGGCAGGGGAAGGAGAGGTCGGGAGAGCCGGCCGCAGGGGAGGCGCGAAGCCTCCTGCAGCATGAGGGGCTGGGGAGCCGGAGGCGGATGGTGGGGGAAGGAGAGGTTGAGAGACCAGCCGGAGGAGAGGCACGAAGCCTCGTGCAGCACGATCGTCGGCGAGCCCAGCCCCTCGTGCTTCTGGATAAGACTAGATCATAAAGGTGCGCGTTGTCGCGCCCATCTATTTGAATAGAAAATGAAGAATGATAGAAATACGTGCTGGAATTTGCAGAGTACAAATATCTAGAAAATATGAGTGTTTAAAATTGCAAAACCTCAAATCTACATGTGATCAATAATCACTACAGTAACCAAGGAGCAATTACATAAAATAATTCAGAGGTAAAGAAACAACCAAATATAGAACATAGTAGTAGGCTGACACTTGCAACGAACTTCCGAACTTACATAGAGCTTGCTAAAGTAAGTAGTAACAAAGGGTTTCAAGGGCACAGTTTAACAAAACAAATGGGCACACATAATCCGTTTGGAAATTTGCATATAACAAATAGAGCCAATGCATGAATATCATGTATGGAACTATGTGCAGTACCTGAACTTCCCGATGTTGCAAATTAAGCTTCTTAGCTATGACATTGCAGCAAGCAAACAGCTAAGATTTCAGCCTCCAGGATTGATGTCCAAAGTCAAAGAATTTGATACAATTTAAAAAATCACCATTAACACCGTAAATAGCAAATAAGATAAGGGCTGTCAAGAGGATAAAGGAATAGCATGATCGTCTAATCTCTGCAATGACGATGGCATGGACTTTGTGAGACGAAGGGCATTCAGGGAGCAAGGTGGGACGCCGGCAGCTTTCACAATAATACCTTAGAAATTGGTGACGTCGCTTGGAAAAGTACTCAGGCGGTCAGGCCACTAATAACACAAGGGCGGAAGTGCAGCCTTCCAATTCGTCGACGGTCAAGCCTGAACGTCGTGGGCCGCCGCGTAGGGTTTGGACCAGGCCTAGTGCACTACACGATTGTGCATCGCCTACGCCTCTTGCTCCTTTCCACCAAGCCGGAGAGACAAGCGACGCCGCTGCCAACGCCGCCGTCAGATAAGATGGGAATCTCACTGGATAACACACCATCATTTCCTAGGGCGCCGTCGCCACAACAGGGAGAAAGCCGACAGGAAAGAGAACGATGGTGGCGTAGCGCGCGCTGAAAGCCAACTCGCCGCCGGTGCGTCCTCTTTGGCAACGGTGCTCTGTCGAATCTCCTCTTTCCCCACCGCCGCCGCCGCCGTATCAGACGCATCGGGGGAAAATGAGGCATCGCCCATCACAGACATTTTTTTTTCAGAGCAGCCCACCACGGACTAACGGGTCTGAATCGATCCCGTCTAACCACAGGCCACCATAGTTGGTCTGCGGAGTAGCGGCCCGGCTACCGTGGCCCGAGCGGATCGCGAGGCTAGAAGTGATCAGAAGCACGACCAGGAGATCTAAGTCGTTTATTAGTGTGATCCGACGGCTATGACATCAAATCGCTGTGAGAGGGCATACCTAGCCCCATTTTACTGTTTCTTAATAGGTGCAAGGTTTTTTTGGCAAAAACAGGACGTTTTATCAGATCCAGTTAAAAACTTAAAAAGGGACTGTGGGCTTAATTTCAAAAAAGCACAAGGACTATTCTGCAAAAAGGGCATGACGGTGAACCCGATGGAGTTAATCCGTGCTTTATTATTACTAGTAAATATGCTCGTGCGTTGCAACAGGAGAAAAAATATATTACAGCTCCTAACAAAAAAACATGGCTCAAGACTCCTAATAGTGTACTTAACAATAGTTGGTCAAAAGTTAATAATACTTCTGTTCCTAAGATAAGATAGTGTTCCCCCAATAGTTGGTCCAAAATACCGATCCAATATAAAAAACCGTAATTTATGCGCTGCTATTTCGAAAAAATAATAATTTATGCGCTGAAGTGGGATATGGCAAAAATTCTAAATGTACAAGGTGCATGCAAACCATAATTTTGATGAATGCTTAGCAAGCTGCAAACACACAAGCAGCAATCTGGCGTATTATGAAGCCACCGGGGAGACATCAGCTGCTAGGCCGCTCACTCCTTGATAGATACAACCTGGGAGAATCCTTACAGGTAGGTGAACGCCAATCACCCGGTCTGTTATGATTTGGTCGTGTAATATAGTCTAGATACAGCAATAATCAAATCAAACGTGCTGATATATAGTAGATAACATTACTCTAGTTAGCATAGCTCAGCATTTCCATCTTTCAATCAGTAAAGGATCCTTGACTCTGGAGATCGGGGTAGGCATAAATATGGGATGCTTCAATATGGCAGCTCCCTCCCTCCCCCCCACTATTTTTTTGTGAAGAAACCTATCCTGGACTTGATGAGTGAATCCAACCTGTTCAAGGAGGACGTCTCCAAGAGGAGATAAGCTAAAAGTGGATCGAGCCTCAAAAATGAAGATAATGAATGCATATGACAGACATAAATTAAGGTTGCGAATGATACGTACTGAATAGTGGCTGTTTTAGAAGTATCTGATGCATCATTCATCCTGTGAAACATATCGAAATTGACAACTCTGTGAAACCCATACCTACAGATGAGAGCGCACAGGATCAAGTATGATTAGCCACAAGGCTCTTGTGTAAATAGTAGAATGGTATTACAAATTCTGAACTTATATCAGTATAAAGAAACTTGGATATTGCCCATACTTATATCAATATATTAAATCTAACCAGTGTTAAAACTATATTTTTGTGAAAATTGAACTTAGAGGGTTTGCCAAATCTACCAACAAACAGGAGCAATGATAGCTGACGCACTTCCGATCTTTTATACTATCAAAGACAACAAAAACAATGGTAACATATATCATTAGTAGCCTAATCTCAGTAGTAAAGTAATATATTATGCTTAGCCAGAGCCAAGATTTGAAGTGCTTCAGAGTAATATACCTCCTCAAGAACCAAGAATCAAAAGTCATTTCCAACCAAAAAAACTCTCCTAAACACTACAGATAAGCATCTGATATGTATAAACCAAGACCAAATAGGTGTATCATTTATAACTACCAAGATATATATTTGCAACATTAAGAAAAATGTAAAAAATATTATTGTGTATATAATACTGCCGTTAGAAAAAAAGATTGTAGGTGAGTCAGTTATTCGAGTATTGGCCCATTACTTGATGCTTTCGTCAACAGCTTTTCGATAACAAACATCGTCATAAGCAAAAAAGAATCGGGTTATGAAGGTGAATAGCGTGTGTATATCTGATCCAGAAGTGCTCTATGTACTACTTCTGGACCAAATATAATTCTAAGATTAATGAGTACAACATAGAGTAGTCACATATCTGAACCCCTTTCCTCATGATCTGGAATAAAGTAAAAGAGCAATACTTTCAGAGCGATTGATCGCTAGCTGTCTGAACTCAGAATCAACTCATGTGCAATTTGTGATAAGAGGCAGTACAAGCATGTATCCTTATCCTGCTATATAACTGTAGTACAGTTAAAAGCAAACGAATTTGTCCCAAATAATCCAAGTAATTGGACTGCAAGATGAAGATGCATACTCCCTCCGTCCCAAAATACTTGTCATCAAAATGGACAAAAAGGGATGTATCTAGAACTAACATACATCTAGATACATCCCCTTTTATTCATTTTGATGACAAGTATTTCCGGACGGAGGGAGTACAATACAACATCCAGTTCTGCTAGTGGTCTTCGACACTGATTTTTTTTGTTCTTGAACCAAGCGGGAACTGAAGAAGTGATGGAGGCTGGGACCCCAGTGTGGAAATTGTAGGATGGATGAATATTGTGTTGTATTGATCTGACCCTCATATGGGGTATATATAGAATACACGAGGGGGTAGAGACTTGGAGTACAAGATAAGTAATTCATGGTTTAAACCTAGTCGATCTACTCCTTATCTCTATCTTTAAACCCAAACTATATTCTAACATTCCCCCTCAGTCGTAGCAGGAGTGAAACGGACGATTGCGACTGGATTTGAAGTATCGTGCTTGTGTCGTCTTCTCCGCTTCACCGTCATCACCTACATCTCTGATGGGTCGACACCTGGGGCGGTGACTGCGTCCCCTTCCGGTGCCTTCCTTGTCTCTCCTTTATTCCCTCCCGCGGTCACAGCGGGAGAGGCGTGAACGCTAGTGACGACTCGGACGCTGTTGACTGGAGTTGTTGCCGATGAGTTGTTGTAGACGTAGCCCTGTATGTCGATGTAGAGGTAACCGATCATGGTGATGTAGTCGTGGTCGATGGTGTAGTCGTCGTGGATGATGAAGCCGCACAAAGCCGGAGGCGCAAAAAAATGCGCTATGACGGAGCTGCAGACGTGGACAATGCACCTTGCTAATGTCAGAGGGTGCCGTCAGTGATGAGTCCACCGGTTTTGCCAAGACCGGAGGAAGCCCATCAAGCACACATTGGTTTTGCCAGAACCGTGTGGCCGTGTAGGGGTCGTCACTATAGTGACGCTATGTCGATGCAGTCGTGCCGTCGTGGATGACGCGGTCGATGCCGTCGTCGCGACGCGGTCATTGCCGTCGTCGAGGTCGCGTCTTGCAGAAAAGTCTGTCAGAGCACGCTAGGTGTCCATCTTGTGGACGAGGTGGCGGCGTTGTGTTGACGATGATGGTGACGAAGACCACGTTGATGAAGACCTTGGTGATGAAGTGTCGGCGATGGCGTCGCAGCGGTGTGTCGACGATAATGTATCGCTTGAAGGCGTCCCTCGTGGCGACCAAGTGTCGATGCCGTGTCGCGCCGGAGAAGTCGATGAAGAATTGCATCGCTTTCCACACCGCCCTGTCGTGTGGATGATGCATGTTGAAGTGCTCGACAAAGGTTTTTTTAGGCGATGTAGTTGTACAGCTCGGCGTTGAGGTGCGGGGTCGATGTAGATCGGCTTGATGCAGTGCAGATCGGTCGGTGTAGATCTTGATGCAGTTGCAGTACGGCTCGGGGCAGATGTGTTCGGCTGATGCATAGTCCCGTACGGGGATGTGTCCGGACCGGCTGATGCACGACGCAGTCGCATGGGCAGACGGCTGGAAGCTACGGGAGATAGGCACGGGACTAGATACATATGCGTGCCCATACCTGCACCCGCCCGTAAACTGCTGCTGCTTGACGGCGCGTGCGTGAGAAGCTGATGCTGAAGATCGCGCCAGTCGATGAAGCTGGAGAGTGGAGCCGTGTCTCGATGAAACCGCCGATGCTATCTGGTTGCAGCTCGATCGTAGCATGCCTATGGACCCGCCACATGCGTGTATGGCAATTGATTCCATCAGCATGCACACGCGCTCGTTGAGGGAGAGGTGTCCGTGGCTGCGTTGTTCCGGCCATGCGCGCAGCTTGTCGAGCTTGATGTCGAGTCGGCCGTTGAGGGAGTACTGTCCGTGGCATGCACGTGCCGCTTGCGCGTGGATTTGGGTCAGATTGGATCTGAAGGATCAGAGGAAGACGCCCCGGAGTCCCGTCTCCTGTTTGCCGGCTTGTTTGGCCGGCCGGCGCTGCTCCTCCTGATTGCACCCATGCAGATGGAGGCGTGCGCTCGTCCTCGCGTGCGCACTGATCCTGGGACGCGCGTATGAGCACGCCCGTAGCTGCCTGCCTCGTTGGACGCTCGCATTCGCCGTACCGAGCCATATGGTGCGGCCGTGATGCATGGCAAGTATTGGGTCCTCCCATGCGTTCAGAGGTTGGTGCAGATCCGATCGAAGCAGTCGGCCACTCGCTGCAATGGAGTCTGATGGAGCGCCGGCTTGATTCGAGACGTCAAGAAGCTAGCTGCATCCTGCAGGTTCGGAAGTGATTTCTACGCCAGTTGCTGCACAATTTTCTCACCGGATTGGATCTGATCTTGCATTTATTTGGCTAACAATCTAATAAAATTTGATCTACTGGAAATTGGAATATTTTCTAATCTAATCTACGAACCGATATGATCTTTGATCCATCGGATGCCGCGCCCCCGAGGAGAGGAAATTAATCTCCCTGGGGGCGGCGCACTGCGGAAGTGGTGGAAGGTCCTAGGATCGGCGTCGTGAGACTAACCGCTCTAATACCATGTGGAAATTGTAGGATGGATGAATATTGTGTTGTATTGATCTGACCCTCATATGGGGTATATATAGAATACACGAGGGGGTAGAGACTTGGAGTACAAGATAAGTAATACATGGTTTAAACCTAGTCGATCTACTCCTTATCTCTATCTTTAAACCCAAACTATATTCTAACACCCAGGACACGCACTTCAGCCATGGATTTTGTAGAGCCGAGAAGTGATGCCACATCTCGCACCCATCAGCTCAAAACAAAATCTAGAAGAAGCATACAAAAAAAATATAGTACCTGTGTATGTGGAGATCGATCCACGGTTCCCATGCCTCACAGCCAGTTTCCACCAACCGCAGCTCTCATGCCGGTGCGCTCGAGGAAGCACTCGCGCCTGACCCTCCTCCTGCTACAGCGAGCGCCGCCGCCTCCAGTCGAGCTCTCGGGTGAGCAGGGCCTTCTCCACCGCCTTCTTTTCCTTCACTCCTACTGCTGCTCCTCCCTGACCTCCCCCTCGTCTCGTTTTCTCTGCTTAGGGAGCCATGGCGCTGCCCGAGTTGCAGCTTTGCCGCCGTCCATACTGTTCCATAATCAATCCCTAAAAATGAAGGTGTTAATTGACGATTTTTCAACACCCATATCAACTGCTGGTGTACAAATTCAGAATGGTATGAGAGTCAAGACATCATATTGAGCTGAATACAGGGCCTGCTAGAACGACTGAATCATGGCAACCCTAGAAATTAGTACTAACTGCTATGACCACTTGCATTCTGATTTCAGGGAAAAATCAAGAAGAAAAACTTGAGCATACATATTAGAACATACTGTAGATGGGGGCGATTTGTGGCCTGGGATCGAGCCCTTCCTGATTGAGGAGGCGGTGGAATCCATCTGCGGTGCTGCTGCCAATCTAGCGCGGGATTAGGAGGGATGGAGCGGTGATGCTGCTGTCGGGCTCCCAAACTGATCCAGCGGGTAGGCCCCATCGACCGGATTCAGCCCCGCCGCCGCCACTCTCCTGCAGGTCGCCGCATTGACCGAATCCAGCCCTCCGCTGCCACAACCTGCATCTCGCCGCGGATCCAGTCCACCACGGACCTCTGTACCAGATCCGTCGTTTCCCTGCATCGCCCTGGAGCCGTCGCACCCTCTGCGTCGAGCCCTGTCTCATTGACCCGGACGAGCACGCGAGACGTTATCAGAGGCATCCACTACAAAAAGGACTGCGGGTTAAATAACTAAAACATCAGGGATTTTTTCGCAAATATGCCGCGACGGTGAATCCACCAAATTCAATCTGTGCTTTATTATTACTAGCACATATGCCCGTGCGTTGCAACGGGTGCAACATAATGTTTAGAAAACAGAAAAATAATTTATTACCACTCAAATGTTACAACAGGTGTTCACTTGGCGATGGAATTGGGTGTTGAAAAACTTTGTGTCAAGAAAAATAATCACGGTGTGGCACCTGCTTTCCAATCAAGAGATCAAGACCGTTCGAGGTTTAGCCCTCTTATAGAAGAGATCAAGGACTTGCTTGCTGGTGTAAATGAGCACCGGGTGATCTGGTCGAGGCGACCGACAAACAAAGCGACTGGTATTCTTGTGAGCGAAGGTTGTGTTAATAAGTTGTGAAAAACTTGGTTTAATGTATCCCCATTTTCTATCCACGACGTATTTTGGACGAAATGGTCGTGAACTAAAGAATAAATAAAGTAGCGATTACCCTAAAAATAGTAAAACAAAATTAAAGTACGAACAAAATGCATGCATCAAATGTTATGAACTAAGAAGGTTTGAATTACTTGAATTGAGGGTCTTCGTCAAAAGGAAGGATTCAAGCCAATACTTAACAACACTTTATATGAGCATTGGGATCAAAAGGCTAATCTGGGTTAATATTTGGTGCATAGCTCAGCTTGAGTACATCCTCACTACATCATCGGTTCACTTTTGTGGTAACCCAAAATATATTAATAGTCTTATTAAATTACATCGGAATTGTGTTTCAGTCACTCAGTAAATTCGCTTATTTGCGTCTGTTGTAACAAACAAACGAACAAATTTACCGTCAGAAAAACATCATAAGCAAGCCAATACTTTTCGGCCTACTGTTGGCCGAAAAGTACTTTTCGGCCTACGGTTGGCGGAAAAGTACTTTTCGGCCTACCGCTGACCAAAAAGATCTTTTCGGCCCAGGTAAGCCCCTTTTCGACCAACGCAAGGCCGAAAAGCCCACTTCGGCCTAACCCTGGCCGAAAACACACTTTTCGGCCAACGCGTGGCCCATAGGGTGATAGTTTTGATTTTTTTGCATTCGGTGCTATAGTTTCCGAAATTACTACAAGTTAAGTCGTAGTTTTGAAAAAAAATCAAAACTTTCAAACTGATGTCCAGATACACTAATATTGGTTGAGCCTGCTCTGCCTCCTGAAGATGTGTGTCATACTGTGATACGGTGTATCCTATGGACATCACCATGTCAAGAGTCTGCTTGGGAAGTGACACGTGTGACCTCTATTTCTCATACATAAAGGTGAATCATCTCCTTTACACGTGTTCACTTGACCCCTTCGAGGATGGTATACTACTTGACACTCCTCTCGTGTGCATGCATAGGTATTGTCGGAGCTTCACGGATGGCGAGGAGGAGTGCAAGCGCCAAGGATCACCTACACCATCTGCGAGGGAAGCTTGGAAGAGAAGACGGAAGAAGACGGAGCTGCTGATACTACAGCGGCCGGACATCCGGGCCAAAGGCCGGACATCCGGCGCTTCCGCAACAGCCGGACATCCGGCACTCCTCCCGGAAATCCGGGCCCTCCTTCACAGAAGCTGGACCGAGCCAGCCCGGACATCCGGCCGTAACCCCGGACATCCGGCTCGCCCCGAAGCCCCGGACATCCGGCTGCCAGCCCGGACATCCGGCCTTGCCTGCGTGCATGTATCCGGGCCGATGCCCATGTACCCGTTTCGCCCCTCACTTACCCCTTCATGCCCCTAGACTATATATACTCCTCCACCTCCACCATTTTAGGGTTAGCAAATGTGATAGCTCATTTTAGACTAGAGCTTTGCTCATCTATGTGGTTCTACTCCTACGAGTGACCGCGGCCCCTCTACGGAGAAGATCCACACTGGATTCAAGACCCCTAACGGGAAGATCCTTCACGGATTCAAGGCCTCCTCTTGGAGATGAACTCTACCCATGTATCTTTCCCTTTGTTGTTCATGTATCTTGTGATCTTGTGTGTTTGATTGTCTAGTGGATGTGTGATTGGACTTGTTCTTGAGTGTTTCCCTCGTGATTTCCCTTTGTGTTCTTCGTGTTCATCGTGGGATCCCCTCCATTTCGTGAAAGATCGACCACATAGGGTTCCACCCTGTATCATATGGTATCATGAGCCACGGTTTCTCACGAATTTGGAGCCTCCCCACCGTTTTCTAGCCTTGTTTTGTTGTGTTCTTCCCCAAATTCGAAAATTCCCCACCAAAAATAGCCCCAAAAAAATTTGTGATCTGTTGGTTTGATGACATTTTGTTGATTTTGATCCGTGGATTTGCTTGGTTTCAAGTGGATCTAGCATTTCCCCAAGTTTCCCCATCTTTCCTCCACAAAATCCCTCAAATTTTGAGCCCCAAATCATCAATTTCCGCCCACAATTCGAAAAGTTCGTCCCGATTCAGATCTGGAAACTTCGGGCCGGACATCCGGGCCACTGGCCGGACATCCGGGCTATCGGGCCGGACATCCGGCTCCTGGAGTGAAAAATCCCGCGCGGTTCTGGACATCAGGCCCCGGAAATCCGGCCCCGGCCCCGGATGTCCGACCCCTGGGAATTTCAGACTTTTTCATTTCACCGTTTTGTCCATAACTAATTCATACGAACTCCGATTTCGACGTTCTTGAGCTCGTTTTGAAGCTCTTGACATCCCCCATAACACAAAAATACCACCATCATCATTTGACTCCATCATATTTTGTGGATTTTGGCATCTTTGCCTAGGGCTTCCACCATATCATCCGTATAACCACCACCGACTTCCGCAACCTAACCATTTTTGTTCCCATAGCATTTGTGGTTGCTTGAGTAGTGATTTGAGTCTCCTAAGGTGTTTACGCTACTTAGAGACCGTTGCTTCTTCATCAACCACCACCACCACTTCCGCATAACCTTGCCCATTATACATAGCCAACCAACTTAACCCAATTTTGTTCGAGCTTGTTTGAGTTGTGGCTTGTGTCTCCTAAGGTGTTTCGGCTACTTAGGGACCGTGACTTCAACTCCGACATCGTGTATAGCCCATCATTCCACTTCCGCAACCACCACGGCATTGCCGCTACCACCATTTGATATTTGTCCTTGAGATTTTGAGTTGTGGTTTTTCCGTTTCCTAAGGTGTTTCGGCTAATTAGGAACGGGTCTACATCAAGAGCACCACCTCTCATCATCGACACGGACGGTAACTTCGACGACATCATTGTATATTCCCTTGCAATTGCATTGTTAACCCCTAGCCCATTTTTGCGTCACTTGCCCACCGAGACTAGCCATTTGAGTATTGCCGGCAACGTTACTTGTGCACATTAGTGATCATCGAGCCACCTTACATTGCATGCATACCATATCATCTTGGTATCATCATATCACCCCTTGTGTCACAAGATTGTTCCCGCATATACACAATTGCTATCTTGGTTTGTGCATCGTGGCCACATATACAAAAAAAAAGAGAATAAGCTTTTAAGCAAAAGAGACACAAAGAAGCTTGTAAGCAAGAGCCATAGCATCGCATCATATGATATCATATCCGATCATCTTGGATCAACAACGGAACATCATCCACATAGCATACTTGGGATAGAAAGTTCATACATTTTGCATCTTATAGGTTGTGCACAAGTGTCGTATCCGCCTAACGGGCAATCGTGCTAGCGTCTCTCTTGAGTTGTGCAACACGAGCGTTTTCCGTGGACTCCACATTTTGTGCTCATTCCTTGGTTGCACGACCCCATCTATCTATCCGTGTGTGTGTTTCCGTGTGCCACATATTGCTATTGGTCTACTTGTTACATTTGCAAATTTGTGAATCTCTTTCAACATTATTGACTCTTTCTAACTTTTTGCATCAAATTTTTGTGCCACTATCCTCACCGAGCTCCACCATAAGCTTTACTTGATAGGTGTGAGTGAACAAGTCCGGTACCAATTCCACTATTCTTTCATTTCACATTGAGTGAAACGGGATACATCCTCAACGTTGGGAAAAGGTAACTTGGTATTGTTTATCTCATCTCCTACTCACCTTTGCTCGAGTCTTGTGATGGATAGGAAAAGCATTTCATCTCCGGTCTACACCAACAACGACAAGTTCGATGCCATGATGAACAACTTGTGCGCCAACATGAATGCTCAAATGGAGGAGCTCAAAGCCCTCATCAAGAACCGCAAGAGGTCTCCCTCATCTTCGAGAAGACGCTCTAGTGCACATCCTTCCGAGCTGCCATCTTCGGCGAGATCACATCGGCATCGACACCATCAACGACAAGAACGTGAAGGTCAAGAGCTCAACACCAACAACCGCTCAACGACTTCACCATGTACCTTGGCATCTTCGCCAAGCGACTTCAAGGCATCTTCGCCTTTGGATATGCGGCATCTTCGCCCACAAGAACCCCAAGCTTATGCTCAAGAGAAGCTCCCCAAGCTCAAGTCCGCGACTTCCACGAGCTACAACGACCTCGACAACGACCATGAGATTCCTTTCTATGGGACTCAAGACCCCGAGGAGTATCTCGAGTGGGAGCGCAAGATGGACGCCTACCTCAAGCTCCACCAAGTTCCCTACGAAGATCAAGTGAAGTGCGCCACAAGAAACTTCCACGACAACGCGTCAACATGGTGGCTTCACACACCTTCGACGAGCTTCAACGTGAATTGGCCCAAGACGAAGAGAGCTTTGCGGCAAGAGTTCGTGCCTCCCACCTACACGGAACATCTTCTACGCCACTTGGAGAACACCATACAAGGATCCAAGTCCATCGACGAGTACTTCAAGGACATGAAGATTGCCTTGCGACGAGCCGGCGTGGACGACCCCATTTCAATGAAGCTCCACTTCATGATGGGATTGCACAATGACGTCTACAAGACTATCTTCTTCGAGAACTACAAGTCCCTCGACGACAACTACTTTGGTGCTCTCAAGGCGGAACAAGAACTAATGAAGGCCAAGGCTTCTCCACCGCAAGCACACTTCTCGAAGACCAAGCTCCAAGACGGCGAGCATGAGGCTAGTACCACCATGATGTCCAAGCCCGACGAGCTCCAAGACGACGTTCCCAAGTTCGACTTCATCGCCATCCCTCTTTGTGGCATTGATGATGCCAAGTCTACTTTGACTCTTTTTCAAGACGGCGCGGCGACGACTACGACTACGGAGCCATTCGAGGACCAAGCTTTGGAGGCGAGCGACAAGGTGGCGAGCGAGGATGATGCTTCCATCTTAGGAGGCAAGAGTGATGATGTGCCATCTTCGGCCTTCATCCACGACGACGACTACGAGATGGTTGAGCATGGGATTTTCCCTTCGACCACGGCGACGTATGATGACTTGAGTGACTTGTACCACCATATTGAGAGTGAGAGTGACTTCACCACTAGCCCCATATATGATGAGTTGCCACAATTCCCATGTGAGGAGAGCTACCATCCCCACCACTTGAGTGAGATGAGTGACTCCACCATATGCGAGTTTGAGTGCACCTACCTTGAGGGAGTGAGTGAGCCACCACATAGAGAGAGTGAGATAGTTGATAGGTCATGTGAGGCCACTTTCAACACTAACGACTTAACCTCTACCTCTATTGTGCCTTCTCATTTGGTGCTAGGTCCCATATATGATGACGCGCCGATTCGCGAAGACTTCGTCCTTCCTTTGGACAAGACGATGGCCATGGTGGAATATGATGCACCCCCCACATGGTTCCATCAAGTTGATGATGATGACCACCATTTGGTCTTTTCCACCTCACCTACACCACATGAGTGGATTGAGAATGGTGACAAAGGTGAAGGTGATGATCTCGTCCCACTAGTGGACATTCTTGACATCGATTGCTTGCATGATGTTGATCAACCTATTGCCATGCTTCATTCTAGTATGATTTCCCCATGCGATGATTTACCCATTTATGATGCGTTTGATGATTGCCATGTGGAGTCTATTAGTTGTGATGCCATGTTGCATAGGATTTCATGTGATAATTCTCTTGGTCACATCATGTTTGACAATCCTCTTGACTTGTCATATGCTATGCATGAGATCTATAATATGTCCTATTTGCAATCTCTTCATAGTAACTATGCATATGCCATTAAGATAAACCCAATTTGCACATATGGCATAGATGACAAGCCCATGGTTATTGGCATTTGTTTTTCTTGTGATGATATTGACATGCTTCCTTTGCATCATATCCACCATATGCCATGCCATGATTGCCTAGCTTCCGACATGCATTGTTTTGGATGTTGTTCCACTTCTCCATATTATGCTTTCGATATTGCTCATGAGGAGACCCCCATAGTTTCCTCATACATTTTAGGAGATTTTGGTCCATCCTATCCTTTGCATGATCCCCATACTTGTATGCTCAATTTGCATCCACATCATGCTATACACAATAACTATTCCTTCATGATGGATGACATGTTCTTATACCATGCATCAAATTTCTTTGAGCAATGCTTATCTTGTGCTAACTCATACGTGCACATACACATCATGATGGATGATGTGTACATTTACCACGCGCACAATTTCTTTGGCTTCTGTCTCTTTTGTGTAGGTACACATGGATACTCGTCAACCTCGCAAGAGCACGAGTTGACGAAACGAGCTCTAGAGAGCAATGATGACTTGGGATTCCGTGGATTATCTTTCCCACCGTTCCCTTCGCGCAAAGACTTCGCGCATTCCTTCTACATGGCACTCACATGGTTATGGGTTATTGTCCATTATATCTCTTATGCCCATCTTTCCATGTTCACTTTGCATGGTATGCTCATTTATATGCCTTCGCCATGCATTTGTGACCCACGCTTCGCATTACACATGATGATTGATTCTCATACTTGTATGTGTATTTGCAAGCTTGGTGGAGATATCACTTGTTATTGCCATGTTTTGCACATGATTGATATTGCTTGTTGTCATATGTCTCCACATGTTGCCTCTCTCATGCTACAATGTATTGAGCGCAACCATGATTTCAGTCTCGCCAATGAGATTGCCCCCATAGCATTCTCGCATTTATTTGGAGATTATGACTTCATTCTTGTGAAGCATGCTTGTCTTACCTCTTTGCACCATATGCCTAGTGCCATGAATATAGCCATTGTTGCATCATCTTATTCATGCACTTTTGCTCCTAATGGTTATGTGCAAGAGAAGAGAACCATCATGATGGATGATGTGTTTATCTACCATGCGCATACGTTCTTCCTTTTGTTGTGTGCATGTGTAGGATACTTGGACTATGTGTCGACTTCCACTTCACGTGAGTTGACCATTCGAGCTCTTGAGAGCGAACCACTTTCTACCACGACGCTTCGACATCGCACTTGCTTGTGCTTCGGCATTGTTGAGGATGCACAAGGACACGTTTTCAAGGTGATATCCTTCTCTTTCGAGAACCCAAAAACCATGAGCATGACTATTGTGGATCATACTACATGTGTTGCTTGCACCATGAGACCTATTTGTCATCTTGGACCCCTTGATCGCGCACATGTTAGTGATATTGCTTTCTTTCACGATAGCCAAATTGCCATGCCTCATGTTATATATGCCTTGTGTGTTGCATCCAATTCTTGGATTACTTGTCCCTATCATATGCTTGGTTGCAACAATGTCATCTCTTCACATATGCCATGTCCCATTGCTTTTCACATGATTGACTTGATGGCCTCACACATGTTGAACAATTGCTCTTTCTATTGTGTTGAGTGCCATACTATCTTCACTACACCCTATGCACATTATGCTTGGATTGTCTTGCACGTGACCCATGTGTTTAGACACTTCATTTTATTTGGTGTTGTGAATGATTCCTATGCCTACCATAGACCTTTCATTGAGCACTTTATGCATGCTTGCTATGACCATGAGGTAGATGCTTATTCTCTTCTCACACATATGTGCATCTCTACCTCACATTTACATGCTTGTTTCCATGATGACCTTGATTGTGCTCAATTGATGTGCTTAAATGCCATGCCACAAACCTTTGTCACACCCTATGCTATGCTTGATGACAACACTTGTTGGGTAAATCACCTCTTGAATGTTTGGTTTTGCACTAACCACATTTGTTTTTCCAAGTGTTTGTTGTCTTTGCTCCTTTTGAAGGAATCACTAGACGGAGAGACATTGGAGAGTGCCCATGTTGAGCTTCAAGATGATGAGCACTTCGTGATGGTCCACATCTACACGACGACGCCATCTCTTTCCCATGGTGATTTGGTTTTCGATCCGAGGTCGGATCTTTTCCAAGGGGGAGGGGATGATACGGTGTATCCTATGGACATCACCATGTCAAGAGTCTGCTTGGGAAGTGACACGTGTTACCTCTATTTCTCATACATAAAGGTGAATCATCTCCTTTACACGTGTTCACTTGACCCCTTCGAGGATGGTATACTACTTGACACTCCTCTCGTGTGCATGCATAGGTATTGTCGGAGCTTCACGGATGGCGAGGAGGAGTGCAAGCGCCAAGGATCACCTACACCATCTGCGAGGGAAGCTTGGAAGAGAAGACGGAAGAAGACGGAGCTGCTGATACTACAGCGGCCGGACATCCGGGCCAAAGGCCGGACATCCGGCGCTTCCGCAACAGCCGGACATCCGGCACTCCTCCCGGAAATCCGGGCCCTCCTTCACAGAAGCTGGCCCGAGCCAGCCCGGACATCCGGCCGTAACCCCGGACATCCGGCTCGCCCCGAAGCCCCGGACATCCGGCTGCCAGCCCGGACATCCGGCCTTGCCTGCGTGCATGTATCCGGGCCGATGCCCATGTACCCGTTTCGCCCCTCACTTACCCCTTCATGCCCCTAGACTATATATACTCCTCCACCTCCACCATTTTAGGGTTAGCAAATGTGATAGCTCATTTTAGACTAGAGCTTTGCTCATCTATGTGGTTCTACTCCTACGAGTGACCGCGGCCCCTCTACGGAGAAGATCCACACCGGATTCAAGACCCCTAACGGGAAGATCCTTCACGGATTCAAGGCCTCCTCTTGGAGATGAACTCTACCCATGTATCTTTCCCTTTGTTGTTCATGTATCTTGTGATCTTGTGTGTTTGATTGTCTAGTGGATGTGTGATTGGACTTGTTCTTGTGTGTTTCCTCTCGTGTTTTCCCCCGTTTCCCTTTGTGTTCTTCGTGTTCATCGTGGGA
Organism: Secale cereale; assembly: GCA_902687465.1. NCBI lineage: Eukaryota > Viridiplantae > Streptophyta > Magnoliopsida > Poales > Poaceae > Secale > Secale cereale. Next base: position 453,070,110 of record LR738711.1, on the reverse strand, counting down.
TCCCCTCCATTTCGTGAAAGATCTGCTGATTAGGGTTCCACCCTGTATCATACTGTCTTCTCTCTTCTCCTTTATATCTTTTTGGGTTGTCCTTATATAAATTAAAATCCCACAAAATAAGCAAGGCGTACCTACAATAGAACTCCTTTTCAACATGGAATTTTACAAATAGAAACATGCAGCTGATAAACATGTGTGGCAGTAGGAATATTCAAAGCGTGAAGGATTTGTACCACTACTCTTTCATGTCAAAAGGACTGCAATTGCATGAAGACTTGCTTTCACTTGGGGAAACCAAGCTAAGTAGCGGCCGACAGTATAAGTACATAGCATCAGATAAAGAGCATGAGCAACACATGGTTCAAGAAGAATGATATGACACAAGTCATTAACATCCTAGGATCAGTTTCCTAGTAAAAATAATTCTAATTAAGAGAGCATGCTTCTTAAGACTATGCATTTTTTCCCAAATTGACAACATTATATCTCGGCTCACACTTGACCTGGATACCAAGGTTGTATGCACATCATACAATTAGAATATAGCAGAATGTTTTTCCTTTTGTCCCGATGAAAGAAGTCTAGAACTTTATCGGATGATTTCTCCTTTCAAATTTATTCTCAGCGAACTTTCCCATTAAATTTAGTGGATCAAGTTGTCAAAATTTGACCAATCCTTAGCACGCAGTAGTGACATGTACCAAGAAATGCTGACCTTGAGCTGAATCCCAAAATTGCCATAGGCATCTCCTGCTTAGAAGTTAAGAGTTATAAAACAGAGGTGAATAATTTTCTTCTCCATATAAATTTGCATAGATAGCGGGTCAGGAATACAGAGAGAAAAAATCTGTATAAAAAGAAGCAGTTAATTCAAGGCAGCACAATTGCAACCAACAAATAGCTTAGCTTTTAGGTGCATCCAATCGGAGGTGAAATCACGTTTGTATCAACACGCAATGCAAAAGATAATGTATAATTTGCTAGATGCCTACTTTGATAATTAGCTAGAGAACATATTCAGGGAGAGAAACAGGACAGAAGTGGGCTACGTACAATTGGCAGTAAATTATGATACATGTCTATGTACACAATAGTGAGAAATTTCCATTACATTACATGGGAATCAGACATATGGTGATTAATTCCATCACAGGGAGAGAATATTCAGAGACAGAGAGCTACCGCGAGCAGGGATCAATGTACTGCTAGAAAGCCAATGCATTAGGCATTACCGGAACAGGACAGATTAGCTGTGATGATACGCTGACAAATAATGATTATCTTATGTGCATCCAATCTGCAAATTACCTACGGACGAGCAGCAGGCGGCACCGCCGGTCAGCGACGCCGTCAGTCGCGGGCTCGCAGGATCGCTGAGTGCCGAAGTTTAGGCACGGGGTGGCAAGTAGCAGCCACTTGTCATGGCGGCGGAAATCAGTACTCGTCGAGCCGTTGCAAGGTCTTGCCGCTCGAGGGCCTGATGTAGTATACGTGAATTAAGGATCGTGGGACAGCTTGTTAGCTCTTGAGGTCCTGCTGGCCGGACGTGGAGCTGGTACCTCCGGCGGCGGCGTGCATGTTGCAGCACTCGATGACCTTGGTGCATGTTGCGGCGGCGGAGCGGGACGCCGTTCCCGACGCACTTGTCCACGATCATGTGGTGGATGTGATCTCGAAGCGCTCGCCGTAAGAGCTGTCCAGCGTGATCCATCGACTTTGCTTCCGTCCATGGTGTTTGGATTGGAAGTTTGGATTGATTTGATGCAAGGCAATCGATTCCTGCAATATTTAAAGGCAAGGGGAAGGCTAGAAGAGCTGACTCGGATCTGGTCGGGACTCGTGATACTTGGATCGGTCATGATCTCTGCATACATGGTCGAACAGATTGGACGGCCTCGGGCAGATTTTATGGCGTTGGTTGTGCGGAAGAAGGAAAGTGACGGTGAATTAGTACCACCTTAGATTTTTGAAAAAATATGGACTGTTGAAAAAAAATGAAAGCGTAAATTAAGAGGAAGAAGCGTATTGTGACGGTGAACCCGACAAACTCGTTCCGCGCTTTATTATTAGGTAAAGACTAGCAAACATGTCCGTGCGTTGCAACGGGGGATAAAAATAGCACGTGATGTCCCCATGATCACAGCATATACAACCCAAGGCGATCAGCTCCCACTCCTCTATGTTAAAGATCTTGATGCCCATTATCATCAAGCCGGTTGAACTGTAAAGCACGTTAAAGTGATTTTGGAGAGTAGCGATGCACTACTGCTACCATGGCAATATACAACGACAATTGTCATCTGAGCAAATCATGATAACATTTAGCAAACTGATCATGCAACACAACAAACAGGGGGGATAAAAAAACCCACATACTCAATTTTTTTGCCTTTGTATAGAAGCTCACTCTGCACTTTTTATAGTAAAAGCAAAAGGGAAAACACACGAAGACAATGGCAAGTAAATAAAATACTTACATCATTTAGAATTATGTTGAAAACTCATCATATATATTAAATCAAAGAAAATTAACATATGCAGGGCGACATCCCGGAGACTTACATGGATGACTCGGCAGATCATGCGGGGCGATACCACGACAACCATGGATCCCGTGCCTGCTGGTGATAAGGCACCCGGAGGTACTTGCCCTTCCGGTGATAAGGCACCCGGAGGTACTTGCCAAGCTTCCGGGTTGATGGGGTCGAGGAACGGGAACAAGGCTCGAGGATCGTCATGTGGCCAATAATAGGGAACAACCGGGGTATATAACTATTCCAAATGACCGATTGATAGGCGGGATGCACTCCAAATATTTTGGGAACAGTGACCCCAGAACGGTAATGCGGATCTAAGAATGCAACCCTTGCCAATTCAAATTTTGAAGTTACTCAAGTCACAGCGAGCGTCAAATAAGGACACAATTGATTGATTGATTCCCTTGTAACAGAGATAGCATATCGCATATTACATAGCTTAATTATAGGCACCACGGATCAGGATCAGCCCTTTTTACTACGTTCGTCGTATACATGGCATCTTGCATTGGGCAGAAAACTTTCAGAAAGTTCTCAGCAGCTCGGAGGCAACATTGACCAAAGAGACGCCAGTTCGACACTTTGGCGTCATGTCCGCAACGACTTAGTCGTCGCCCGCGGTGGCCCGTGGTGGCTCGCCACTCCTGGTCGGCTGCATGGAGCGTGGTTTTCAGATGCGAGTCGCCGGACCACCCGGCCACCAACCTCATGCGACACAACGGCAACATGAGGCAGGACTGCGGGCCGCCGGGCACCACGTTCACGCACGGGAGGAAGGAAGACTCCATTGACTCGCCCTAAGTTAACATCGCCATGAATCAATTATCCCGTTTCTAGGAACTTGGATCCATTCATCCATATCGAGTGGTTCGGGGTCGCGTCCCGCACATCGACTCGCGTCACCCCGCATGTCGAGTTGTTGACCCGAACCATCGATCCATATTGACGATCGCCGTTCTAGGGTTGCTGCATCGTTTCCCGTTTCCGACAACTACATCCAGAGCCACAAGAGTCACGGTGTGACGGAGTATGTCTCGGTGATGGTGGATGGACATGGACACAGGGCGTGCTCTTGCACGCTCGGATCCAGGAATAGCTGCGGCACTCGAGGGCGATGGCGAGGACTGGGTGGCTGGGGAGTCCATCGAGCTCGAGGATGTGGGGATATGACGGCGGCTGGCGAGCCTATCCAGGCCACAACGGCGGTCACCTCCGGCAGCGCTATCCCGGCGGCGGACAAGGACCCAGCTTGCTCGCGCTCACCATCGCTCAACATCATGATGTCGGAAGCCAGTACCACCGCCGACAGCACCGCCTCTGAGAGTCGCCTGGCACCGGCCGGCTCCCAACACTGCCCTCCGCCTCCCTCGTCCTCAGCCCAACATCATCCCTCGGATGATACAGGAGGAAGATGAGATGGAGCAGGTGTGACGCCCGAAGACCGACGTCCTAGAAGACTCCCAAAGATTCCAGATGTTCCGGGTTGCCCGTGTGCTCTTTTGTGCTTGTGTTATTTAATTTTTGCATTGCATCATGTCATCATGCCATCATGTCATATTTTATTTTGCATCTCAACCTAAATAAATTGTGTGGACCTTCGGTCCATTTAAATCGAGGGAAGGATGTCTTCTCTTTATAACATATAAAAGTCTCTCAATATTTAGGGAGCTATATTTATTAATTATTCCATTGCTTCGGAATCACCATAACACACTTGCATAATTCCCCATTGTCTTTTCACTTCGAGTTTCACCTTCAAAATCTTGCCCATAATTCTTTTCCGTTGTTTCGAGGTTCCTCCGAAAATTTGAACATTTTTGGACACTTCAATCATCAAGTCTTAGTTCAAAACTATTTGAATTAAATTCAAATATGTTTGAGTTATTTTCCGATCTGGCCTTTTGTATTTTTCTCCGGTCGTGCTCTTTTTACGTGCCCGAGAAAAATAGCCGCTTGCCCCATCCTATCTCTACCTTCCTTCTCCTCCTCTTCTTCTTGTTTTTTTTCTGTTTTATTTTGGGGAAAAAACAGCAGAAGGAGAGAAGCCAGCCGCACCAGGCCTCTCCTCCTCCCTCCTTGGCCCAGGGCGCCTCGGCCCAACTCCCTTGGCCCAGCCGCCAGGCACCGAACCCTAGCGCACCCGGTTCGCTCCTCCCTTCCCTGTCCGCCGCCACTCTCCCGATTCCCTCGCCCTCTGTCTCCCCCTCTCCCTCGAGCCCCGCTCGACCACCTCGTTTCCCTCGACCGTGCCTTCCTCCCCCGCATCCCCATCGATCCATCGCGTGAGTCCCTCGCCCGCAGCGACCGAGGCCCGATTTCCCTCTGCCTCGCTCCCTCTCGACGCGTCCGGCCTCCCGCGCCCAAGCTCTCCCTCCATCGCCCTGCGCTCCTTCCTTCGAAGCCCGACGCCCCTCCAGCATCGGCCGAGCCCCGCGGCTTCCCCTCTCCAACCCTCCTCTCGCCTGGAGCCCGCACTCCATCCCGTCGCCTCTCCTCTGGCGCCCAGCAAAGCCGGCCGGGAGCGCGCCCCAGGCGCAGCGCGTGGCCTCCCTCGCCGCGGCTCCCTCCCCATCCTCCAGGGCCGCCGCGCCAGAGCCCTCCTCCAGCCAGGTCAGCCCGCGCCCGTCCCTTCGCCGTGGCCCTGCGCCGACCAGTGCCGCCCCGAGCCCAGCGACCCATCGTCGCCAAGGCCGCCTCTTCGTCCTCCTGCGGCCAGGAGCTGCGCCTCAGGCCCTCCTCCATCGCCTCTTCCGCGCGCCCGTGCAAGGACGACTTCCGCCGCGCCCAGTTCATCCGCTCGCTGGCCTCGTCCTTCGTCTCCTGCGGATCCAGCGCCCGCGACCTCTTCCAGCGCACGGAGCCGGCAGCCCCGTTCTTTTCCAGCTCGCCGACCCGCATCCTTCTTTTTCCTTTTTTTTCTGTTTTGTTTTGTTTTGTTGCTGTTTTGTTATCTCAAGTAACCTTGGAGCAGCAAGTGCCACGACGACGAGAACGACTAAGAACCGTGAACGTGACCGACGCCGAGTACCCCTCCGTGACAAGTACAACTACGGCCGAGATCGACTACACGAACGAGTACACAGCGACCCGACCAAGTACCCCGACATCGATGACAGGAACAACTACGGACGAGAACGACTACATGTACAAGTACCACTACCGTCGACGCACCAAATACCACTACCGTCGCCCGAACGTCTACCGTCGCCCCGTGTACCACTACGAACTCGACGACCCGAACGACTACCGTCGCCGTGTACCACTACCGTCGCCCGGAAACGAGGAATTCGCCAAGTACCACGACACCCCGTGAACGACTACTTCCCTCTACGACACGTGTACCACGACTCGCGAGAACGACTTCTTCCTCTACGGCCGTGTACAACTACGCCTTCTTCCTCTACGTCTCGAACCGCCCCGAAACGCACGCTTCGAAGGTATAACGAGACGACCCCGTGGATGACCCGTGAGATGCTTGTTGTGTTGTATGAAATGTTTCCCGTGTGTGCTTCGTGCCCGTTCCGATCTTTTGTCATGTTCCTCGGTTGCCTCGTCACCGACCCGTGGGAACCCGGTAACGGGATCGCCCCACCTTTCATCTCGTTGACCCGCTCACACCATCTTTCTTTTGCCCGGTCTCTCAACGAGTTTCCGGAACCGAGGTGTTGCGATGCATCATTTTCGGATCGTTGCCGTGGCACCCTTTTCCTTCCACCGCGGTGACAATGCTTCATATCTTGATAATTGTCAACCTTTTAATAAAACTTGCATAAACTTGATCATGTCATCCGCATCATATAACAACATTATATATGTTAATTTTGTTTGCTTATAATTATTAAACATGCTCATGGGGATTTTCCGGGATATGTTGTTGTTAATTCCGGCCCCATTTAAAATGCCTAAATAGTGTAGTTTCTTTATGTTTCACCTCTTGCCATGCTAAATAAAATTAATCTTGTCTTGTTAATAATGAGAGTCAACTAAATAATTAATATGTGGTGTTTCGTCAATACGCAACTCGTTGCATATTGATCTCCACTTAACTTGTAGTATTTGTTTGTGCACTTTGCCATGCCTCGCATATTTAAACCGGACATGCATCATGCTTGGATGTGCATCGTATGCCATGTTTATGCTTGTGTGTTTACCGTGTTGTTTCTTTCTTTCCGGTTGCTTCTCTTGTTAGCTTCGGGTTTCGTTCCGGAGTTGTGAGGATTCTCTCGTCTGTGTTGCTCCGTCTTCTTCGTGGATCCGTTCTTCTCCCTTGTGGAATCCCAGGCAAGATGACCGAACCCGGATACCATTACTATCTTTGCCTATTGCTAGTAGATCCGCTCTTTAGTTTTGCCTCGATGCCCATGTTCTTCTTGTCAGCCTCCTACTTGTAACCATTGCCCTGTTTAACCAACCTACCTATGCAAACCGTTGCTTGGCTAAGTACGCTTCGCTCAGCCCTTCTTATAGCATTGTTAGTTGCAGGTGAAGATTGAAGATGCTTGCTTCATGTTGAAGTTTGGTTGGGTTATATCACACTATATAAATGCTTAAATGAAATCATCTATATACTGGCAAGGGTGGAAGGCTAAGCCTTTTGCTTGGTGATTTGTTCCACTCATGCCGTTAGGAACCGTATAAACCGGTGTTATGTTCCTTGATTTTGCGTTCCTAACACGGTTGGGGTGTATGGGACCCCCTTGATAAACCGCTAAGTGCTAAGTCTTTTCCAGCAAGTCCCAACATTGGTACTATTTGCCTAATAACAAACTAATAAAACTTGCATAAGGGCCTTGCAAACCCTCTTTTATTTTAATTCCACCCCCGGGCCAGTGTTCCTCATGAGTGTTGGTCCGAAACGAGCGGACTGCGGGGCCACCTCAAGGAAACTTGAGGTCTGGTAAAAACCCGTAGGATGTCTCATCCGGTCGTGTCCTGAGACTAGATACGCGCGGCTACCTATCAGGGTGTCGACACGCCGGGAGGATTTGCTGGATTAGCCTTACCTTAGTTCGGTTTAACTTGAGCACGGGATTCCGAGAATACTCGGGTCTTCCCAACTATGGAGTTGCGACTCCGCGGATCGTGGGCTTGTAATGGGTCAAGTTGGAACACCCCTGTAGGGTTTGAACTTTCGAAAGCCGTGCCCGCGGTTATGTGGCAGATGGGAGCTTGTTAATTCCGGTTGTAGATAACTTGACACAATGTTTCAATACACTACCAGCGTGTGTACCGTGACTGTCAATTTCCGAATAGGGATTCGGGAGTTGAACACGGTGGGGTTATGTTTGACCGGCTTTAGTTAGGATCACTTCGTGATCATCTTTCGACCGAGGCTCTTCTCTTCTCGCTCTCTATTACGTAAGTTAGTGCTAGTTGCTGCTGCAGACTCTTGTTGTTCCTTCACCTCTCGTTCTTTCTTCAGCCTTGACCTCACCCAAGGCTTAAATAGTCTTGTTACCCGGGAACGGGATTGCTGAGTCCTCTGTGGCTCACAGTTACTTCACCACACCAGATGCAGGTTCAGCCGAGTTCGATGCAGGAGCTGGTTCAGTTCTTCACCCGGGAGTCCGATGAAGAGTTTGACTGTTTGCTCGTGACGTTTCGACGATCAGTAGTGGTTTCTACTAGGATTCAATCCTGACCTTTGGCTTTATGTTGTTTTGGTATCTTTCTTTTGGATCTTCACCCGTAGTCGGGTTGTGATGTTTTGAATGATGTTATGCTTATGTAATGTATTGTGTGAAGTGGCGAGTGTAAGCCAACTATCTCCTTTTGCTTTTTAATCCCTCTTTTATATGAGTCGTGCAAAGATACCAAACTTGAGATCATTCTAGGATGGGCTTATATCTTTAAGTCGTGCCTCGACACGTAGGAGATATAGTCCCATCCTGGGCATTACAAGTTGGTATCAGAGCCTTCTCCGACCTAGAAGCCCCCACTGTTTGATCGAATCGTTGACGGTTGAGTCTAGGCACACACTGAAAATATTTTGAGTCCTATATATATATCGGAGAGTAGGATTTCTTTTGCTCCTCATCTCTTTTCATTCTGGTGAGGACTCTTGACGATTACTCTTTTCTCTTCTACTTTCAAAATTGCACCAAATTTTTTTAGGATCCCGCGAGTATTCTGGGATTGTTTCGATGTTCTTGTGACAAGGATATTGTTCTCGATGCCTCCTGTTACCGAGGAGTTGAGCTTCGAGGTATCATTGTAACAAGCATATCACGGCAGTACTAAATACTTAAGACGGCCGACATCGAAAATCTCTCCTATACGGCCAGTGGCAAGATAACCCCGACATCACCCAGTACTGGGGAGGTAGTTCGAGAGTATTGCCATAGCTTGTTATAGTGGATGCTTTTCGAAGGTCCGAGGTAAACAGTTTCCGAGAAAGACTGGTTATGTGTTGAAGGATGGATACACCTGGATGTAGGTTTAGAGTTGATTGCGCGGTGCTTCCCGTGTATCCCCAACACCTGATTGCATAACTGGAAACTTTCGGAAATCTATAGGTGGGTTCATCTAGTAGTTCTAGGCATTCTTCCAACGGATGCACGATATGAAGTTTGGGGTTCTACATTGAGTGAAGTGGTTTTATGGACTTGTTCTGATCGGGAGTTGCATCTTAAAGGGTCCTTGGCTATGCTGATCCGGGGATTGCAAAACCCTTTTGTAACATGTTCCATGAGCTTTCAGCACGAAGATGTCGAACGAAGCTTCTATCTTGTATTTGTTCTATCTGTTCCTTGTTCCTTTTTATTTATCTTTTGTTCTCCAAGTGGCTTCTCGACTAGTTGATGTACCTGCGGAATTCATTCGTTCAAGTCTTTGTTCGAATGATTTTGTGAAGATCATGCTGCATATCTATCCTTTGTTTTGTTTTGATTCTGGTATTCGAGTTGCTTTGATGTCAAATGTTGATTCCATACCTTTCTTAATCGGTGTTCTCATATTTCTATGGGAGTGCTAATTCTTCTTGACCATCAAGTTTTTCATGTTAATCCTTTCCAACCGGTGTGCCTTCTCTTCAAGTTATTCCATACGGACGTCGTTGAGAAATCTGACGAATTGTCTGTTTCATTCATTCCAAGTTGTCTTTGTTTTCCCCACCCTCCCACCCTTCTTCTTCTCGGAGCAAGAAATTCTCAGATGAAATATCCATTTCATTCATGTGATATTTCTTCATTCTTTTCCTTCAATGTTCTTATCCGGTGATTTATCGTGAAGATGCTCAGGAAACTCCAAGTTCATCATTCTTTTGTTCTCAGATTCTGTCGGTGGATGTAATTCAAGATTTCGGTGTTGATCTTATCCTTTTCCTCATTTCACAATGCTTCTTATTCCAGTGCACCAATTAATCATTCTCCTCTTGCTATTCATATCCGGAGTGTTCAAGGTATCTCAGAAGAGTCATAATTCCATTCTTAATACGTTCAAATTATTTTTGAGGATTGCTATCTTATTCAAGCCTTTTTAATTTAACCGGTGCAATATCTCTTCAGCAATCTTTTCCAACGGTGATTTCTTTTGAGTGGGCCCTAGCCCACAGGTCTTTTCCAGGATCTTACCTGACTCTTCCATTTTTCCGGAGTTATACTCAAATTCTCTTTCAAGTGTGACGTAAGAATGGATTACATCAGTCACATGCCTTCTTCAAGATCGCTTTCAAATTCTTTTTCTTCGTTGGTTCAACCTTTTAATTCTTCATTCCGGAGTGCTCAACAATTCTTCATGGCATTTCTCGTCTTCATTCTCAACATTTGGAGACCGGAGAAGTGTTTCTCTTAAATCTTGGCCCGTTCTCTTGATGAGTTGTGGTTCTAGCTTCATGCCATCCTCATTATTGTTCAGATTGTGAGGTATTCTTTTATACCATCCGAAGCTTTTCATGAATTCTTTTCTTTGTGATCCTCCGAAGGCCATCATTTCAGAAGATTTCTTAGTTCTCAGTTTTCAACTTCGTCCTCCAAATATTCTTCATTGATGCCTCTTCGTTCGTCTCCATATTCTTACGGTGGTTCTTTCAAGTTTACTCTTCCTTGTTGTCGTTTTAATTCATTTGTTCTTTCATAATCCTACCGGTGGTTTGTTGAAGATTTACCCAAGCTTGTGCTTGATCCCTCTTTAATTCCTTGCAACGAGAATAAGTAGTATGCGAAATCCTTTGGTTGTCATCAATTTAAATTGGTGAAGGAGATGCATGACATAATTCTTATTCTTATTCCTTCCAAGTGTTTAATTCTTTTGTCTGGAGCTTGTTCATCATATCATATTCTTGGTCCTAAGTTGTTCATCTTGTTTTCCGGAGTTCCAAGTTATTCAATTATATCATTTCAAGCTCCATCTATCCATCGCAGGCCTTGAATCTTATTCTTTCATCTTTCACTTCTCATGCTTTCATTACCGGAGTTCTTCATGGTGGTTCATCATGTTTTAATTCATCCTCGAAGTTTTCATCAAGATTCTTGTTGGAGCTCAAGCATTCTTCTTCATGCATTCCAAGTGCAATTCTTTCTACCTTATTGTTTTGAGATGGTGTTATGTCATTCTTGACAATTCCTTCATGTTTCATGACTTACGAGTTGTTAGGAATGAGATATTTAAAACCATCATTTTCCTTGTTCAGGAGATCTTTTTCTACCCTTCAATTTATTCGTTGGAGTAATCTTGGGTGGTATTTCACCAAAAAGCTTTCCCTAAGGATTGTTGTTATTATGGTGCTTATAAATGACCCAAGTTCTTCATCATCATTCCGGTGAGTTAAGATTTCATCAACTTGTTCATCTCAATCCAAGCAATTTGTTTCCGTTAGTGGCTGGTTGTCACCTCATAATTTTGAGATGTTTTCCATAAGCCCACTTCAAGCTTATTCTTTCGTTGTTGAATTTCCAACAACTCCGTTCAACCCTTCTTCGTAAGGATGCTATTTCAAATTCAATGTTGAGAGAAGTTGTTTTTTTTTCTTCTCCATTCAATTCTTCATTGAGGTATATGCTATTCTTTCATTCCGGAGGCATTGTGATGTTGCTCTCTCCACCCCATCATCTTGTCATATCTATATCATGTTCTTTCATTGTTTATCTATTCAACCAGAGTGTTGTATTCTTCATTCTAGTTCTCTCATCTTATCAAGTTTTAACTCTCTTTTAACCGGAGTGCTGTCTGAAATCTTTCTTCCCCTTGTGCCATTCTTTTAATTGTTTCAGAGGCTATATGTTGCTCTTTTCATCAAGTATCATTCCATCTCCTCAAGTTCTTGTTGATTCCTTCCATTTTCAGACGGAGTGCTGTCCAAATTCTGTCATTCTTATTCCTTGGCCATACCCTTGCAGTTTCATAGTCTTTTGGTCCGTGAGCTCTTGTTTCATGTCTTGAACCTTCAAGGTTCTCATAATGCTTCTAGTTACTCTTTTCTAACGGAGTGTTTTCTTCTTCGTTCATCTATGTGGTTTTGTTCTTTCAACTTGTTTAAACCTCTCAAGGTTCGTGGTTTCACTCGTCTGTCAAAGAAGCAACTTTGTTTTACCTCTTCCTCTTCCGTTTTTACCCGGTGATATCTCTAGGATCTCGGGTCGAGATCCTCTGTTAGTGTGGGAGAGTTGTGACGCCCGAAGACCAACGTCCCAGAAGACTCCCGAAGATTCCAGATGTTCCGGGTTGCCCGTGTGCTCTTTTGTGCTTGTGTTATTTATTTTTTGCATTGCATCATGTCATCATGCCATCATGTCATATTTTATTTTGCATCTCAACCTAAATAAATTGTGTGGACCTTCGGTCCATTTAAATCGAGGGAAGGATGTCTTCTCTTTATAACATATAAAAGTCTCTCAATATTTAGGGAGCTATATTTATTAATTATTCCATTGCTTCGGAATCACCATAACACACTTGCATAATTCCCCATTGTCTTTTCACTTCAAGTTTCACCTTCGAAATCTTGCCAATAATTCTTTTCCGTTGTTTCGAGGTTCCTCCGAAAATTTGAACATTTTTGGACACTTCAATCATCAAGTCTTAGTTCAAAACTATTTGAATTAAATTCAAATATGTTTGAGTTATTTTCCGATCTGGCCTTTTGTATTTTTCTCCGGTCGTGCTCTTTTTACGCGCCCGAGAAAAATAGCCGCTTGCCCCATCCTATCTCTACCTTCCTTCTCCTCCTCTTCTTCTTGTTTTTTTTCTGTTTTATTTTGGGGAAAAAACAGCAGAAGGAGAGAAGCCAGCCGCACCAGGCCTCTCCTCCTCCCTCCTTGGCCCAGGGCGCCTCGGCCCAACTCCCTTGGCCCAGCCGCCAGGCACCGAACCCTAGCGCACCCGGTTCGCTCCTCCCTTCCCTGTCCGCCGCCACTCTCCCGATTCCCTCGCCCTCTGTCTCCCCCTCTCCCTCGAGCCCCGCTCGACCACCTCGTTTCCCTCGACCGTGCCTTCCTCCCCCGCATCCCCATCGATCCATCGCGCGAGTCCCTCGCCCGCAGCGACCGAGGCCCGATTTCCCTCTGCCTCGCTCCCTCTCGACGCGTCCGGCCTCCCGCGCCCAAGCTCTCCCTCCATCGCCCTGCGCTCCTTCCTTCGAAGCCCGACGCCCCTCCAGCATCGGCCGAGCCCCGCGGCTTCCCCTCTCCAGCCCTCCTCTCGCCTGGAGCCCGCACTCCATCCCGTCGCCTCTCCTCTAGCACCCAGCAAAGCCGGGCGGGAGCGCGCCCCAGGCGCAGCGCGTGGCCTCCCTCGCCGCGGCTCCCTCCCCATCCTCCAGGGCCGCCGCGCCAGAGCCCTCCTCCAGCCAGGTCGGCCCGCGCCCGTCCCTTCGCCGTGGCCCTGCGTCGACTAGTGCCGCCCCGAGCCCACGACCCATCGTCGCCAAGGCCGCCTCTTCGTCCTCCTGCGGCCAGGAGCTGCGCCTCAGGCCCTCCTCCATCGCCTCTTCCGCGCGCCCGTGCAAGGACGACTTCCGCCGCGCCCAGTTCATCCGCTCGCTGGCCTCGTCCTTCGTCTCCTGTGGATCCAGCGCACGGAGCCGGCAGCCCCGTTCTTTTCCAGCTCGCCGACCCGCATCCTTCTTTTTCCTTTTTTTTCTGTTTTGTTTTGTTTTGTTGCTGTTTTGTTATCTCCAGTAACCTTGGAGCAGCAAGTGCCACGACGACGAGAACGACTAAGAACCGTGAACGTGACCGACGCCGAGTACCCCTCCGTGACAAGTACAACTACGGCCGAGATCGACTACACGAACGAGTACACAGCGACCCGACCAAGTACCCCGACATCGATGACAGGAACAACTACGGACGAGAACGACTACATGTACAAGTACCACTACCGTCGACGCACCAAGTACCACTACCGTCGCCCGAACGTCTACCTTCGCCCCGTGTACCACTACGAACTCGACGACCCGAACGACTACCGTCGCCGTGTACCACTACCGTCGCCCGGAAATGAGGAATTCGCCAAGTACCACGACACCCCGTGAACGACTACTTCCCTCTACGACACGTGTACCACGACTCGCGAGAACGACTTCTTCCTCCACGGCCGTGTACAACTACGCCTTCTTCCTCTACGTCTCGAACCGCCCCGAAACGCACGCTTCGAAGGTATAACGAGACGACCCCGTGGATGACCCGTGAGATGCTTGTTGTGTTGTATGAAATGTTTCCCGTGTGTGCTTCGTGCCCGTTCCGATCTTTTGTCATGTTCCTCGGTTGCCTCGTCACCGACCCGTGGGAACCCGGTAACGGGATCGCCCCACCTTTCATCTCGTTGACCCGCTCACACCATCTTTCTTTTGCCTGGTCTCTCAACGAGTTTCCGGAACCGAGGTGTTGCGATGCATCATTTTCGGATCGTTGCCGTGGCACCCTTTTCCTTCCACCGCGGTGACAATGCTTCATATCTTGATAATTGTCAACCTTTTAATAAAACTTGCATAAACTTGATCATGTCATCCGCATCATATAACAACATTATATATGTTAATTTTGTTTGCTTATAATTATTAAACATGCTCATGGGGATTTTCCGGAATATGTTGTTGTTAATTCCGGCCCCATTTAAAATGCCTAAATAGTGTAGCTTCTTTATGTTTCACCTCTTGCCATGCTAAAAACAATTAATCTTGTCTTGTTAATAATGAGAGTCAACTAAATAATTAATATGTGGTGTTTCGTCAATATGCAACTCGTTGCATATTGATCTCCACTTAACTTGTAGTATTTGTTTGTGCACTTTGCCATGCCTTGCATATTTAAACCGGACATGCATCATGCTTGGATGTGCATCGTATGCCATGTTTATGCTTGTGTGTTTACCGTGTTGTTTCTTTCTTTCCGGTTGCTTCTCTTGTTAGCTTCGGGTTTCGTTCCGGAGTTGTGAGGATTCTCTCGTCTGTGTTGCTCCGTCTTCTTCGTGGATCCGTTCTTCTCCCTTGTGGAATCCTAGGCAAGATGACCGAACCCGGATACCATTACTATCTTTGCCTATTGCTAGTAGATCCGCTCTTTAGTTTTGCCTCGATGCCCATGTTCTTCTTGTCAGCCTCCTACTTGTAACCATTGCCCTGTTTAACCAACCTACCTATGCAAACCGTTGCTTGGCTAAGTACGCTTCGCTCAGCCCTTCTTATAGCATTGTTAGTTGCAGGTGAAGATTGAAGATGCTTGCTTCATGTTGAAGTTTGGTTGGGTTATATCACACTATATAAATGCTTAAATGAAATCATCTATATACTGGCAAGGGTGGAAGGCTAAGCCTTTTGCTTGGTGATTTGTTCCACTCATGCCGTTAGGAACCGTATAAACCGGTGTTATGTTCCTTGATTTTGCGTTCCTAACACGGTTGGGGTGTATGGGACCCCCTTGATAAACCGCTAAGTGCTAAGTCTTTTCCAGCAAGTCCCAACATTGGTACTATTTGCCTAATAACAAACTAATAAAACTTGCATAAGGGCCTTGCAAACCCTCTTTTATTTTAATTCCACCCCCCGGGCCAGTGCTCCTCATGAGTGTTGGTCCGAAACGAGCGGACTGCGGGGCCACCTCA
Source organism: Secale cereale (assembly GCA_902687465.1). Taxonomy (NCBI): domain Eukaryota; kingdom Viridiplantae; phylum Streptophyta; class Magnoliopsida; order Poales; family Poaceae; genus Secale; species Secale cereale. The sequence goes on along the minus strand of LR738711.1, from coordinate 453,054,535 downwards.
AGGAAACTTGAGGTCTGGTAAAAACCCGTAGGATGTCTCATCCGGTCGTGTCCTGAGACTAGATACGCGCGGCTACCTATCAGGGTGTCGACACGCCGGGAGGATTTGTTGGATTAGCCTTACCTTAGTTCGGCTTAACTTGAGCACGGGATTCCGAGAATACTCGGGTCTTCCCAACTATGGAGTTGCGACTCCGCGGACCGTGGGCTTGTAATGGGTCAAGTTGGAACACCCCTGCAGGGTTTGAACTTTCGAAAGCCGTGCCCGCGGTTATGTGGCAGATGAGAGAAGAGCCGACTTAGTCACCCCCTTCCCTCAAATCCCTGTCAAAAATACAAATCTCATCTGCCCCGCGCTTGCTCCTGTTGCCATCGTCCCCAATTGCAGCAGCGGTTGCCTCCGTTTTTTTTTGTGAGTCAATAACTCAGCGGGTCCTGTAGCCTGCGGGTGCGTTCTGCAGCTACCGGTCGGCCCTGTTGTTTTTACGCAAGGAAACAACTCGAGTCATGTTTTATGTGCAGGAAGCGGTGGAAGAGTCCGAAGGAAGAAGATATGAGATTCTTTTCTTAGTAAGCGTGAAACGTTAGTATTTTGCACATAAAATGTGACGCCCGAAGACCGACGTCCTAGAAGATTCCAGATGTTCCGGGTTCTCCCGTGTGTTTCTTTTGTGCTTGTGTTATTTATTTTTGCATTGCATCATGTCATCATGCCATCATGTCATTAATCTTTGCATCTCAACTAAATAAATCGTGTGGATCTTCGGTCCATTTAAATCGAGGGAAGGATGACTTCTCTTTATAACATATATATATCCTCCTAATATTTATGGAGCTATTATAAATAAATATTCCATTTGTTTGGAATTAACCCAAACACACTTGCATATATTCCCCATGCCTTTTCTACTTCAAGTTTCACCATCAAAACCTTGTCTATAATTCTTATCCGTTTTATCGAGGTTCCTCCAAAAATTCGAACATTTTTGGACACTTCGTAAACCATGTCCTAATTCATACCATTTGAATTAAATTCAAATGAGTTTGAATTTAACTCTTGCATCTTGCCCTTTTCTATTTTCTTGGAACCAGCGTATTTTTGCGAGTCCAGAGAAATTTCCCTCAGGCCCAAATTCTTTCCCTAATTGCCCTTTCTTTTTCCTCTCTCTTTTTCTTCTCTTTTTTTAGGGAGAAGAAGAGGCCCAGCCGCCGGCCTCTAAGGCCATCAGCCTTCTAGGCCCATCAGGCCCAGCTTCTCAACCCTAGCCCCAGGGTCCTCGACCCCGAGCCTCTCCCTCGTTCCTTTCCATCGCGCCGCCAGTTCGCCTCGCAGCCCGATCCGCAGCTCCCGTTCCCTTCGTCCCTCACCCTCTCGTCACCTCCCAGTCCGCATCGCCTGAGAGAGGGCAGCGCCCCGCCGCCCAGGGACAGCGTCGGCGAGCCTTTGCCCGGATCCGGCTCCGCCCCGCCGCTGTCGCGCTTCCCCGCCGCCTGACGGCGACGCGCCGGAGCTCGCGGGCTCCCCCGCTGATGTCTACTACACGCTTCTATTCCTGTAGACAGTGTTGGGCCTCCAAGAGCAGAGGTTTGTAGGACAGCAGCAAATTTCCCTTAAGTGAGTAACCCAAGGTTTATCGAACTCAGGGAAGTGGAGGTTGAACGTACCCCTTTCAAGCAACCCTGCAATCAAGATACAAGAAGTCTCTTGTGTCCCCAACACACCTAATACACTTGTCAGATGTATAGGTGCACTAGTTCAGCGAAGAGATGGTAAAATATGGATGATCGGAGTGGCAAAGCAAAGTAATATAAATCTATAATAAAAAGTGCAGCAAGCAAACAAGTGGTAAACGTGAGCACAAATGGTATTGCAATGGTGGAAACAAGGCCTAGGCTTCATACTTTCACTAGTGGCAACTCCCAACAACATTAACATAATCGAATCACATGATATTTCTCATAAAACACGCAATGGAGACGCACTCGGAGGTCATTCCTTTGTGGTCAAGAGAGGACGAGAATTATGTAGGGCTACAAAAGCACACCTCAAAGTTCGTAGTTCTCAATCTATGGATTTCCCAATGTCACCGCGGCCATCCAAAGAGAGTACCACAATCACCACAACATATCTCAAGGATAGTCAAAGACAAGCACCAAGAGACTCTCAATCTTCAATCAACACACAAAAGAGGAAATCACTCATGAAAATATTCTTCTAATCCATGTCCAATAGACCGCTGTCACCTTGGTCTCGGAGATTATACTAGATAAAGACAAGTGAGTACATCAATCCAATACATAGAGGAAGGGGAAATATCATGGGATCACCCTAGATTAACATAGCCTATGATCACAACGAAGATCACATCATGGGAGAGAGAATTGACCACATAGCTACTGGTAGAAACCTCAACCCCGAGGAGGAACTACTCCCGCAACATGGAGGGAGGAAGCAACGTCGATGGAGATGAATCCGGGGGCACTTCCCCGTCCCGGCAGGATGCCGGCACAGGAATTCTGGTCCCCAGAAACTTGGTGGCGATGGCGGCGGAGATCGGAATTGCGTTTGGAGAAAAGGGGTCTGGAATCAGGGTTTCCGCGACGGGTGGTAAATATATGCCAAAGGGGGTCACCAGAGGCGGAGAGGGGGGCCCAGGCGCCCCCCCGGCGCGGCCAGGCCGCCTGGGCTGCCCCTGGCTCCCCTCTGGCCCCACTTCTGGCGCGTGGAAGCTTCTGGAGCGCTGATTATATATATATATATAT
>LR738711.1:453025523-453051557 GCA_902687465.1 Secale cereale | reverse complement strand
TTTTCCCGGAATTTTTCTGGCAATTTAAGTAATGGGAAAACCTGAAATACAAAAACAGCAGAGAACAGAAACTGGCACTGGGGTGCACTGAGTTAATAGGTTAGTCCAAATATGATCAAAAGTGTATGGAAGTGCATAAATATCATAGCAATATCACACAAAAGAGGCATGGAGCAAGCAGAAATTATAGATACGTTTTGGACGTATCAACATCCCCAAGCTTAATTCCTGCTCGTCCTCGAGTAGGTAAATGGTAACAAGCATAATTTCTGTGGTGACATGCTACCAAAGAGTCTTTCACAATCACATGACAAATGCTTATTGAGATAATGAATCTTTAGTAATTAAGTTACCTCATGAGAATATCACAAAGAACTGAAAGTTTACAATATGATACTGAAACACCCAATAGATTTGTAGTGAGCATGGTGTGCAAACATGACAAAGTGATACCTCGCTTGCCCCCTTTAGTGAAGCAAAACATAAATGCAGGAGCACCTCCGAAGTTTAAGTGACTACTAGATACAATGATTTCAGAATAAGGGATATCATAATTATGCAGAAGACAATGGTACTTTGGGACAATGCACATTACACTCAGAATGACAATCATGCTCTCAATAGTTGGTGCTTTGAAGAAAGAAGGTGGAGACTCTCGAACCGTGGATTTTGATGGCAAGGTTGAAAACCCGTGGCTGGAAGCAAAGACTAAACATGTACCAGAGCTCTTGGTTTTGAAAACAGAGGTAAAAATGATTTTTGGGAAGTGCATATTTCGTCAACGAATGTTAGTAGACAACCCAATCACTTCTCGAACTGGACAAGTTTCGAGGAACGGCTCCCGCACGGGGACGATCACATCCCCTTAATCTCCTTTGTTTATCACTGCCAAAAGTTTTCTGATTTCTCATGAACAAAGCGTGAAGGAGGGTTTGTTTGTTGTATTATCTTTTATGAGCCGGGCGCACTCATGCCAGTTCCTCCTCGTATTAGGGGTTTGCAGATTCGACATGCAATCCCGGTGTAAAACTTGTCCAACTTAAAAAGATCATGAGTTAACTACTACTTCCTCATGAGCTAAAACAGAGGCACAAAAGAGAAATGCTTTTGAATAATTTTGAGATGGTACAAGAAAGTCTTCGTTAGGAATGGCAAGTAAATACCATATATAGGAAGGTATGGTGGACTCATATGGCATAACTGGTTTTAAGGATTTTGGATGCACAAGCAGTCAGTCCGCTTAGTACAGGTGAAGGCTAGCAAAAGACTGGGAGCGACCAACTAAGAGAGCAATGACGGCCATAATCATGCAGAACGACAAAGCAACATTGAATCGGGCATGGAAGTTATATCACTACTCAGAAATTAAAGATCATCAAGGCTTGATAGACTTTCTTTACAGTCTTAAATATGCGTGAGCATGTGCCAAGTCAATCAAAATAAATACTTGGAGGAAGATATCACTAAACCATACCACATCATAGGTAAACAAATCATGCTGGTACTTCAATAACACATTAAGAACCCCCAGCTATTTGAGACTAACCATAAGAAAACCTGAACTACTAAGCACCATTATGCACATAGCATTTTTATCATAGACATATCAACCAGTGCCACAGAAGCCAACTCTCTTAACAAGATAAGCATGATAACTCAAGAGAGTTCCAGAAGCAACAACCTAAACAAAAGCTCTTAAAAAGATAAGCATGAAAACTAAGAGCTAAGCATAACAGCAGCTATGAAAAGATAAAGAACACACACAGCAAAGGTAAGCATGAAAATCCTATGTTGTGTTCTAGATTGAAGTGGAGCGTGTTTCTCTCCCAAACAATGAAGGCTAGGATCCAACTTGTTATGAACAGCAAGCAAAGCTAAAGAAAATAAAAGGAAACTAAGAGCAAGACGCTCCAAGCATAGCACATAACATGAAGTGATTAAAATATAGTGGAACGAAAGACGAACTGATAATTGTTGATGGAGAAGGGGATGCATGGGGGCATCCCCAAGCTTAGACGCTTGATTCTTCTTGAATATTTCTTGGGGGTGCACGGGGGCATCCCCAAGCTTGAGCGTTTGACCCTCCTGAATCTTCTTTTATCATCTTCCCTCGCACACTTGAAAACTCCCTTCATACATAACTCATCATAATCTGATTAGCGAGGTTAGTACCCATAATAAAATAATTTTTCCCTACTGGAAATAAGGATAATCTTGAAGAGCTACTGTTTCTCAAGATTGCCAAAAGGTTTTTGCAAAGAAAAAGCAAGCTCAAGGTTTGCAAAACGAAGAAAAGGCAAAACAGGACAGAATCTGTGAAAAACAGACCAGCAGGTAGTAAACTATTTTTTCGGGGCACTTCTGCAACTCAAATCAAAAAACTCAGAACAGACGCTCGAATGCCAATTATATAGAGCACGCTGTCAAAACAATTCAGATCAAAAAGATGATCTGGTGATTTTATACAAATTTTTCTGTCCAAGGACAGAATCTGTTTTCTGGACAGCACGTCACAACTTTTGAACTTTCTTGCAATCAGAGGCTAAACTTGGCACAAAGCTGAAAAATAAAGATACAATGATGTTGCTACAGTAGTAACAAACATCAAGACCACTAAAAACTGAAAGAACAAACTGAAAGCAAAGATAACAAGGGTTGTCTCCCTAGAGCTCTTTCTTTATAGCCATAAAGATAGGCTTAAGACTTTAATGATGCTCTCGTAGGAATAAGAGTTGAAGAACAAAAGAGAGCATCAAGAAGCAAATACCAAACACATTTAAGCTTAACATGCTTCCTATGCATAGGAATATTGCAATAGAATAATTCATTGAAGCACAAAGCAATAAGCATAGGAAGACAAAACAAGTGCAGCTTCAAAACCTTCAACATAAAGAGAGGGAACTTGACATTATTGAAATATCTATAAGCATATGTTCCCTTCTCATAATAATTTTCAGTGGGATCACGAATAAACTCAACAATATAAGCATCACATAAAGCATTGTTACCATGATCCACATGCAAAAAGGTACTCTTACTCTCCACATAAGCACAATCTTTCTCATTGGTAATAGTGGGAGTAGGACTATCATAAACAACTTGAACACTATAGATTAATTGTGTATTAGGAAGATGATGTTCAACAAGGGAGTAATTCCCTCCATGATTATGACAAGTTTCATAAGGATAATTTCTCCTTATGTCATAGGTGCCTTTATAATCACTATAGATTGGAGTTATAACATCATTATAGTAGAGAAGAGCATTATCATTGCTAGCAACTATATTTGTAAACATGTTGTCTTTATTCTTACTAGCAAAAGAATTATCAATTATCACATCACTAGTGGGTAAAGGATTTGCAATCCTATCATCCCCAAGCTTAGAGCTTTCCATATCATCACTTTCAGAGTTGGTACCAAAAAGATTTTCAAGATCATAAGTAGCATTATCATCATTTTCCCAATCACAATAAGTAACATGCATATCATAATCAAAATCATCTTCAATAGTACCTACGGACGTATCATCAAGATGATAATTAAGGCAATAAACTTCACCTTCCTCTTTAAACTTACAACCGTTAGGATAAAAGTTGATGGGAGGAATATGCTCAGGCCAGGTTGATACCCATTCTTCTTCCTTCTTGCTCCTCTTCCTCCTCCTCTTCTTTTTCTTCTTCTTCACCTTAGGAGGGGGTGGTTGGAGATGAAGCTTCTCCACATATCCTGGTTTATCATTAGAAACAATAGGGGAAACTTGGGAGAAACTCTCCTTTTTATTAGCAGAAATATAAGAGACATTTTTATACTTTGGTAAAGTTCCCTCCTTTCTAATCTTACTTATGTAATCATTTTTATGGCAATTAACAACACAATACAGATGGCAATTTTGCAAAGTGTTTTTTATTCCTATGGCATTAACATCTAGCCAAGAAGTCTTTTCTGATAACTCTTCACACATCAAAAATAACATAAGCTCATCATAAGGATCAGGGGTGATCATGTTATCACACAACTGGTTAACAGTTATGTTTTGAAAGTGCATGCATTGAAAATTAAAGTGACCCTCTATACAGCAAAGTTCACAAGTAAAAGGATAAATGTCACACAATTCTCTAACAATTTCATTTAAATCTTTGACCCAAGCGATTGTTCTTTCATGCTTATGTTGCTTACAATACTTCTCTTCTTCAATCATAGGCCTTTCACAAGGTCTATCCACTCCACAAAAATTAACATGCTCATATAAGACTTCATTTACAGGAATTGGATCATGCATGTTGCAATCATCATGAACAATTTCATTTTCTTTGCAAATCTCTTTAAAAGGTTCATGATGCTTGATCCAATCCTCCTTAGGCATATTAAGATGTGAATCAAAAGATTTGAGGAAATCAACAAGGAGTTGAGAATCAAGCCCAAACTTAGCACTAAACTTATTAAAACTTGTAGTTTCAACAAAGGACTTAATGCAATCATACTCATAAATTATACCTGACTCTTTACCTTTGTCGATCTCCCAATCTTCAGTGTTGCATTGAATTCTTTCAAGGAGTTCCCATTTAGCATCAATCTTTTCGTTTGTGAAAGAACCCATAGAGGAAGCATCGAGCAAATCTTTATCTTGTCGAGAGAGCCTCGCATAGAAATTAGTAATAATCATATCTTTGGGGAGCCCATGGTTAGGACATTTTAGCATTAACGTTTTCAGTCTCCCCCAAGCTTGAGCTATGCTCTCTCCGTCATGAGGATATAAATTATAAACATAATTCCTATTCTCATGGGCTTCATGAAGAGGATAAAACTTGGAGTAAAAGAGAGACTGGATCTCTTCCCAATCCAGCAGGTGAGAGTCATCTAGTAGCCTATACCATTCCAATGCTTTTCCTTTCAGTGACAAGGCAAATAATTTCCTCATGACTCCATCTCTTGTCAAACCTGAAATCTTAAACAACTCACAAAGTTCTGTAAGTTTCAACAAATGAATACTAGGATTGACTGTCCCATCATAACAATCATTCCTAATTATTTCAATTATCCTAAGTGGTATTTGGAACGGGATACATTCAGTAGGTGGAGGAGATTTCTCTAGCACGGGTGTGGTAAAGCGGCCTTCCCCAAGCAGCGAACTAATAGTGCGGTTTTCCATAAACATAACTAGTGAAACTAAAAACAAGAAACAAAAAGATTTAATTGCAAGATCTAGAGAAGGTACCTTCACTTACCTCACTTCCCCGGCAACGGCGCCAGAAATAGCTTGATGTCTACTACACGCTTCTATTCCTGTAGACAGTGTTGGGCCTCCAAGAGCAGAGGTTTGTAGGACAGCAGCAAATTTCCCTTAAGTGAGTAACCCAAGGTTTATCGAACTCAGGGAAGTGGAGGTTGAACGTACCCCTTTCAAGCAAACCTGCAATCAAGATACAAGAAGTCTCTTGTGTCCCCAACACACCTAATACACTTGTCAGATGTATAGGTGCACTAGTTCGGCGAAGAGATGGTAAAATATGGATGATAGGAGTGGCAAAGCAAAGTAATATAAATCTGTAATAAAAAGTGCAGCAAGCAAACAAGTGGTAAACGTGAGCACAAATGGTATTGCAATGGTGGAAACAAGGCCTAGGCTTCATACTTTCACTAGTGGCAACTCCCAACAACAATAACATAATCGAATCACATGATATTTCCCATAAAACACGCAATGGAGACGCACTCGGAGGTCATTCCTTTGTGGTCAAGAGAGGACGAGAATTATGTAGGGCTACAAAAGCACACCTCAAAGTTCGTAGTTCTCAATCTATGGATTTCCCAATGTCACCACGGCCATCCAAAGAGAGTACCACAATCACCACAACATATCTCAAGGATAGTCAAAGACAAGCACCAAGAGACTCTCAATCTTCAATCAACACACAAAAGAGGAAATCACTCATGAAAATATTCTTCTAATCCATGTCCAATAGACCGCTGTCACCTTGGTCTCGGAGATTATACTAGATAAAGACAAGTGAGTACATCAATCCAATACATAGAGGAAGGGGAAATATCATGGGATCACCCTAGATTAACATAGCCTATGATCACGACGAAGATCACATCATGGGAGAGAGAATTGACCACATAGCTACTGGTAGAAACCTCAGCCCCGAGGAGGAACTACTCCCGCATCATGGAGGGAGGAAGCAACGTCGATGGAGATGAATCCGGGGGCACTTCCCCGTCCCGGCAGGATGCCGGCACAGGAATTCTGGTCCCCCGAAACTTGGTGGCGATGGCGGTGGAGATCGGAATTGCGTCTGGAGAAAAGGGGTCTGGAATCAGGGTTTCCGCGACGGGTGGTAAATATATGCCAAAGGGGGTCACCAGAGGCGGAGAGGGGGGCCCAGGCGCCCCCCCGGCGCGGCCAGGAGGGGGGCTGCGTGGACAGGCCGCCTGGGCTGCCCCTGGCTCCCCTTTGGCCCCACTTCTGGCGCGTGGAAGCTTCTGGAGCGCTGATTTTTTATATATTTTTCCCGGAATTTTTCTGGCAATTTAAGTAATGGGAAAACCTGAAATACAAAAACAGCAGAGAACAGAAACTGGCACTGGGGTGCACTGAGTTAATAGGTTGGTCCAAATATGATCAAAAGTGTATGGAAGTGCATAAATATCATAGCAATATCACACAAAAGAGGCATGGAGCAAGCAGAAATTATAGATACGTTTTGGACGTATCACACGCACGGAGCCGCACCGTCCCTCGCCCTCGCCATGCCTCAGCATCGCCACGGCCGCGCCTCATCTCCTTTTGCCTCATCAGAGCAGAAGTCCAGGACGCCGCCGCCTTCCTGCAACCTCCTCCCCGAGCATGGTTCCCCGCGCCTCTCCGCGGCCAGCCTCCGCCGCTGGAGCGCCCTGCGCCGCCGCCCTTCTCCTTTCCACAGCGCCCCGCGCCCTCCTCCAACCAGCACCGTCGGCCTCTTGTTTTGTTTTGGACCAGCAAGAACATCGACAAGTTCCTCTTCAATGTACATCTACGCACGGTTGCTTCAAGATCGTCTTCGGTGATTTCGCCAAGTACACCACAGGCAAGACCCGGACTCCGAACGCCAAGTACAACTACGAACCCAAAAGAACAAGGATGCGACAAGTTCATCTACCGCCGTCGTGGAATCGCCAAGACGACAAGTACCACTACGACACGTCAAGTACCACTACCGTCGCCGAAGAACCGTGAACGAAAACGCCAACGTGTACGACTACCGTCGCCCCGGAAACGATGGATTCGTCAAGCACCTCTCCGAAACGGAATGAGTACCTCTACGTCAACGACGACCCCGACGCCCCGTGTACGACTACGAACGGAACGACTACTTCCCTCTCCGAAACGAGACGTGTACAACTACTTCCTCTACGACCTCGAACCGCCCCGAAACGAACGTTCCGAAGGTATAACCCCGAGACGATGACCCGTGGAATGCATGTGTTGTATGAGATGTTTCCCTTGTGTGCACCGTGCCCGATTCGTCTTTTGTCATGCTCCTCGGTTGCCTCGTCGCCAACCCGTGGGAACCCGGTCACGGGATCTCCCCACCTTTTCATCTTGTTCGACTCGCTCACGCCACCTTTCTTTTGCACCGGACTCTCAACGAGTTACCGGAACCGAGATGTTGCCGTTGCATCATTTTCGGATCGTTGCCGTGGCACCCTTTCCTTCCACCACGGTGACAATACTTCATATCTCTTCATGTTAACTTTTACTAAAATTGCATAAACTTGATCATGTCATCCACATCATGTTAACAACATAAAAATGTGTGCATTGTTGTTTGCTTAAAATTGCTAGACATGCATATGGGGATTTTCCCGGAATTGTTGTTGTTATTTCCGGCCTCATTTAAAATGCCTAAATAGTGTAGTTTTATTATGCATCATACCTTGCCATGTATTGCATCATATGTTGCTTGTGTTGTTTTTTTGTGCTTCCTACCTTGCCATGTAATGCTTCCTGTTAAGACTTGTCATGCATCATACCTTGCCATGCATAGCATCATATAAACTTGTGTTGCTTTCTGTGCTTCCTACCTTGCCATGTAATGCTTCCTGTATAGACTTGTTGTGCTTCATGTATAGACTTGTCATGCATCATACCTTGCCGTGTTATGCTTCATAGACTTGTTGTGCTTCCTGTATAGACTTGTCATGCATCATACCTTGCCATGTATTGCTTCCTGAATATAATTGTCATGCATCATACCTTGCCATGTAATGCATCATATATAAACTTGTGTCGCTTTCTGTGCTTCCTACCTTGCCATGTAATGCTTCCTGTATAGACTTGTTGTGCTTCCTGTATAGACTTGTCATGCATCATACCTTGCCATGTTATGCTTCATAGACTTGCTGTGCTTCCTGTATAGACTTGTCATGCATCATACCTTGCCATGTATTGCTTCCTGAATATAATTGTCATGCATCATACCTTGCCATGTAATGCATCATATATAGACTTGTGTTGTTTTGCTGTGCTTCCTACCTTGCCATGTTTTGCTTCCTGTGTAGACTTTCTGTGCATCATAAGTAGACTTGTTTTGCATCATACTTGGTTGAGCATATTGTTATGTTCTTGAGTGGTTTGTTTACCGTATTGATTGCTTCTTCTCGTTAGTGCTTGTTCCGTTGCGTTCGTGAGGATTCGTTCGTCTACCCGTGGTTCTTCTTCAAGGCTTCTTCTTCGTCTTCTTCACGGATCCGTTCTTCTTCCTTGCGGAATTCCAGGCAAGATGACCATACCCTTGGATACCTTTACTATCATTGCCTTTGCTTAGTTGTCTCGATGCTATCGTTACATGTCGCGCTACCCATCTTCTTGTCAGCCCCTCTCCTTGCTGCCATGAAACCTCTAACCTTTGACACCTTCCTAGCAAAAACCATTGTTTGGCTATGTTACCCGCTTGCTCAGCCCCTCTTATAGCGTTGTTAGTTGCAGGTGAAGATGAAGATCGTTCCAGGAGGGAACTTGTTGTTGGCATATCACAATATGTTATATATATAATAACACGCCTATATACTGGGCATGGGTGGAAGGCTTGGCCTTTTGCTCGGTGTTTTGTTCCACTCATGCCAACTTAGGCGCCAATAAACCGGCATTATGTTCCTTGATTTTGCGTTCCTTACACGATGGGTATATGGGGACCCCTTGACAGTTCGTCTTTGAATAAAACTCCTCCAGCAAGGCCCAACATTGGTTTTAATTTGCCTCATAATAACAACTTAATTAATTAATTAAAATTGCATAGGGGGTCGCGTCCCCGGGGATTCTTTCTACATAGCAGGGGGGGCCAGTGCTGATGGTGTTGGTCCCAAACGGGAGTTATGCGGGGCCACCACGGGGAAACTCGAGGATTGGTTTTACTCGTAGGATCACCCATCCGGTCGTGGCCTGAGACGAGATACGCGCGGCTACTATCAGGGTGTCGGCACGCCGGGAGGTCTTGCTGGACTTGTTTTACCAATGTCGAAATGTCTTGTGCACCGGGATGCCGAGCCTGATCAGATTTCCCTAAGATAAGGGGTGATGATATTATATTTATCACTTCATCTAATCGTGAGAGCTTTGTGATGGACTAAGTTGGGACACCCCTGCAGGGTTATGATCTTTCAAAAGCCGTGCCCGCGGTTATGTGGCAGATTGGAATTTGTTAATGTCTGGTTGTAGAAAACTTGTCAGAGGATACGAAGTGAAACACACAACTGTGTGGGTAACCGTGACTGTCTATTTTCACTTTGAGAAGAGAACACGGTGGGGTTATGTTTGACTCGTAGGTAGTTCAGGATCTTTAGCGATCACTACTAGTTTGCGACCGTTTGCGTAGATGCTCATCTTATTCTTGTACTCGTAAGTTAGCCACCATATTATGCTTAGCCGCTGCTGCACCCTCACCACTTTACCTCCTCCTACCCATAAAGCTTTGCTAATTTTGATACCCATGGTTATGGGATTGCTGAGTCCTCGTGGCTCACAGATACTACAACACCAGATGCAGTGTTATTATATTATTACTAGTATAAAAATGCCCGTGCGTTGCAACGGGAGAAATGATCCTCACATGCTCCTAGCGACCTATCCATGTTGCCACTTCTCTTCGCCACCATCGCTGATGGTGCTAGGCGACCTAGGGCACATGCACAGAGGCCGGAGGGACTTGCCCTTGGCCCTGACACTGCAGTGAGCGTGTTAGTCCCGTGCCTGGCAAACAATGCCTTCTGGTGCACGCACGAATCGAGAAGGAGCGGGTTGATGGGGAAGGAGGGAAAAGGGGGCTGGGCGGAATGGTTTTAACACATAAATAAATAACAAAAAATGAAATCAAAACAGATATATACTATATCATTTTTCTGCTATACTAAAACTATTGTTGAAACAACTTATCTGTATCAGTGATACTAATATTATTAGAACTTGTCTCGTGAAAAAAAATATTGTTAGAACTTATAAGTTTAAAACATGCACATTTTGTTCGACTTGCAAATTGATTACTGGAAAGTACTTGATAGTCTAAAACCGAATGAAGAGAAGGAGCACGCATTGAAAGTGTCCCTTAATGTCATCATATACAAGATTATATCATCAATTAAGGACCGCCTTAACATATAGGGAGTGTTGATCCCACTTGATTTGAGGCAGCCACGGTCCAAAACTCACATGAAGTCCCAAAAATGGGAAGCAAAGTGACCCTGAAACATCACAGCAAACCAGCGACACAACATCCATACAATAAAATTTTGCCTCGATCTTTCACGTAACAAGCTAGCTAGGTGATGGTAACAATTAATTCATACACACACACATTGTATATCTTCTTGATTATCTGGATCTCCTAATACAATTTTCTACATAGTTGCAAAGAATTCAGTACATAGTTGCAAAGAATTCAGTACATAGCACGATAGGTACACGCAACATGTTCGCTAAGCAGCGTCTCCACCTTACCGCCGGCAAAGAAGAATCTCTGGTCCTCTCGGTCTTTCATTTGCCGTCCGACTCTTTCCCCAAGGTCACACATGCATCCATTTTATCTATTAATTTACAGAAAATGAAACGTCTGGTTTATCTAGTATCAATTTACAGAGAACTCTTCCACTACATAGCCATGATCAGTACACCAATCTTAAACTGAAACTTATTCATACATGTGTCAATCTGTGACTCACACAACAATCCTGTACATGTATCAGTTCTAATTTCGCTTGCTAGGAGCAGAGGTAACTAACCAGCAAGAGTTATTATAGTAGCTTGAAATGAAGCATTGCTTGCCCCTATAATCAAATTTGTCGACATCCGTAGAGCATATATAGTCGATAAATACTCTGATTTTCTCCAGGGGATTAAAATTTAGGTGGCAAATAATTTCAGATTTGGGAAGAAAATTATAGACGAATATGTTGCAGTGAAGCCTGCTGCCCCTGCTTTCTTGAAGCTCCTGCACCACAAAACAAATATCAGTGCACTGCTTTACTACTAATCTATAACAAAACAAATCAAGGAAACTATCAATTTTTTCAAACAAAAATCAAGGGAACTATCCTAATCATGCCATACTAACTGCAAACAACCGCCCACTTTGGTTGCCTGTAGAGGGCCACACGCATGAACACAGACGCATATCCAGCAGCACGCACTCACGCCACGCGTACAACTGGCCGCCGGGAGCACAACACAGACGCCACATACGCCACACTTGTATGGTTCCAGCGGCATCAGGAGAGGCAACACCTCATCATATATTGGGTCTTGAACAGAATCAAAGACATAGTAATAGTGTTCTTGAGATTAAGGGGCGTATGCAATGATAATCATCAAATATTTTTCGTGTCGTAACAAGATCCGTGGACCTGATGCCTTGATTAAATGTACACATGGTTCCAGCAGCACGAGCTTAATTGCACAAAAGGACCAACAAACCTAGCTCTCAATAACAAATATATAAGCTCCAAAATAGGGACAATGAAACTTCTCTCTTCAATTTATCCTCTGGATTTTTTACCAAAATTTTAATATTATTTTCTTGAGATGCTTATTGACTTAAGCTTTCCAAAGTACAATGAATCACTCAACTCCACGTTTAGGTGAGGGGGTCAATAAAAATCTACAACTGGTCTAAATAATTGTGACGAACAGTGGTTCGGAACTTTGAAGGCCAAAAGATTGTTCGATAAAAAGCACATTGGCAAGCACGTTTGGAATAGCAAAAGAGAATGCTATGAGAAAGAAAACAATTCTGTTATTCACCTAGACATAAAAAATTCTCAAGTCCCTCTGATCCATTCTGTGTTATTCACTGCACTACAATTTATTTACCAACAAAATAAAGACCAAGAAGCAATGAATCTGGAGGTTCCTGACCTTGATGCAGCAAAGGAGACACAACTATATGTGGTTCTACTCGGCAACCCATAAGTACATCATCAAATCCTTCTTATTGCTCATGTACATCGTCTCATTGCAGACAAGTGTAGCTACTAACATCAATCGACATGCCTTACAAGCACTTGAATTCGGTAGACACTACCAATGCCTTGGAGTACATTGGATATAAAGGAAGCTTAGCCATTTGTCAGCTTACAATGTTCAGTCAAATAATTTATCATAATAATATGAATAACCCACATCATGTAAGTAATATGATATCTCAGTTAGGGTGTATGTGTGTTTATATGTGTGCCCGTGTAGCTGGTCTATTTGCAAATGAAACTACTCCAAGAACAGTTCAATTAGAGCTTGCTGATAGTGACAGATTACTACATATATGTGAGCCTGTATTATCTTACAGTCATACATACTTGAGCTAGCTGATAGTGACATATTAGTACATGTATGTGAACCTTTATTATCCTACTCTGCTTCTCTTGGTCCTCTTTGCTTTGCTTTTGGTAACTTAACCCTGAACTTCTAAAACATGCTTTCATTTCCGAAAAGGAAGTAAATTTCTTTGGCATGATCAAGCCAAATCAACCTCATCCGTCTTGGTCCCTAGCTCAAATGATATAAAGCTGAGTCAACTAACCTTTTTCCACTTTGTAATCAGATTACGGTCTGCATAACCCTCGTCCAGGCAAAACTCATACAGATCCTTTGATATATCCTTCCTTCTTCTATAGAGAAGATCATAAATGTAATGGCTTCTTGGATGAGAAATGCGGAAAATTGGCGAGAGTGCTTCGCACTTTCTCTTCCTGTCATGTGTTATCATTTCCGTTGTGCATGCAGATCATATTAGTAGTCATCTGGTAGTATGAAATATCAATGAACATCTGAAAAGGTCACAGCGATAGATAGCATGCTTAATAAAATGCATACCTTCTCTAATTTTGGCATCCAGCTTACGGATTGTTGGTTCAATAAGCACTGACACTTTAGTATATTCGACACGGCTTGTCTTTATCTTAGGCATACTATCACAAGGGGTGTCCTAAGGCAGGCTTGGAATGCACAAACCTGAGAAACGTTAGATTAATGGGTAAGCTTCAAATAGTGTACACTCATGCCATCGAACTCATCCATATAACTATGCAAAAAATTACAAAGCAAGGCATTGACAAGGTGAATAAAGGATTCCTGAGTGCTTCGATAGTGCGTATTGAGGAGACCAAGCATGTAAATCATTATACGACAATGTGGAATTGTTGTGGAAATCTAAAACATGTTGAAATTCATTGGAAGCCAAACAACTACAACGACCCACAAGTAGCAGCACAGCTAGCAATCGCACAACAACAGCACACCACACATATCAGACATGACATAAACGTAGGTTTGATGTTTATGTAAAGGAAACAGGCATGGCTTGAACATTAATAACCGCATAATGGAGATTGTTGCTAGCGATGAACAGGGGCAAGGAGGCAGTGTTGAGCCACTGGGTTGGTCGGGTCGTTGCCTCCTCCGCCCAAATGCATGTGAAACAGGTTCAGCTGGATCTGGCAGGAGCAAGCGACAGAGACCTCCCGGTGAAGCCATTGACGGCGGCAACGACCACACGCCCCTCCGTCCTCTGCCGCGCACTTTGTCGCCATCAGCGCCGCACCTGGGCAGGGCGGCGCAGCGCAGCCGCGTAGGGCGATGGAAGACGCGGACGACGGGAGGCTCCGAGTGTCGGACGAGCGAGACGGAGTGGAAGGTGTTGAACTGCATGTGTACGTTATGTATTCTGTTGTAACTGTAGCGCCCTTCTCTCCAGGATAGCATAAGTGTTATGTATTCTGTTGTAACTGTAGCGCCCTTCTCTCCAGGATAGCATAAGACTCGGCCTGCATGCACCTGCGTGTGCCTCTGCATGTCCCTTATTTCTCTCTCTCCATTCCATATATATGTATCAGCTTCAGATGGAATATAATGTGTGATTGAGATGGCTCATTATTCTTCAGCTTGGTAATCAGAGCTGTCATGGCCGGAACCGCGGCTAACACCACTCCGGCCCTGGGATCCTCAACCCTTCCCTCCACTACCTCCGCTGCCCTTCCTGCTACCTCTAGCCAGACCTCGCTGGCCCTCTCAGCCACCACTGCCGGCGCTATCACCACCTTCTCTCCCACCCTAGTCTCCCTCCCTTCTCTCTCCGTTCATGCGTGTACCATCACCAACTACATCCGGTTTCTTCTTGACCCCGCCGAGGACAATTACCACCGATGGCGCCATCTCTTCTTGTCCGTGGCGCTGAAGTACAACGGGCTCGACCACATCGACGCAAGGCGTGCCTCCCTCGTGGACACTGAAGATCCCGAGTGGCATCGCGCTGACATCTCCGTCCAGCTGTGGTTTCACGCCACGGTCGTCAACTCGCTGCTCGACGTCATCGCCGCGGATGGCGCCACGGCCGTGACCATCTGGGAGCGCCTGGAGCGTTTCTTCCTCGCCAATCGCGCCTCCAGGTCTGTTCAACTAAGCCGGCAATTTCGCAACTTGCAGCAAGGTGACCTGACGATCGCCGAGTACACCCGTCGGCTGAAGAACCTCGCCACCGTCCTGGGCGAGGTTGGCAAGACCGTCTCCGACCCCGACCTCACCGAGCATCTCCTTCATGGCCTCAGCCAGCCCTTCCACGCCCTCGGGGATCTGCTCAGCGAGACGGTTCCGCTCCCCGACTTCGAGACTGTCGTCTCTCGGATCTCCAACGCCGAGGACAAGATCCGCCGGCGCGCCCTCGACGCGGGGTCCTCGGCCCTGGTCATCCAAGGGGGCCCCGGTGATCCGGGGCACGGCGGCCGCGGCGACCAGGGCCACGGCGAGCGCGACGACCAGAGCCACGGCGGGCGCGGCGACCAGGGCGGCAACCAGGGCCACGGCAGGCTCGGCGACCAGGGCCACGGCGGCCGTGGGCGTGGCCGCAGTCGCGGACGCGGCCGGGGCGATGGTGGTCGCGGTGATGGCAACCGTGGTGCACGTACGCCTGCCCCGCTCACGCCCTGGCTGGGCTACTTCGCCCCGTACGGGGTCGCGCTCCCCCGACCCTCGTGGGTTCCTCCCAATGCCGCAGGGGTCCTCGGGCCATGACCGGCTGCTCCAACGCAAGCCTATCCGGTCATGTACTCCCACCAGGCGCCGTACACCGCTCCTCCACCATACCAGGCGCCGTACACTGCTCCTGCACCATACCAGGAGCCCTACAACGCCGCCGTTCCGCCTCCGCTGCCTGGACCAACGAGTTGAGATCAGCACGCCCTCCTCCATCAGGCCTACAACAACATCGCGCACCAGCACCCGAACAGCGGCGTCGAATGGATCATGGACACGGGAGCTTCGTCCCACGTGACGGGACAATCTGGTAACCTCTCCATCTGTCACTCTCCATCTTTGCATCATTCTTCTGGCATTGTTGTTGGTAATGGCCAAAGGTTACCCGTAGTTGCTGCTGGTTCCACCACCATCTCCCCATACAATTTTCATTTGCATGATATCCTTGTCACTCCATCCATTGTTCAGAATTTAATTGGCGTTCGCAAATTTACTACTGATAATTGGTGCTCAGTAGAGTTTGATCCCTTTGGTTTTTGTGTGAAGGATCTGGAAACCAAGCGTCTTCTTCTTCGCTCCAATAGTCCCGGACCGCTCTACCCCTTCCATGGCGACACCACTCCCACCTCGAGGGCTCTCTCCATCACCACGGATGGTGATCTTTGGCATAAAAGACTAGGGCACCCCGGGCGTGCGGCCCTCTCCAAGCTCTCCCGTGATTTTCTTCATTTATGTAATAATTCTGGTGTCGCCGTTTGTTCGACCTGTCAACTTGGGCGACAACCACGGCTTCCATTTCCCTCTTCCAAAAACTGTACCTGGGCTCCCTGCCAAATAATACATTGCGACCTGTGGACCTCGCCCGTTGCTAGTTTTTCTGGCTATCAATACTATCTTATTGTGCTAGATGATTTTACCCATTACTCATGGTCATTCCCGCTGCGTTGCAAATCTGACACCTCTCCCACCCTCCAACATTTCTTTCAATATGTCTTCACTCAATTTCATGTGATCATCAAGTGCCTCCAATGCGACAATGGAGGCGAATTCATCAACTCCTCCCTCTGCACCTATTTTTCCGACAACGGCATCACGTTTCGTTTGTCATGCCCGTACACCTCTCCCCAGAATGGTAAAGCCGAGCGCCTTATTCGTTCAACTAATGACGTTGTGCGTACTCTCCTAATTCAAGCCAATTTCCCCCTGCCTTCTGGGTTGAGGCCCTCCACACTGCCACACACCTCTTAAATCGCCGCCCTTGCAGCCCCACCAATTTTCTTACGCCCTTCTACCTTCTTTACGGTGTTCATCCCACGTATGATCATCTTCGTGCGTTTGGGTGTCTATGCTTCCCTAACACATATCCCATAACGCCACACAAGTTGGCCCCTCGCTCCGCTAAGTGCGTTTTTGTGGGCTACCCACTCGAACATAAAGGATACCGGTGCTTGGACCTCACTTCTGACGCGTCATCATCTCTTGCCATGTCGTTTTTGACGAAACCTCGTTCCCCTATACGGATCCCACACGCCCAGCCGCACATCCAGTGTGCACACCGGATCCGGCGCCCTCCCCACACTTGATCCCCCTCGGATCAGCTGCCCCACCAACCTCCACCACCACGAGCGGGGTCGCCCCATGCAACGCACCCAAGCCGCCCAATCAGGGCGCGCCTCGCCTCGCGCCACCGGCCCCACTCCATGTAGAGTCACCAACCACCCCGCCCGCGTCTCGTACGCCCCCATCCCCACCCGCGTTGCTAGCCCGCTCCACCTCTTCCTCCGATTGCGCGAACGCGCCAGTCACGCCGATCCCGAGCGGATCTCCCTCCCGTTCAGTGCGCTCCCCCAGGCCCATCGAATCCCATCGCCTTCCGCACCCCCCACTGCCAGCCCACCTCGTCAGCCTGCGCTATCGCCCAAATCTGTCCCAGTCGATCCACCCGCGAACGCCCACCCCATGCGCACACGCTCCAAAACAGGGTATTTCATGCCAAAACAACACTATTCTCTCTCTGTCACCACTCCCATTTCTCCACTACCGGCCACCTACAAAGCAACACTTAAGGATCCTAATTGGCACAACGCGATGTTAGAAGAATATAACGCCTTGATGCAGAATGACACTTGATCTTTGGTTCCTTGTCCTGCAGGTGTGAACGTGGTTACTGGCAAGTGGATTTTCCGCCACAAGCTCCATCCCGACGGCTCGCTTGCTCGCTACAAGGCACGATGGGTTCTTCGAGGATTCACCCAACGTGCGGGTGTGGACTATGAGGAGACTTTCAGCCCCGTGGTCAAACCCGCCACGATTCGCGTGGTGCTCAGTCTTGCCACTTCAAGAGAGTGGCCCATGCATCAACTGGACGTCAAAAATGCCTTCTTGCATGGTCATCTTCAGGAGACGGTCTATTGTCAGCAGCCCTCTGGTTTTGTTGACTCCGGTCACCCCTCTCATGTGTGCCGCTTACATAAATCTCTTTACGGTCTCAAACAGGCACCACGCACATGGTTCCATCGGTTCACCACTTTTCTTCATACTCTTGGGTTTGTCGGGTCCAAATGCGATTCCTCCCTTTTTATTCTCCGCCACGGGGCTCACATGGCTTATCTCCTTCTCTATGTTGATGACATAATCCTCACCGCCAACACAACCGCCCTCCTTCACTCCATTATCGCTTCCCTCAAGCGTGAGTTCTCCATGAGTGACCTTGGCGATATACACCATTTCCTTGGCATCAACGTACAGCGCAACAAAGCTGGCCTTTTCCTATCACAACAACAATATGCCCTTGAGATTTTGGACCGTGCCCACATGCTACAATGCAATCCCATCTCCACCCCTGTAGACACCCGCTCCAAACTATCTTCCACCGATGGACCGCCATATGCTGATCCCTCTCACTACAGGAGTCTTGCTGGTGCGCTTCAGTACCTTACTTTGACCCGCCCTGATTTGTCCTACGCTATGCAACAAGTTTGCCTCTTTATGCACGACCCTCGTGATGCTCACTTTCAGCTTATGAAACGCATCTTGCGCTATATCAAAGGCACATCTCATCTCGGCCTTCAGCTCTATCGCCGCTCCTCTCATGACTTGACGGCGTACTCCGACGCCGATTGGGCGGGTTGCCCAGACACACGCAAATCCACCTCCGGGTTCTGTGTATTCTTGGGCAATAATCTTGTGTCATGGTCATCGAAGCGACAACACACGGTCTCACGGTCGAGTGTTGAGGCCGAATATCGTGCGGTGGCAAATTGTGTCGTCGAGTCCACTTGGTTGCGGCAGATTTTGAGTGAGCTCCACCTACCTCCATCACGTGCTACGGTGGTTTATTGTGACAATGTCTCCGCCGTGTATCTCTCCTCCAACCCCGTGCAGCATCAACGGACCAAACATGTCGAGATTGATCTCCACTTCGTTCGGGATCGTGTCAATCTCGGCGAAGCTCGAGTCTTACATGTACCCACGACGTCGCAATTTGCAGACATTTTTACTAAGGGGCTCTCCTCCATAGTGTTTGGTGACTTCAGGTCCAGTCTCAACGTCCGCTCCAATGACGTTGCCACTGCAGGGGGGTGTTGAACTGCATGTGTACGTTATGTATTCTGTTGTAACTGTAGCACCCTTCTCTCCAGGATAGCATAAGCGTTATGTATTCTGTTGTAACTGTACCGCCCTTCTCTCCAGGATAGCATAAGACTCGGCCTGCATGCACCTGCGTGTGCCTCTGCACGTCCCTTATTTCTCTCTCTCCATTCCATATATATGTATCAGCTTCAGATGGAATATAATGTGTGATTGAGGTGGCTCATTATTCTTCAGCTGAAGGTGCCGGCACGGCGGTTCCGACGCGTGATTTCCACGGCCGTCGATCCGGTGGAGACGAGTCCCACGCCTCCGCGTACTTCTCCATCGGAGTCAAGCACTGGGTCAGCCCGCGAGCATGCCGAGCTCGAGCGGATCCTCAGATTCGGGGCTTCGTCGACAGGGCGCGGGGTCGGACGCCTCTTGGCGGCTGGGATCCGGAGGCGAGGGAGAGCACGGGCGGAGAAGACCAGTGGAGGCCGTGGAGGACCGGCGGCGGCGGCGGCTGGAGAGGGAGTGGTTGGATAGGAGGAAGACGCATTTATTAGCCAACTATAAAGGACCACGAGATGGATACATGTGTGTTTTTTAAAACTGAAACGTTTTCTAAGGTAGCCATTAAAGAAAGGACTGCGGGCCGAATTAACAAAAAGTACAAGGATGTTTTTGCAAAACTGCGGCGACGGTGAATCCGACAGACTCGTTCCGTGCTTTATTATATATATATAAATTATATATATATATATATATATATATATATATATATAAATTAGGTAAAGATTAGGGAAAGACTAACACAAATACCCGTGTGTTGCAATAGGAGAGATTTTTTTTTGCCGGGGACAGGAGAGAAAATTAACGCATCGTTTGTGCTCGTGCGTTTCAAGGGGAGCAGCTATACTTAAATTGAGAATTAAGGAAATAGTGGAATCCTAGAATACCAATGTGCAGCACAGTAGAACCCTATGCCCAGGGTGCGGCCAACTTTGGCGGTTCCGCGACGTACGAGCATTGATACATAGTGTTTTTTATTTTAGAACTGCTGGTGGTGCCGCAATTAGCATCTCTTAGCAATTTTTCCATCGAGACAAACTTTTTTTCATCACTTATAATCTGTTGGAGGTGTATTTTAGCCTCAAGTGAGAAAGAATGCAGTTTTTTATGCCCAGCTATGCTTTTAGGGCTGCCCGTTGAAGATTCAATCAATTTTAGGGCCATGCTTAGGAAAAAGTCCAAAACAAACTTTTAATTTATAGGCGAAAGCTAAACCAAACCCCGTACTCTCAATACCTGAAATCAGCACACCAAACTCTTTAATCACGGTCTATTTTAAACCTTGAGAGGACTTCGCCGGTATTTGCTGAATTGGGCCAGCCCAGTAGTGCAGTCGCTCTCACGCGCGCACTAATTTGTTTTTTCTTATTTTTTTTCTTTTATGTTTTCATTTCATTTTTCATTTTTACATATGTCTAATTTTTTCTCAGTACCCAAAATACATTTTTAACGCATACATAAATATTTGATAAACTTTTGATATTTTCAAATAAATTGTGGACATTTTTAAATAAAATGTTTCTAAAACCTTTTCTGAATACATGGTGATATTTTTCCAAATACAGTACATGTTTTACATTTTCTAAATGACAATAAACATTTTATAAAACTACACGAGCATTCTTTTACATGGTTCAACATTTTTTAATTTGCATACACTTTTTGCAAACACATGTCACGTATATTCTGTTAAGGTTATGTCCCATTTTTTTACAACACGCAAACATTTTTTTACGTTGTACAAAAAGTGTTCGCACTTTAAACTTTTGTTCAGATTTCAGAAAAAAAATATGTTTCAAAAAGTGTTTGCACTTTAAATTTTGTTCAGGTTTAAAAAAATGTTTATGTTTCAAAAGGTGTTCTCCTTTTGAAAGTTGTTGTTTATTAAAAGTATCGAAATTTTCAAAAATGCACTTTATAAAATGTTCAAAGATTTTAGCAATAAATACAAAATGCGAAAAGTTTTTAAAAATTCGAATAAAATTTCAGAATTCCAAATAATTTTAAAAAAGAAAATCAATTGAATTCGTGGCAGAAATATAAAACATGAACATGTTTTCACTTCCAAACAATTTTATAAATGTGCGAACATTTTTTAAGCTTCACGAATTCTTGTTGTGTTATAGTGGGCCGGCCCAAATTCGTGCCCGTGAGAGTCGCTGGTTATCCCGGCCGGGATTGTAGTATTCCCGGTGTGCCAAACAGATGTAGGGTCCAAAATAGACCGGAATTATAAGTTCAGAGTGCCAATTTCCAGGATTCAAAATTCAGGGTTTGATTTAGCTTTCATCTACAACTTCAAGGTTTATTCTGGACTTTTTCCGCCATGCTTATAACATTATCTTAGGCCTCATCTTTTTTTGGTATTTTATTGTACCTATCCGTGTAGGCATGCCGCACATTGAATATAATTAGGGACTATTTAAGACATCATGCAACATGCGTTCCTTTAATTACAGTGAATCCGCTTAATTTGCCCACACCATGGGCTCTTCCTCCTAATTCTTCTTTAATTCCCTACTATGGAATCCATTTAAGGCAACTTCCAATGCATTGGTGCTTGCATGAGGTGCTAAGCACATTAAAAACTTTAGCAACTAAAGCCCCCAATGCATAGATGATTAATTTGTTGGTGCTAAGCAGCCTTCATTTAATGATTTGCAACTAAAGTTCTTCATGCATTGGTGGGATTCTTTCATGTAAATGTTTTGCCTAGGTTCTCGCACTTGGCATTGTTTCTTCCTGGGGTCACCACAATCATCTCTCTCCTCTTAATTACCTTGCCACATCAATTTTTTTGCCTACATGGCAGTCTTAGCACCTGTACAAGGTGGAGTATTGGGAGGGGCCTAATTTGCCAGCACCGTGCGTCAGCCTTCGTAATTACTTCCTTAATTTATGGACGCCATATTTAAAACCAAAAATTGGACGTCATTCCTTCCTTTTCTTCATATTTTTCGCGGGCCAGCCCACTTAACCCTAAGGCCCAAGCGCCTCCACTACTTTAACCCTAGTCCGATCCCCTCAGCCTCTCGATCCCCATCTCCTCCCAATGCCGTCACAAAAAGAGTGGGAGTGCCCAGTGCCCCTCGATCCCGCTCGCCGCCACCCTCGGTCGTACGTCACTCCGGTGAGGCCGCCGCCCCTCCAACCTCCACCATCACCCGCCCACTGCCTCCTTTCTTCCATGCTCCTCGTCTTCACGTTCTCCGCCCGGATGCGCAGCTCCTGCTGCCTCTGCCCGTGGCGCCGCCGCATGGCTCGGCCCCGTCCGACACCACATCATAGCCCCGTCCGTCACATTTCATCAGACATCAACTCGGCTGCACCTCGACACCCGCCTCTTGCTGCGTCACGCAACCACCATGGCCAATTTCCGCCGCTCAAGCTATTGTATCTGGATCGCGAGTTGAATAATAAAAAATGCAAGGACCTTTTTGTAAGAATGAAACGTTTCTCACGTAACCACTCAAAATAGGACTGCAGGTTGAATGCCAAAAATTACAGGGATCTTTTTGGCACGAACATCTTCCCAAGGGGAACAAGTGCCCGACCAGTTTCGAGAAGGCGAAGAAAATCGTGTGTCCTCTGGATTTACCGCACGTGAAATACCATGTGTGCATGAACAACTGCATCATTTATCAGGACGAGCACGCGGAGTCTACCATATGTCCGGTGTGCGGCGTCACTCGATACAAGAAGAGGAAGAAAGCTCCTCGTAAAGTGGTGTGGTACTTTCCGATCACTCCTCGTCTGCAGCGGTATTTCGCGGACCCTAAGCTAGCAAAGCTCCTGCGTTGGCACGCGGATAGGGAGGAGAAGAAGCAAGAAGATGACGGAAATGATCCGGAGATAAATAAAAAAGACAAGATGCTAAGTCACCCTAAGGATGCGAGCCAGTGGCAAGCGTTGAACTTTGAAGACGCAGAATTTGGGGACGATCCAAGGAACATCGTGCTGGGCGCGAGCACCGATGGAGTCAATCCGTTTGGCAGCCAGAGAAGCACACATAGCACCTGGCCTGTGTTTGTGTGGATGTACAACCTTCCCCCCTGGTTGTGCATGAAGAGGAAGTACATTCACATGAGTATGCTAGTTGAAGGGCCGAAACAACCAGGGAATGACATCAATCTGTATCTGGGGCTGCTGAAAGAGGAGCTAGACACGCTGTGGCAAACGCCAGCCAATACGTGGGACGCTGCAGAGAAAAGATATTTCCCTATGAGAGCCGCACTGCTCACGACGGTGCACGACTATCCCAGTTACGGATATGTCGCGGGGCAGGTGGTCCACGGATTTTCTGTATGCGTCAGGTGCATGGATGACACAACGTATCACCAGCTAGATAGAGATCCCGGGTCTTCGAAAACCGTGTTCATGGGACATCGAAGGTGGCTTCGCGATGATGACGAGAAAACGCAAGGATCTGTTCGATGGTGAAACCGAACCCCGAAGACGCCCGCGTACGAGGAGCGGCGAGGAAATAGATGAGCTGTGGAAAAATTGGAAAGAGTGCCCACCGCTGGGAAAGGCGCCAGAGCCGGGAAAGAAGTGAAAGGCGCCAGAGCCGCTGCTGAAGGTATGGAAAACGAGGTCTGTTTTCTGGGACTTGCCATACTTGAAGATCCTCCGTGTGCCTCACAGCCTTGATGTCATGCATATCACGAAGAACGTGTGCAAGAGTCTGCTTGGTACCCTGGTCAACATGATAGAGAGGAACAAAGATGGGCCGAAAGCAAGGGCAGACTTGAAATCAATGGGCATCAGGGAGGAGCTTCACGCTAATGACGATGATGATGATGATGAGGCAAAGCAGGACACGGAAAGTCATCGCAAAGGAAAAAAGGTCAAGAAGATCGGAAATGACTACCCTCCCGCGTGCTTCACTCTAAGTCAGGAGGAGATTGAGTAGTTTTTCACCTGCCTCGTAGGAGTAAAACTTCCTTACGGTTACGCGGGGAAGATAAGTAGATACCCAGACTCAGCGAAGCAGAAGTTCAGCGGGATGAAGTCTCACGACTGTCACGTGCTGATGACGC
Organism: Secale cereale; assembly: GCA_902687465.1. Taxonomy (NCBI): domain Eukaryota; kingdom Viridiplantae; phylum Streptophyta; class Magnoliopsida; order Poales; family Poaceae; genus Secale; species Secale cereale. The sequence goes on along the minus strand of LR738711.1, from coordinate 453,027,378 downwards.
AGATACTTCCAGTTGCAATCCATGGGATCATGGATGCGCACGTCTGTGAAATGCTATTTGGCCTATGCAACTTTTTCGACGTCATCTCTCGGAAGTCGGTTGGCGTGAGGCAACCTAGAAGGCTACATGAAGAGATCGTGGTGATACTATGCGAGCTTGAGATGTACTTCCCGCCCGCATTCTTCGACGTTATGGTGCATCTGTTGGTCCATATCGTGGAGGATATCATCCAACTCGGGCCGTCGTTCCTGCACAGCATGATGCCGTTCGAAAGGATGAATGGTGTCATCAAAGGATACGTTTGCAACATGTCACGTCCAGAGGGAAGCATAGCCAGGGGCTTTCTGACCCTGTTGGTCCGCCTGTCAATAGGCACCTCGACAGGCTCGCTAGATGGGGTCACCGCGATGGTCACCGTGAAATGCATGTCGACTTCGAGGGTCGACTCGCCGACTTTGAAAGAGCAAACCTAGTCGCACTACAACACAGAGACGTGGTCGATCCTTGGGTGGTAGAGCACAAAACCTTTATTGAGAAGACGTACAATGACCGAGGCCAACAGAGGACGAACGGAGATATAATCAAAGAACACAACTCATGTTTCACGCGTTGGTTCAAGGAGAAGCTTCTGTCGTGCCCTTTACATGAGGATTCTTCCGCGGAAGAAAATCTCATATTCGCCTTGCCATAGGGCGCCAAGCACAACCTGATGACGTATGAGGCGTACGATATCAACGGCTACACGTTCTACGCGGTCATCAGAACTCCGGGGTAACGATGGAATCCTACACCGGTAACGACAAGGACAGATACTACAGAAGGATCGAGGAGATCTGGGAGCTGAGCTACGCTGGAGAGAAGGTCCCGATGTTCCGTGTCAGATGGGCCAATAGCATCCTAAAAGAAGACCGGTATTTCACCACCATGGTTATACCCGAAACCAAATCCAAGACCGCGGGCGCAAACGTCACCGCGAAAAATGAGCCATGGGTACTGGCTTCCCAAGTGGACTAATGCTTCTTCATTACCGACCCATCAAAGCCCAGTCGTGTTGTCGTGAGGAGAGGCAAAAGGAAGATCATCGGAATGGATGGAGTCGCCAATGAGCAAGACTTCGACAAGTACGGCGACCCGAAGTTGGAACATGACGACGACGATGAAGTGCCATACACCACAAGAAGCAGCACCACCCTACCTAAAGGACGTCCGTTCAAGAGAAGGACTCCCTTTGCGAAAAAAAGGGCAAGAAGATTGTGAAAAGATAGCTAGCTAAGATCGATTGTATTTAAATTATAGTCTTCATTTCTCGATCGTATTTCGACATATGGAAATGACATTCTTCTGTTCTAGTCCTCATGAATATTTATTTATGTTTATTTTGGTATTTATGTTTGTTCTGGTATACCAATTTTTATTTATGTTTATTCTGGTATTGAATTTCTAACTCACAAAAAGTATTGAATTTGTTAATATTTTTTGAACTCATGAATATTTTAAATTTTCATGGGCACTTTTTGAATTCATGAGTATTTTTTCAAATTTGATGATATTTTTTCATATTCATAAATGTTTTACAAATTTTTATGATATTTTTTCAAATATTTTCAAATAACCAATTTGATGATATTTTCAAATAACAAATTTGATGATATTTTTCATATTCATAAATATTTTCAAATAACAAATTTGATGATATTTTTTCACATTCATAAATGTTTTCAAATTTGATCGTCATTTTCTAAAAAAATATTAGATGCAACTAAAAATCCGAAAAAAAGTTATAATGGCGCATCCCTCGGAGGTGCGTCATTGGTATACGCATGTTTATGGTGCACCCCTAAGAGGTGAGCCATTG
>LR738711.1:452997990-453025473 GCA_902687465.1 Secale cereale | reverse complement strand
AACTCCACTTGCTCCCCTCTCCCTCTGCCCTCTCTCCCTCCCTCGCCAGATCCACCTCGCCCCACACCTAACCCGACGTCGTCCGCCTGCGCCCGCTCTGAAGAAAATATACCCTAGAGGCAATAATAAAGTTGTTATTTATATTTCCTTATATCATGATAAATGTTTATTATTCATGCTAGAATTGTATTAACCGGAAACTTAGTACATGTGTGAATACATAGACAAAACAGAGTGTCCCTAGTATGCCTCTACTGGACTAGCTCCTTGATCAAAGATGGCTATGTTTCCTAGCCATAGACATGAGTTGTCATTTGATCAACGGGATCACATCATTAGGAGAATGATGTGATGGACTAGACCTATCCGTTAGCATAGCACTATGATCGTTTAGTTTTACTGCTATTGCTTTCTTCATGACTTATACATGTTCCTATGACTATGAGATTATGCAACTCCCGAATACCGTGGGAACACCTTGTGTGCTATCAAACGTCACAACGTAACTGGGTGATTATAAAGATGCTCTACAGGTGTCTCCGAAAGTATTCGTGGTGTTGGCATAGATCAAGACTAGGATTTGTCACTCCGAGTGTCGGAGAGGTATCTCTGGGCCCTCTCGGTAATGCACATCACAATAAGCCTTGCAAGCAAAAGACTAATGAGTTAGTCACGAGATGATGTATTACGGAACGAGTAAAGAGACTTGCCGGTAACGAGATTGAACTAGGTATAGAGATACCGATGATCGAATCTCGGGCAAGTAACATACCGATGACAAAAGGAACAACGTATGTTGTTATGCGGTTTGACCGATAAAGATCTTCGTATAATATGTAGGAACCAATATGAGCATCCAGGTTCCGCTATTGGTTATTGACCGAAGATGAGTCTCGGTCATGTCTACATAATTCTCAAACCCGTAGGGTCCGCACGCTTAACGTTTGATGACGATCGATATTATGAGTTTATGAGTTCTGATGTACCGAAGGTAGTTCGGAGTCCCGGATGAGATCACGGACATGACGAGGAGTCTCGGAATGTCCGAGACATAAAGATTGATATATTGGACGACTATATTCGGACAACAGAAGTGTTCCGGAAAAGTTTCGGATTTAACCGGATTGCCGGAGGGGGTTACCGGAACCCCCCACGAGGGGGTATGGTCCATTGTGGGCCTTGAGGAAAGAAGAGAGGCGGCCCATAGAGGCTGGCCGGCGCCCCACCAGGGAATCCTAGTTGGACTAGGATTGGGGGGCGCCACCTCTCCCTCTCCTTCCTTCCCCCCTTTTCCTTCTTGGTGGACTCCTACTAGGAATAGGATTGCAATCCTATTCCTAGTAGGATTGCCTCCCTGGCGCGCCATAGAAGGGCTGGCCAGCCCCTCCCCTTGCTCCTTTATATACGGGGGCAGGGGGCACCCTAAAACACAGAAGTTGATCAGTTGATCTCTCCCAACCGTGTGCGGTGCCCCCCTTCACAGAAACACACCTCGATTATACCGTTGCAGTGCTTAGGCGAAGCCCTGCGCCGGTAACTTCATCATATCCGTCACCACGTCGTCGTGCTGACGAAACTCTCCCGTGAAGCTCAACTGGATCAAGAGCTCGTGGGACGTCATCAAGCTGAACGTGTGCTGAACGCGGATGTGCCGTACGTTTGGTGCTTGATCGGTTGGATCGCGAAGAAGTTCGACTACATCAACCGCGTCACTTGACGCTTCCGCTTCCGGTCTATGAGGGTATGTAGACACACTCTCCCGTGTCGTTGCTATGCATCTGATAGATAGATCTTGCGTGATCATAGGAAACTTTTAAAATACTACGTTCCCCAACTGTGGTATCAGAGCCAGGTTTATGCGTAGATGATATGCACGAGTAGAACACAATGAGTTGTGGGCGATACTAGTCATACTGCTTACCAGCATGTCATAATTTGCTTCGGCGGTATTGTGAGATGAAGCGGCCCGGACCGACATTACGCGTACGCTTACGCGAGACTGGTTTCACCGTTATGAGCACTCGTTGCTTAAAGGTGACTGGCGGGTGTCTGTCTCTCTCACTTTAGCTGAATCAAGTGTGGCTACGCCCGGTCCTTGTGAAGGTTAAAACAACACATACTTGACGAAACATCGTTGTGGTTTTTGTATGCGTAGGTAAGAACGGTTCTTGCTAAGCCCGTAGCAACCACGTAAAACTTGCAACAACAAAGTAGAGGACGTCTAACTTGTTTTTGCAGGGCATGTTGTGATGTGATATGGTCAAGACATGATGAGATATACGGTTTTGTATGAGATGATCATGTTTTGTAAAGTTATCGGCAACTGGCAGGAGCCATATGGTTGTCGCTTTATTGTATGAAATGCAATCGCCATGTAATTGCTTTACTTTATCACTAAGCGGTAGCGATAGTCGTAGAAGCAATAGTTGGCGAGACGACAACGATGCTACGATGGAGATCAAGGTGTCGCGCCGGTGATGAAGGTGATCATGACGGTGCTTCGGAGATGGAGATCAAAAGCACAAGATGATGATGGCCATATCATGTCACATATTTTGATTTGCATGTGATGTTTATCTTATTATGCTTCTTATTTTGCTTAGAACGACGGTAGCATTATAAGATGATCCCTTACAAAATTTCAATGTACAAGTGTTCTCCCTGAGTATGCACCGTTGCGAAAGTTCTTCGTGCTGAAACACCACGTGATGATCGGGTGTGATAAGCTCTACGTTCAAATACAACGGGTGTAAGCCAGTTTTGCACACGCAAAATACTCGGGTTAAACTTGACGAGCCTAGCATATGCAGATATGGCCTCGGAACACTGGAGACCGAAAGGTCGAGCGTGAATCATATAGTAGATATGATCAACATAAGATGTTCACCATTGAAACTACTCCATCTCACGTGATGATCGGACATGGTTTAGTTGATTTGGATCACGTGATCATTTAGATGACTGTAGGGATGTCTATCTAAGTGGGAGTTCTTAAGTAATATGATTAAATTGAACTTTAATTTATCATGAACTTAGTCCTGGTAGTATTAGCATATCTATGTTGTAGATCAATAGCTCGCGATGTTGCTCCTCGTTTATTTTTTGATATGTTCCTAGAGAAAACTAAGTTGAAAGATGTTAGTAGCAATGATGCGGACTTGTTTCGTGATCTGAGGATTTTCCTCATTGATGCACAGAAGTATTATATCCTTGATGCACCGCTAGGTGACATATCTATTGCAGGAGCAGATATAGACGTTATGAACGTTTGACAAGCTCGGTATGATGACTACTTGATAGTTTAGTGCGCCATGCTTTACGGCTTATAACCGGGACTTCAAAAACGTTTTGAAAGCCACAGAGCATATGAGATGTTCAAAGAGTTGAAATTAGTATTTAATACTCATGCCCGTGTCGAGAGGTATAAGACCTCTGACAGTACTTTGCCTACAAGATGGAGGAGAATAGCTCAACCAGTGAGCATGTGCTCAGATTGTCTGGGTACTACAATTGCTTGAATCAAGTGGGAGTTTATCTTCCAGATAAGATAGTAATTGACAAAGTTCTCTAGTCACTATCACCAAGTTAGTAGAACTTCGTGATGAACTATAATATGCAAGGGATGACGAAAGTAATTCCCGAGCTCTTTGCGATGCTGAAATCGGCGAAAGGTAGAAATCAAGAAAGAGCATCAAGTGTTGATGGTTAACAAGACCACTTGTTTCAAGTAAAGGGCAAAGGGATAGAAGGGGAACTTCAAGAAGAATGACAAGTAAGTTGTCACTCCCGTGAAGAAACCCAAAGCTAAACTCAAGCCTGAAACTAAGTGCTTCTACTACAAAGGAAATGGTCACTGGAAGTGGAACTGCCCTAGATACTTGGCGGATAAGAAGGATGGCAAAGTGAACAAAGGTATATTTTTATATACAGATTATTGATGTGTACTTTACTAGTGTTCATAGCAACCCCTGGGTATTTGATACCGGTTCAGTTGCTAAAATTAGTAACTCGAAACGAGAATTGCAGAATGAACAGAGACTAGTTAAAGGTGAAGTGACGCTGTGTGTTGGAGGTGGTTCCAAGATTGACATGATCATCATCGCACACTCCCTATACTTTTGGGATTAGTGTAAAACCTAAATAAATGTTATTTGGCATTTGCGTTGAGCGTGAATATGATTTGATCATATTTGTTGCAATACGGTTATTCATTTAAAGTCATAGAATAATTGTTATTCTGTTTACATGAATAAAACCTTCGATGGTCATACACCCAATGAAAATAGTTTGTTGGATCTCGATCGTAGTGATACACATATTCATAACATTGAAGCCAAAAGATGCAAGGTTAATAAGGATAGTGCAACTTATTTGTGGCACTGCTGTTTAGGTCATAATGGTGTAAAGCGCATGAAGAAACTCCATAGTGATGGACTTTTGGAATCACTTGATTATGAATCACTTGGTGCTTGTGAACCATGCCTCCTGGGCAAGATGACTAAAACTCCGTTCTCCGGAACAATGGAGCGAGCAATTGACTTGTTGGAAATCAAACATACTGATGTATGCAGACCAATGAGTTTTGAGGCTCGCGGCGGGTATCATTATTTTCTGACCTTCACAGATGATTTGAGCAGATATGGGTATATCTACTTGATGAAACACAAGTCTGAAACATTTGAAAAGTTCAAAGAAATTTCAGAGTGAAGTAGAGAATCATCGTAACAAGAAAATAAAAGTTTCCACGATCTGATCGCGGAGGCGAATATTTGAAGTTACGAGTTTGGCCTTCATTTAAAACAATGTGAAATAGTTTCACAACTCACACCACCCGGAACACCACAACGTAATGGTGTGTCCGAACGTCGTAATCGTACTTTATTAGATATGGTGCGATCTATGATATCTCTTACCGATTTACCACTATCGTTTTGGGTTGTGCATTAGAGACATGTGCATTCACGTTAAATAAGGGCACCATCTAAATCCGTTGAGACGACGCCTTACGAACTATGGTTTGGCAAGAAACCAAAGTTGTCGTTTCTTAAAGTTTGGGGCTGCGATGCTTATGTGAAAAAGCTTCAACCTGATAAGCTCGAACCCAAGACGGTGAAATGTGTCTTCATAGGATATCCAAAGGAGACTATTGGGTACACCTTCTATCACAGATCCGAAGGCAAGATATTCGTTGCTAAGAATGGATCCTTTCTAGAGAAAGAGTTTTCTCTCGAAAGAAGTGAATGGGAGGAAAGTAGAACTTGATGAGGTAATTGTACCTTCTCCCGAATTGGAAGGTAGTACATCACAGAAACTAGTTCCAGTGATTCCTACACCAATTAGTGAGGAAGCTAATGATGATGATCATGAAACTTCAGATCAAGTTTCTGCTGAACTTCGTAGATCAACCAGAGTTCGTTCCGCACCAGAGTGGTACGGCAACCCAGTTCTGGAAGTCATGTTACTAGACCATGATGAACCTACGAACTATGAGGAAGCGATGATGAGCCCAGATTCCGCGAAATGGCTTAAGGCCATGAAATCTGAGATGGGATCCATGTATGAGAACAAAGTGTGGACTTTGGTTGACTTGCCCGATGATCGGCAAGCCATCGAAAATAAATGGATCTTCAAGAGGAAGACTGACGCTGACGGTAATGTTACTGTTTACAAAGCTCGACTTGTTGCGAAAGGTTTTCGACAAGTTCAAAGAGTTGACTACGGTGAGACTTTCTCACCCGCAGCGATGCTTAAGTCTGTCCGAATCATGTTAGCAATTGCCGCATTTTATGAAATCTGGCAAATGGATAACAAAATTGCATTCTTTAATAGATTTATTAAAGAAGAATTGTATATGATGCAACTAAAAGGTTTTTTCGATCCTAAAGGTGCTAACAAAATGTGCAAGCTCCAGCGATCCATCTATGGACTGGTGCAAGCATCTCGGAGTTGGAATATACGCTTTGATAAGTTGATCAAAGCATATAGATTTATACAGACTTGCGGTGAAGCCTGTATTTACAAGAAAGTGAGTGGGAGCACTACAACCTTTCTGATGAGTATATGAGAATGACATATTGTCGATTGGAAATGATGTAGAATTTTCTGGAAAGCATAAAAGAGTGTTTGAAAGGAGTTTTTCAAAGAAAGACCTCGGTGAAGCTGCTTACATATTGAGCATCAAGATCTATAGAGATAGATCGAGACACTTGATAAGTTTTTTCAATAAGTACATACCTTGATAAGATTTTGAAGTACTTCAAAATGGATCAGTCAAAGGAGGAGTTCTTGCCTGACTGGTGAGGTGTGAAGTTGAGTAAGACTCAAAGCCTGACCACGGCAGAAAAATATAGAGAGAATGAAAGTCATTCCCTATGCCTCAGCCATAGGTTCTATAAAGTATGCCATGCTGTTAACCAAACATCTTGTGTACCTTGCCATGAGTTTGACAAGGAGGTACAATAGTGATCTAGGAGTAGATCACTGGACAACGGTCAAAATTATCCTTAGTAACTGGATGACTAAGGAAATGTTTCTCGATTATGGAGGTGATAAAGAGTTCGTTGTAAAGGGCTACGCCGATGCAAGCTTTGACACTAAATCCAGATGACTCTAAGTATCAATCTGGATGCGTATTGAAAGTGGGAGCAATTAGCTAGAGTAGCTCCATGCAGAGCATTGTAGACATAGAAATTTGCGAAATACATACCGATCTGAATGTGACAGACCCGTTGACTAAACTTCTCTCACAAGCAAAACATGACCACACCTTATTACTCTTGGGTATTAATCACATAGCGATGTGAACTAGATTATTGACTCTAGTAAACCCTTTGGGTGTTGGTCACATGGTGATGTGAACTATGGGTGTTATTCACATAACGATGTGAACTATCGGTATTAAATCACATGGCGATGTGAGCTAGATTATTGACTCTAGTGCAAGTGGGAGGCTGAAGGAAATATGCCCTAGAGGCAATAATAAAGTTGTTATTTATATTTCCTTATATCATGATAAATGTTTATTATTCATGCTAGAATTGTATTAACCGGAAACTTAGTACATGTGTGAATACATAGACAAAACAGAGTGTCCCTAGTATGCCTCTACTAGACTAGCTTCTTGATCAAAGATGGCTATGTTTCCTAGCCATAGACATGAGTTGTCATTTGATCAATGGGATCACATCATTAGGAGAATGATGTGATGGACTAGACCCATCCGTTAGCATAGCACTATGATCGTTTAGTTTTACTGCTATTGCTTTCTTCATGACTTATACATGTTCCTATGACTATGAGATTATGCAACTCCCGAATACCGTAGGAACACCTTGTGTGCTATCAAACGTCACAACGTAACTGGGTGATTATAAAGATGCTCTACAGGTGTCTCCGAAAGTATTCGTGGTGTTGGCATAGATCAAGACTAGGATTTGTCACTCCGAGTGTCGGAGAGGTATCTCTGGGCCCTCTCGGTAATGCACATCACAATAAGCCTTGCAAGCAAAAGACTAATGAGTTAGTCACGAGATGATGTATTACGGAACGAGTAAAGAGACTTGCCGGTAACGAGATTGAACTAGGTATAGAGATACCGACGATCGAATCTCGGGCAAGTAACATACCGATGACAAAAGGAACAACGTATGTTGTTATGCTGTTTGACCGATAAAGATCTTCATAGAATATGTAGGAACCAATATGAGCATCCAGGTTCCGCTATTGGTTATTGACCGAAGATGAGTCTCGGTCATGTCTACATAGTTCTCGAACCCGTAGGGTCCGCACGCTTAACGTTTGATGATGATCGGTATTATGAGTTTATGAGTTTTGATGTACCGAAGGTAGTTCGGAGTCCCGGATGAGATCACGGACATGACGAGGAATCTCAGAATGTCTGAGACATAAAGATTGATATATTGGACGACTATATTCGTACATCGAAAATGTTCCGGAAAAGTTTCGGATTTAACCGGATTGCCGGAGGGGGTTACCGGAACCCCCCACGAGGGGGTATGGTCTATAGTGGGCCTTGAGGAAAGAAGAGAGGCAGCCCATAGAGGCTGGCCGGAGCCCCACCAGGGAATCCTAGTTGGACTAGGATTGGGGGGCGCCACCTCTCCCTCTCCTTCCTTCCCCCCTTTTCCTTCTTGGTGGACTCCTACTAGGAATAGGATTGCAATCCTATTCCTAGTAGGATTGCCTCCCTGGCGCGCCATAGAAGGGCTGGCCGGCCCCTCCCCTTGCTCCTTTATATACGGGGGCAGGGGGGCACCCTAGAACACAGAAGTTGATCAGTTGATCTCTCCCAACCGTGTGCGGTGCCCCCCTCCACAGAAACACACCTCGATTATACCGTTGCAGTGCTTAGGCGAAGCCCTGCGCCGGTAACTTCATCATATCCTTCACCACGCCGTCGTGCCGACGAAACTCTCCCGTGAAGCTCAACTGGATCAAGAGCTCGTGGGACGTCATCAAGCTGAACGTGTGCTGAATGCGGATGTGCCGTACGTTCGGTGCTTGATCGGTTGGATCGCGAAGAAGTTCGACTACATCAACCGCGTCACTTGACGCTTCCGCTTCCGGTGTACGAGGTTACGTAGACACACTCTCCCCTCTCGTTGCTATGCATATGATAGATAGATCTTGCGTGATCGTAGGAAAATTTTAAAATACTACGTTCCCCAACACGCTCCACCTCCGCCGTCCGCCCGCGCCCGCTACACCGCCGCCGTCCGCCCGCGCCCGCTCTACCGCCGCCGCCCTGCCTCCTCAGCCCCCCCTCCCCTCTTGCCTCCTCGCGTCGTCCGCCGCCGTGCTCCGGCCCATCCCCGCCTCGGATTCATCGCCCCGCCGCACCTCAACGCCCCGTCGTCCTCGCCGCTCCGCCCCAAGGTGCTCCCTTCCTTCACGCCCCTTCTCCTCTCCCTGCCCCACTCAACAATTCTTCCATGTCCTCTCCTAGAGTGAGTGGCGAGGGTGAATGCAATGGACTAGCAAGTGCGTTCTTTCTAGGTACAACAACTCCTTGCATTGCTGCGGATTATATTATTTCTTACCTACTCTAGATAGATAGATAGATGGATAGATGGGAAATATGTCCTTGCTCTCTCATATTCACTCACTGAATTCCCTTCATGAAACTGGATGAAGCCAACAGTTGAGTTTAACTGCTACGGCTGAATTCACCATCCAAAACTACTCTGCAATCGGCGGATTTTTTTCCTTTCTTTCTAATAAAACCCTGAACCAGAGCTCAAGAAAAATACGCCTCGTGGTCACATCCATGAAGCGACACTCTGTACGCTGTTCAGTGTAGTGCGTCGTGTTTGCGATGACCATCTTCTGCGATATGCTCGTCAGCTACTCGGACCTGGATGCTTATTCAGGTGTTTGCTTTGCTGCTCGACAGCCACTTGGCTGGAAATTAAGCCAGCTTTTATTCTCAAACTCAACCACTTGGTAGCAGAAGCACAAGTTTAGAGATGCACCTGTCATGTGTGCCTCATACAACAACAAGTTTTCCTCACTGCTAACCGAAATCTGCACATTTCTTGTGCTGTCCTGACTTACTGATTCAGGTTGTCCTCATTTTTTTAATTTACAAGTGACTAATGGATGTATCCGTTTCTGTCTCAGATTGGCGGCAATCATCGTTTCATGCATTTTTGGTGGACAATCTTCAATTAGTTATCAGTACCGGTATGTCTGCAGCTAGCGTTATTGTTGATAAAGCTGGTTTCGTACGATTGTAGCTTGGACACTTTGATTTCACAGCGCTCCAGGTTCAGCTGTTGCTATCTTGCATAATCTTGTCAACCTCGCGCTCCATTATTTGTGACTGATCTTGTCCTTATCCTTTTGGATTCGTGTCTGTAGCTCTGCCGCTAGTTCTTCATTGGTTTGTTACTAAGTACGGTAGTAGTTTACTAGTTTTACACAGTGGTGGTCAGTTTCTGATGACCTTTGTTTAGTCCTCTGGAATGCTTAATTTCATTATTATCCGTGTTGCTTGTTTGCTCTCTGGATATCAAGATCGTCGTGGGGGTATTGACGTTGTCGAATTGATGATAGATTGACTCCATTTCTGCTTCGTTACCCCTTTCTCCTAAAATGCTGATTAATTTCCGTTTTGGTTGAGATTGGGGCACTCCTAGGTCAAGAAAATTAGCAAAGGTCATGCCCAATTTTCTTGACCTAGAAGATGCCCGAGTCTCGAAACAAAAATTAATCAGCATGTATCTTGACATCAACCAATAGTAGTGATCTAGTGCTTTAGTGGTTGGATTAGTTTAGTATTTTTCACACACTCAGACACCCTTGCTTGCCATGTGTGTGAGAGAGATAGTGAGAGGAGACAAGAAGAAGGGGGTTAGGAAGATGTTGCCTGCTCATCAAAGCTAACCATCTCCCTCTTTTCACCCCTTTTCCTTTGTCTTTTGTGGGTTGCAAGGAAGCTACTGGTTCCATCCCAAAACACCTAGCAACAACACACTAACAGGTTCCATCCCAAAACACCTAGGCAATATCACAAACATCTCTCAATTGTTCACTGACAATAACCAACTTTTTCGTGACATTCCTCGAGAATTAGGTTATTTGGTCAACTTAGAGATCTTGTTCCTTGACAATAACCAACTTTTTGACCAAACTTTTTCCTATTTAGAGCGAACATGGCCCACAACGATGAGGCCGGCGGTTCGGGCAAGGCATTCTGGGAGTTGTCCCAGAAAATGGAGGAAGAACCTCACCGCTATGATGACGCCGTGGAAGACACCGATCTCGACTACACAACCCCTAGTGGCGTCGGGGATGACACCACTGATAGTGCCGCCGAGGATGCCACCACTGATGATGACATCACTGATGTCGCCGAGGATACCGCACGCACAGATGGCAGCCAACCGAAGAGGCAACGAAAGGACTGGCGCCCGAACGTGCTCGACACCGTCAAGGAGGAATTTACTGTAGTGTCCTCCAGTGGGCATCCAACGGTGCCCAAAGAATTAGTCAAGGGGTACGCGGGACAGCTCGGGTGCATTATCTGGAGCACCATCTCGATCAACACCGATAACCTAAGGCATCGTGACCGAGGGAATTTGTGCAACCTCCACTTCACGAAGCTGCACGAATGATACAAGTTCCCCGGTGAGTTCGCAAACACACGCCTCTCAAGGAATAAAGTGAACAGTGCCGCCCTCACGAAGATGAGCACGGCCCTGGCTACTTGGGGAGCCGCGGTGAAGAGTATGATTGAAAAAGGTGATAGTTATGAGAAGATCAAGGACAAAAATCCTTCGATCAGCGAAGCTGACTACCTCGAGTTCAAGATCAAGTGCGAGAGCAACGCATCCGAGGAATCAAGTCAGTGGGGGAAAGATATGCAGGACTTGAACTTAGGGGTCCACACACTCGGTCCCGGCGGTTACAGAGTGGCGGAACCTATATGGGACAAGGAGGAAGCGGAGCGTGCCGAGCAAGGCCTACCGTCCTCTTTGATAAATACCGTGATAAGCAGACCAGGAACTATGTCAGGGCCTGGTACAAGATTGACCTAGTAACAAAGGATCTTACCACGGATCCGAAGACCAAGGCACTTGAGCTTTTTCTGGTAAGGAATACCCCCTCCCCCCATGTAATTAGCTCCATATGGTTGCATTCTAATTAATGAAGCCAAATTTCTAAATGGTTCACGTTCCTGCCGCAGGAAACTGAAAGCAGTAGCGCGGGGTCATCTAAGAGCTCCCCCTGGGACACCACTTTAAATAGGGCGTTGAACGTAATGAAAAACAAGGATAAGCTCAGTAAGCCGTCGTCAGCTGGTCGTGTGGCCGGCAAAGGCTTGTCCACGAAATGGTTGGAATACTATACCGCTGGGCGAAAGGAGAAAAAGACCAGCTTGGAAAGCCAGGAGCGCGAGGTTCAAGAACTCAAGGCACAGGTGGCGTGGATTCCAGAGATAGTCGAAGAGCAAGTGCGAGACCAACTGGGAGCGACGATCACCGCCATTGTGCCTACCTTGATTGAGGGGCTGCAGGCGTGGATTGCGGGCGGCCAACAAGGGCCACCCCCGATTCCCAGCTTCACGGGCAGCAACTCGCACAACGCGCCGGTGGCGCCATTGGTGTCTCTGATGGATGCGGCATTGGTGTCTCCGGCGTCGGCACCGGCATTGGAGCTTAATGCACCAGGGTGTGGGAAGAATACACCGGCCGGCACCTCGGCAGCAAGCGGCCCCTCCGTCACATGCACGCCCGCCGTTGGCGGTGCCTCGACATTAGACGAGATCGACGCCATCACGGTAACTAATTAAGCCTCTCTCGACCGATGACTTCATCTCCTTGCCTTTGACTGGGCATCCCTAACGCCCTACATGTTTTCGCAGGGCGCCGCCGACGTTCCATGCACTCTCCCGCACTTCGTGGACGGCAAGTTGATCGATGTCGCCAAGGCCAGAATCGTTCAACTGGGCAGCCGCGTGTTCCACGGCAATGCGATGCCACCCACCGTGTATATGGTTCAACTGGTTCGGGTGCTGCGGGGCTTCGACGACTTGTTACCTCCGTATCGACTCCCTGGGGCCGACGAAGATGATGCGATGACCCTCAGTGCCTGCATAAGCTGGCCCATGCTTTGGCCGAAGAGCCAGATTCGTTTGGGGACGGGGAACACCACCCCACAGACAACACCGCTAGTCGTGCCGGCGCCAAGCCATAGCAAGACCGTCGCAACGCTACCGCCGTCAGCTGATCCGGACATGCATATGGCACAGGATCCGGACGACGACGACGATACATTTACCAACGTCGATAAGTACTTCAACGAACATGGGTATGACGACAAATTCTTGGGGCCTCCTTCTCAAGAACCCAACCCTGCAAAAGACGGTCGTGATCTAGCTGGTACCGCGGAGAAAACCAATTGCAACAGGCGTCGTCTGGCGTTCAGTTCTCAGGAGACGCCTCCAGCTGCCGCCTTCACCGAGTCCTAGATAGCCGAGGTGCGAAATATTATCAGCCCCAACACACTCAAGAAGGTGGTCTCTGAGCAGAACTCAATCCCATTACAGTAGAAGAAGCAGAAGGGACGGAAAAGAAAGAATAACAAGGGTGCGAGCCAGTCGGCACCGAGTACGATCCGTGCTCAGGACGGGCCACCTTCACCTAAGGATATCTCGAGGAGGGTGCATGTGGCGGGTAGGCCGATGCTACCGACTAATCTGCTTAATGCTGCAACCGGTGCTATGCGTAGTCTGCATGACAGTGTTCTTTCTTTGGAGAAGCGGCGTCTCTCCGAGAATGATGTGGCATACCCAGTTTTCGTGGCCAAGGTGCCAGAGGGCAAGGGCTTTGTGGATAGCGCCGTCGGGGGTATGATCGTCCTGCGGTTTGATGACATCTTCGCTATGTTTAACCTTCATACGCTGCACTACACCTTCGTTCGGCTATTTTCGCTGAGTATGGAGATGCGGATCATTAGAGACAAGACCCCGGACATCGTGATAGTCGACCCCTTCTACATGCATGCCAAGATCTTGGACAGCGCTGGGGACCGGCAAGTCATGAGTTCATACCTCGAGGCCGTCATTCTGTCGAATGCAGATAAGGATAACTTCCTCGTGCCTTACTTTTCCGAGTAAGTCATCCCCTCACCGCCCCGTAACACATGATTTCTTAGATTTCGATCGTTCTTTTTTTATAACATTCCGTGTTTTGTGTAGTGACACACATTGCACACTCATCCTCTTAAGCCCGCAATATTCCATGGCCACGTATTTCGACTCGGACCGTCAGTCGAAGAAAGACTACTCAAATGTGAAGAAAGTTCTTGATGATGTTCTCCCCGGCTACGCCAAATCTGGAGGAACCTTCAGGGGGCCAATTTGTAGGTACAGCAAGCACGTGTTCACCCACGTAATGACGTTCCCCTGCGTCAAGCAACCGCCTGGTGGTCAGAAGGATGCCTACTGCGCCCTCCATCACATGCGGGTGATCGTACGGAACCATCATCACCTTCTGCTACCAAATAATCTCAAAGATTGGGCTGCACGCTTGTCGTCAATTGAGGATGCGGACCTCAGACAAGAATTCTTTCGCATCCAGTCGGAGTTTGCGGAAATCATCCATCAAGATGTCCTTCGTACCTCGGGGCAGTTCTACCTCAAATATCAACCGTCCAACTGTGAAATAGAAACAACGCTACAAATGTAGGCTGACAACGACCGCACATTCATGACCATCACGAAATACGGCGGCTTCATCCACACACCGGTCCCTGAGTCGAGTCGAAAGTAGTAGTGATGCTATGTAGTTCTAAAATATCGATTAGCTCATGTTTTAATTAAACTTTTTAATGAACTTGTATGTCTCTTTTGTTTGGACAGTCGTTCAACTTATATGTAATCGATGCTATTTATTAGTAGGACCATGAATCGTGCTATTAATGTGTTGCTTTTCTCTTCCGATCCTTTTGTTGCATACTTATATATTGCTTATGTATTGTCTGTGAATTGCTACTAACGTTTTGTTTGTCTAGTGCATAGAGATGCCGTCGTATGTCGTGTACAAGGGTAAGGTTCCCGGAGTCTACGACGACTGGGAGGAGTGTCGGAGACAGGTTCACCGTTTCAACGGTAACAATTACAAAGGGTACACCACTAGGGCAGAGGCGGAAGCTAGATACGCACGCTATCTAGCGGGAGAGAGGAGGGAGCGGAGGAGGAACCGGATGAAGACCAGTTTCATCGCGATGATGCTCATCGTGACCGCAGCTCTCTTCTATGTGATGGTAGTTTAGATATCGACTTGTAATGTGAAGACAAGCTCGCTACTCGCGGTCTCGCGACTTGTAATGTTCTAACTTTGTTCGGTATTTTGAATTCGGAGACTAATATGATGAATTGTATTCAGAGACTAATCTTCTATTGTATTCGATAAATCTGCTGTTTATATGTTGTGTTGTTTATATTCTGTGCTGTAATGTTTTTTGTAACCTGTGCAAATATCAGAAAAGCAAAAAAAAAGAAATTCTAATATTCATAGTAGTGGCGCACCTTGTTGAGCATTAGTGGCGCACCAGGGCTAAATACGAGTGGCGCATTGTGGGGGATAGTAATGGCGCATTTGGGGGCATACATGAAGGTAAATATGGCCCCCTAGGAGGCATAATAATGGCGCACCAGAGGACATAGTAATGGCGCACTATCAGGTACGCACTAATGGCGCACCAGGGGTGCGCCATTAGTACTTGTTACTAGTGGTGTGATGATAGTGGTGCACCTATAGTGCGCCATTAATGACCAAAACAAGTGCGCCACTAACATGCCTTTTCCTAGTAGCGACCACACCTTCAGTTAGAGCATCTACAGTGGCAATCATTAAATATGAACCCCTAAACATCCGCGGACGCGCCGGGTCAGTGTTCAGGAGCATCCGCTTTGAACCATCATATGCCTGCGTTCACATCCACGCATCTCAAATTGAGCCCCTCATATTAATGCATTTTGTCGAACATGTTACATGCGACATGACCAGAGCACGCAAACATGCCACAAGCGTGAGCAATCTTGGCCAGATTGTGGTCAGCTTGCTCATGGGCGTGAGCTCCGACCTCGAAGTGCCTGTGGGGGCACGAGCTCCGGTCTCGTGGTGTCCATGGGAGCGAGCTCCTGGCACGGGTGGTGGTCGTGGGCGCGCAAGCTCCGGCCTCGGGGCGGCCATGGGTGCAAGTTTACGATCTTCGGCCTCAGGGCGGCCTAGGGGTGAGCTCGGGTGTAGGGGCGACCATAGGCACAAGCTCCAAGCGTAGGGGCGACCATAGGCACGAGCTTCGGCCTCGCACCTGTCGTGAGCCCGAGCTCTCTGGCCGCAGTGGTGTGAGCTCCGACCTAAGGGCGGCCATGGGCGCGAGCCCCAGGCGCAAGGGCGACCATAGGCACGTTTCCTACTTCCTACCTCAGCCAAAGAAACAACTCCAAGACAGTTCTAACTTTATATGTATACCTAGCTGCATTGCTTATGTCTAAAACCCAATATATGCCATTAGAAGGCGTCATCTCTACCGCTCTCTCCTCCTCCCTCCCTAAGCGTCGGCTGCCCTTCCGGCCCCGGTGGCCACCCGCCCTCCCGCGCCGGCCACCACTCCGGTGCCGGCGCCCACCAACCCCCTGAGGTATGGCCTCGCGCGTCTCCTTGTTCACGTCGCCATCCTCTTCGAGCTCAGCTCCCCCTCTCGCCCCTCGGCTCCAAATCCGCTCCATCAATGTCGTCCCTGACGTCATGGGCACCGCGCGTGGACCGATTGCCCATGGTGATGCCGCACCTTCGCAGCCGCCGGCCGCGTCGGCTTCGGAGTGGCGCACCAAGACCGGCCGCCGCCCTAGAAGCCCCCTTCGCCGCCCCCCCTGCCCAGCGCCGGAGGCAGGGGCTGACCATCCCCTCCTTGAAGCCTCCGAGGACGAACATCCCGGCATGCCTCCATGACTGCTGCTACAACTGCGGCGATGATGTCCACATCTCGAGGGAATGCTAGAAGATGACGGTGTGTGCGCGCTGCGTTGGCAAGGGCCACATCGCCAGGGACTGTCCCCGCAGCTCCTCGCACTGCCCCCCGCCGCCTTTCCCCCTTCGAGGTGCCGCGGAGTGACTCTGCCCCCTCCGTAGGGCGGCGCCTCCCCCACCCCCTCCCCTGCCGCCTGGCCATTCCCTGCCTCAGTCGGGGTCGGCGTTGCCACCACCGCCGCCTGGCCTCCCTCCTCCGGGGGCGGTGCGACTTGCGGGACCATGGTGTCATGTGGTGTGAACGTCGTCGGTGGAGACCGTGGCGGGGCCGGACTTCTCGGTGCCATTTGGTGGATCGGTGGATTCTGCTTAGGCAACGGCCGCTGGCCTTGGCCTGGACCCGGAGGATTGCTGCTACCTGGAGGAGTCTGAGGATCTACGGTGCATGGAGGCTGATATGGCACGGGCGGTCGTCATTTCCATTACTGGCTCTAGGCCAAGGGTGGATCTTGCGGATGCGGCTGCTGCGCTGCACGCCGAGTTTGGCTTGTGCGCGGACGACATGTCCGTCGGGCCGTTCTTCCCGGAGGACTTCCTCGTAATCTGCATGCATCCGCTCATCCGGCAACTAATGGTGGAGCGAGGCCGCGCCCCTGGTCCGGACTTCTCTCTGTCGCTCCGGTCATGGACGCGCCAGGCGCAAGCTACTGGTGTCTCGGTGTTGTTCCTCGTTCCCCTCGAGCTTGTGGGGGTGCCGGCGCACGCGTGGACTCGGCGCGTGGCGGAGGTGGTCGTTGGGCGCTCTGGATTCGTGGTCTAGGTGGAGGAGCGCACTGCGCGCCGGCCTGACATTGTTGGGTTTAGGGTTTGGCTCAAGACGGTGGACCCGTCCAGGATCCCTCGTCGGCGGCTACCCAGTCTCTGTCCGCTGTCTGGCGCCGCCTGTCAGGGCTGATGGGACGGGCCGAGCGCCTCCGCCTCCCCCCCTCCTCCTTCCCCCCGGCTTCCCCGCCCTCTGATGCTGGCGTGCTTCATGGCTCTGGCAATGGTGGGGGGGGGGGGGGCCTCCTGGCCCCGGAAGGTGGCCGGCCCCGCCGCCTGGTGCCGGCTCGTCGGCGTCTTTGTCGGCTTCGGCACCGCCGGCAAGGCAGCGGGCTGGGCCCGCGAATGTGGAGCCGGGTGCAGCAGCTCGGAGTCCGTCAGCGTCCCGCTGCGCGACAGCTATGGGTGACGCCCAAAGCAAGGGACAGTCTGCTTCAGCCCAGGCAGGATTGGCCTTGGCCAATCGGGAGGATGCTTCCTCGACGGAAAGCATGTTGGGGACCGCTGGTTGTCGGGTGGACATGCCACTTGACCCCTCGGCATGGGGGCCCGTGCCATCTTGTGGGGTGGAGATTCGACGGAATATGCCAGCGACCCCACCATCAATGACGCTGCCAAGGTGGGCCCCTTCAAATGGGGGGTCAACGGGCGGGCGCACGCCCGGCCAAGTGGATGCTGGTGGGGCTCATGGCGCGACTCCCGTGGCCAATGAGGAATTGTCCCTTGGGTTGGTCGTGGGCTCGGTGCAGATGGATGTGCCGGGCGGCCGCAACGATCATGTGATGTCGCCTGACAAGGATAGGATGCGGGTCAGCCTAGAGCAGGGGTTCAGTTTGTCGGGCGTAGTTTGGCTTTGCCCATGGAGAGTGAGGGACCACCTGCTCCGAGACCTGTGCATGAGGGGAGCGCCATCCGTGTCTCGCTGTCTGACGAGGAGGATGTCGACATCTGTGCGGCTCCGGTTGGCCCGCTGCCATGCACCCCATGCAACATCCCTGGCTCAGGCAACGAACCGGTGGAAGGGGATGGGCACAGCCCGGTGGAGGCTTTTTGCGCCGAACTAAGGAGGGCCTTGACGCCAATTTTAACGGGCGTGTCTGGCTCCGCAGCGGGGCCCGCGCAACGCCGGCCACGTAGGAAGAGGTCGCCAGTCAGCAACCCGAGGAGGAGCGTGCAGATCGCTAGGGGTGTTGGACGTGGGTCGCCAGCAACATAGCAGCAGGCGGTGCTCATGCGCAAGCTGTGCCTCGCTAATGAGGGCGAAATGATCACCGACGAGGCGCTTCAGGCTTATGCACGGCTCTTTGAGCAGCTTCTCACGAAGGGGCAGATTGGGGCCATATTGGCGCTCTTCGGATGGGATCAGTCCGTGCTTCCATTGTGCGGGCAAAACGAAGAGGTGGATGACAGGCTTTAAGGCCGTGTTTTGTGGACTGCATGTAGGCCTTTGCTATGAATGTATTGCCAATTAAGGTCCTTGTGTGGAACGTGCGTGGCCTAAACTGTCTAGCATGTCATAATGCCATCTCCCAAGTAGTTAGTTCGGCTAGGACAAGCATTGTTTGCTTCTAGGAGACTAAGATGGAGGTAGTAACCCCGGCGGTGGTGGCTCATTGTACTGCTAATCGATGTGACTCCTTCTACCTTCAAACTGTTGGTACCCGCGGGGGAATTCTGCTCGCTTGGGACTCATCAGTGGTGGCGCTGTCCAACCCACACTATACGGCTGGAACCTTAACCGCTTTGGTCAAGCCGGCAAAGGGTCGAGAGTGGTGGCTGTCGGGGTTCTACGGGCCACAGTCCAACCAAGATAATTGATTTCATGCGTGAACTGGTGGAAATAAGGGACTTGCATGCTAGGCCATGGGTAGTGGCTGGTGATTTCAACCTGCTTGTCAATCCGAAGGACAAAAGCAACGACCAGATCAACCGACGGATGCTAGCGCGATTCTGTGCCAAGCTCAATCTCTTGGAGCTCAAGGAGATCTATCTCAGCGGGCGTCAGTACACTTGGTCCAATGAACGGGCGAAGGCAACCCTTGAGAAAATCGACCACATGTTCTCCACGTCATGCTGGGAGGAGGCGTACCCTAGCTGCCAGCTCACGGCCTTGGGCTCGTCCGTGTCGAACCACTGCCCACTTCTTCTAGACCTGAACGCTGACGTGGCTCTGAAGCGGAGATTCCGCTTTGAGGCCTTCTGGCCGAAGATGGAAGGTTTTTTTTGAAATGGTGGAGGAGGCGTGGGGATCGGTACCAAGCCTGGGAAGCCCGTTCGTCGTGCTGGATCGCAAACTTCACGCCACGGCGAAGAAGCTAAAGTAGTGGAGTGATCGGCGCATTGGGAATGTCAAACTGTAGATCGGGATTGCAATGGAGGTGATTGCCCGGTTGGACAAGGCCATGGACGAGAGGCCTCTGGCGGAGCGTGACTTCGCCCTACGGAGAACCCTAAAAAAGAAACTACTTAGCCTCTGCTCGCTGGAAAGAACGATCGCGAGGCTGCGCTCACGAATCCTCTTCCTTCGCGAGGGGGATGCTAACACAACATTTTTTCACCAGCATGCTAGGCACCGACATCGCCTAAACATGATCTCTGTTTTGCGCCATGGGGATGATGTGTTCTCCGGCCAGGAGGAGGCCCCTAATGCGGTGGACGACTATTGTGACACCCCGAGACCAGTGTGCCAGGTGTCAGTCAGTTATTCGTCGTCGTTGCAATGTCATCTGCTTGCATGTTGCATCTTGCCATGTCATCGTGTGCTTGCATGAGCATGTTTTCAAAACTTGCATCTGTCCGAGTCCGTCCGTCCTCTCCGTTGTCCGTTCTGAGCCCAGACACACTTGCACGCGCCCGCGGTGCCTCCGTTTATTTATTTTATGAGTGGCTGGAAAACATTCTCGGAATGGGTTGAAACTTGGCGTGTGGTATTTTTATAGCATAGGTAGAGCGCCTGTCAATTTTCGTCGCATTCGGAGCTCGTTTGATAGCCCAACGGTTAACCATGTTAACCGCCGGAGGCCTTTTGTCTTTTGGCCTAGCACCCCTTTCCAACAGAAAATCAAACCCATTCTAACCCTCTCCATGCTCTTGGACGTTCGATCACGATCGCGTGGCCGCGAACGGCTCCTCATTTGGACACTCGTAGCTCCCTCTACCTATAAATATGTGTCTCCCCCGTTTTCTCTCTCGCAGATCCAACCCTAGCCCCGCTCCCACCGCGCAGCCGGACATGTCCAGCCGCCTCCACCTTACCCCAGCCTATCAGCGCTCCCCACGTCAGCAACCCCGCCGCCCGCAGGCAATGGCGCCGCACCATGTGGCCGCGCCCACATCCCCGCCGCCGCGGCCCGCGGAGCCCATCGCGGGCCCGCGCGAGCCCGGCCGCCGCCGCCGCGCGCCCGGAGGCGTCCACCCCCCGGCTCCAACGCCTCCCTCGTCTACCCCGCCGCCTGCGCTCGCTGGCGACGAGCGCCGCCGGAGCCCTCCAGCATCTAGCCGCCGCCGGCCGCCCTGGACCATGTCCCCAAGCTCCTCCCCGCGCCGGAACTGGCCGGATCTGGTGTGCCGCGACCGGATCCGCCCCATTCCCCGCTCGAACCACCTCCCCTTCGCCGGAGAACTCGTGCCGCCGCCCCGGGTTCCCAGCGCCGCCGCGCCAATCTCGTCGTCCGCTCGGGAGCGAGCAGGGACGACGGGTGCGAGCACCCTCCCTCCTGGGCCGTTGCTCCCAGTGCTCCAGCCTCGGGCCTTCTTCGCCGGTCCAGCCCCTGCCAGCGCCCCGGCCAGGTGGGCCGCGAGGCCCAGCAGCCCAGCGCCCACGTGGGCCACGGCCTGCCCCGCCTCCGGCCCACTTCCGAGCGCCAGGCCTGCCACCTCCTCCTCTCCAGTTCTGGGCTCGGCCCATGGTGAGCCTTCCCCTATCCCTCGCCCCGGGCGACATTTTCTATCATGCACTCGTTTTAAAACTGTGTGATATGGCTAAGTCCTTTTTTTCTGTCATCATAATGTTGTATCTTTGCATGCCTGTAACTTTTTGTGTGATGATCCAAATTGAGTGTATGATATGTCAAAATGATCGTGGTGATATGCTCTACACTTTGTTCCATTGTGCCATGCTTGTTTGACTTCATCTAGATGCTCTAATCTCTGTTGCAAGAGTGCTACTTGTTATAAACTGCTGCTACTTGTTATTTTGTTGCCATGTTTGAGATATGATAACTTGGTGCATGTTTATCCAAATGAAGCAAATGATATGTCAAAAAGTTCATTATGAAGTGTACTACATGATGGTTGTTGTAGCATGCTTGTTTGAGTCCATATTGCCATGTTAATCTCTGTTGAAAAAGTGCATTTGACTGTTATGTGCTGAAACTTGTTATGAGATGTTGATTTCAATTGCTCTTTGCTATTGATGTGTTTGTCCTCATGCCACATGTTTAGTTGTTTTAGAATCTCCATCATATGGTCTTTGCTGTGGTGCATTTAACTTTCCATGATATGCCTTGTGTTGACTTAAACATGCTTGTAAACATGCCATGCCAACTTAACTGTTTTATACTTGGTGAAAATTTCTGCAAGTCTGGAATCTGTTATATCATGATGCTATGTTTGCTTGATGCCCTACACAAATCCATGCTTGTTTTGGAGTGGCCAATGATCATGTCTTGTTGTCCATGTTATTATCTATCCATTCATGTCCTTACTTGCTCATTTGACCTGCTGTAGCTTATTTATTTCTTGCTCTCAAGTTGCTATAAAGTATAACTGTCAGCCTTTTATCAGCTTATTCAATTTGGTGAAGCTTGTTGCTATTGATCCATGCCTCCTATGGAGATGCTCCAATGGAGTTGTTTGCTGTAGGATATGTCTACTACATGTCTATGCTCTTTATGTTCTTATTAGAGTTGATATGCTTGTTGTTTTGTGCCTCCGAAGGCAGCATCGTGATGATGTTTTTGCCTTCCCAGATTTTGGCTAAGTCTGGATAATTTTATTGCAACTTGCCATGCTTGTTTAAATGTGTTCCAGCAAGCTTTTGGGTGTGTTCTAAGTTCCTACTTGTTAAGTAACATGTCTAATTCACATACATGCCTCTTGTTAACATGTTTGGGTGTTGTAGCTTATATATATCTTGCTCCAAAGTTGCTATGTGGCTGTTAACTTCAGCTTATTGTTATATCTTGTTTCGTGTGTATCTTTTAGCCCGTTGCTCCGTTTTGAGCGTGCCCTATATGAAACTTGTGTGATTTTGCATGTAGAATCATAATATCATGTTGTTTTCATGTTTGGAGTGTGTTTGCTTGATATTTGGGTGCATCTTGCACCGTTGCCATGTTTGACTTGTTTTGCTCATATCTTCTAGGCCGTAGCTCCGAATTAAACAAACTTTATATGAAACTTGACTAGAATTTTGTGTAGATCATCATGGTGCATGTTAACTTGCTGTTTAACAAATTTAACTTAAGGTTTGTTCAGATCTGGACTAATTCCAAATTATGCATATGAGGACTTACCGGATTTGTTATGTGTAGTTTCCGGCCTCATTTAAACTTGTTGGCCTCTGTTGTTTTTCTGTGCTTCCTACCTTGCCATGTATTGATTCTCTTGTCTTGCATCATACTTGGTTGAGCATATTGTCATGTTCTTGTGTTGTTTTTCTGTGCTTCCTACCTTGCCATGTATTGCATCATATATAGACTTGTCTTGGATCATACTTACTTGAGCATATTGTCATGTTCTTGTGTTGTTTTTCTGTGCTTCCTACCTTGCCATGTATTGCTTCATATGTAGACTTGTTTTGCATCATACTTGGTTGAGCATATTGTCATGTTCTTGTGTTGTGTGTTTACCGTATTGCTTGCTTCTTCTCGTTAGTGCTTGTTCCGTTGCGATCGTGAGGATTCGTACGTCTACCCGTGGTTCGTCTTCGAGGCTTCTTCTTTGTCTTCTTCATGGAACCGTTCTTCTTCCTTGCGGGATCTCAGGCAAGATGACCATCACCTTGGATACCTTTACTATCATTGCCATGCTTAGTTGTCTCGATGCTATCGTTACATGTCGCGCTACCCATCATTATTGTCAGCCTCTCCTTGTTGCCATGAAACCTCTAACCTTTGAAACCTTCCTAACAAAACCATTGTTTGGCTATGTTACCCGCTTGCTCAGCCCCTCTTATAGCGTTGTTAGTTGCAGGTGAAGATGAAGATCGTTCCAGGTGGGAACTTGTTGTTAGAATATCACAATATGTCTTATATATATTAACACACCTATATACTGGGCATGGGTAGAAGGCTTGGCGTTTTGCTCGGTGTTTTGTTCCACTCATGCCACCTTAGGCGCCGATAAACCGGCATTATGTTCCTTGATTTTGCGTTCCTTACACGGTTGGGAATATGGGGACCCCTTGACCCTTCGTCTTTGAATAAAACTCCTCCAGGAAGGCCCAACATTGGTTTTAATTTGCCTCATAATAACAACTTAATTAATTAATTAAAATTGCATAGGGGGTCGCGTCCCCGAGTATTCTTCTACATCGCAGGGGGCAGTGCTGATGGTGTTGGTCCCAAACTAGAGCCACTTGCGGTGCCACCCAGGTATCTGGGGTCTTCGGTTGCTGTACGTAGTGCTCATCCGGACGTGGCCTGAGACGAGATGTGCGCGGCTACCATCAGGCTGTCGGCACACCGGGAGGTCTTGCTGGACTTGTTTTACCATTGTCGAAATGTCTTGTGCACCGGGATACCGAGCCTGATCGGATTTCCCTAAGATAAGGGGTAATAATTATTATTACTTCAGCTGATCGTGAGAGCTTGTGATGGGCTAAGTTGGGACACCCCTGCAGGGTTATGATCTTTCGAAAGCCGTACCCGTGGTTATGTGGCATATTGGAATTTGTTAATGTCCGGTTGTAGAAAACTTGACAGAGGATCCGAAGTAAAACACACAACTGTGTGAGTAACCGTGACTGTCTCTTTTCACTTTGAGAAGAGAACACGGTGGGGTTATGTTTGACTCGTAGGTAGTTCAGGATCTTTAGCGATCGCAACTAGTATGCGACCGTTTGCGTAGATGCTCATCTTATTCTTGTACTCGTAAGTTAGCCACCATATATTTTTGCTTAGCCGCTGCTGCAACCTCACCACTTTACCTCTTCCTACCCATTAAGCTTTGATAGTCTTGTTACCCATAGTTATGGGATTGCTGAGTCCTCGTGGCTCACAGATACTACAACAATAGTTGCAGGTGCAGGTTTCCGATGTCTTGACGTGAGAGCGATGATCGTTGTGTTGGAGCTCTTTCTTTTTCTTCTTCTTCAATCTTGGGTTAGGTTCCGGGTCGGCAGCCTGGGATAGCAGATGGATGTCGTTGTTCTTTTCATGTTTGTATCCGTAGTCGGATACTTTGTATTGATGTTGTTGTATTCATGTGACGTGTATGTATTGTTGTATCCCCCATGTATGTATGTAATGGTACGATGTAATGATATCCATCTTGGTAAGCGCCCGAAATGCGGTTGTGCCCCAATCACGTAAGTGTCACGTGATCGGGATATAATCGCATCTTGGGCCTGACAGTTATTACTCGCACATGCTTGGGGAGACCGCTGAGAGGCCTCATTCCATTGACCTGGGTAGGCTGCAGCTGCCTTCTTGGAACATGGAGCACCTAGAGGAGTGCTTTTCCGAGGATGAAGTGGAGAAGGTGGTCAAGAGCATGCAGTTGGATAAAGCTTTGGGCCCGGATTTTTCACAGGGAGATTTTACGCTTTGTGCTGGTGCATCATCAGAGAAGACCTAATGGCGGCTCTTGTCGCGTTCTACAGGGGAGATTTACGATGGTTTCCGGCAATAAACAAGGCAATCGTCACGCTTTTGCCCAAGGTGGAAGGGGCGGTCGATATCAAGGACTTTAGGTCGGTCAGCAATGTGCATGGAGCGATGAAGATCATCGACAAGGTTTTGGCCAATAGGCTGGCTGGTGAGCTCCCGGAGCTGGTCGGCGCGCACCAGAGCATGTTCGTCAAGGGCTGATCCATACATGACAACTTTATGCTCGTCCAGTGCACAGCCCACCGTCTTCATGCCCTTAAAGAAGCTGATGTCATGCTTAAGCTGGACATCTCAAAGGCGTTCGATTCTATGAGCTGGCCATTCCTTTTGGAGACATTAAGGGCGATGGGTTTTGGGACCGCTGGATGAATTGGATCTATGGCCTGCTGGCCAACTCATCGACCAGAATCATGATCAACGACGCGCCTGGTAGGCCCATTTATAACTACAAGGGGTTTTGGCAGGGTGACCCCCTCTCGCCGATGCTGTTTATCTTGGCTATGGAGCCTCTTCAGAAGATGTTCGAGCGTGCTACGGATTACGGCATCCTCTCGCCGCTGGCCCATCGGGGACTGACGCACCGGCTCTCCATGTTTGCTGATGACGTGATGGTGTTCGTCAAGCCCTTTGATACAGATATCCGGGCGTGCGCGGCCATCTTTAAGCTGTTCGGTGAAGCCTCTGGGTTGCATCTCAATATGACCAAAAGTGTAGCATACCTTATCCGATGCACAACGGAAACCATGAGTGGAGTCCAAGCCCTTCTTGGGTGCCCGGGCGGGTCGTTTCCGTGCAAATACCTAGGGCTGCCCTTGACTATCAGGAAGCAGTCCGCAGCACAGCTTGCAGGCCTGGTGGATCACGTAGCCAGGGCCCTGCCCAAGTGGAAAGCCGCGATGATGCCCAAAAGTGGACAGCTCCTGCTTGTACAATCGGTTCTTTGTGCGATCCCAATACACGTGATGCTTGCGCTTGACATTCCGCCGAAGACGCTGGCAGCGATTAACAAGATATGTCGTGGTTTCTTATGGTGCACGAAGGCTCAGGCGCCTGGCGAGAAGTGCGCCGTGGCGTGGGACGCGATCTGCTCGCCCAAGTGGGCTGGCGGATTGGGTGTTCCAAACCTTAGATGGCTCAACATTGCCACTCAGGCGCGGTGGCCGTGGTTGCAGCGGGCCGATCCCTCGAAGCCCTGGGCCGAGTTCAAGATCCAGGTTCCGAAGGAGTCGCGGCAACTATTCTGAGCCGCGGCGCGCACGGAGCTCAATGATGGTAGAAGCACGCTCTTTTGGGAGGACAGATGGCTGGATGGGCGTCGAGTGCAAGAGTTGGCGCCGCGTATCTATGAGCGGGTCAACGTCGGCGTCAGGGCCAGGCGCACGGTGCACCAGGCGCTCAACGAGGGCGCGTGTCAGGACCGGTCCTTCAGTAAAATAATTACCGGAAGACCGACCTTTTTATTAAACCAGCGAGGAATATTATTACCTGCTTGCAGACAAATCCTTGATACAGAATTCCAGTACACTAAATATTATACAAGGTTGAGCTGGGGTTGCTCAACAATTTTATTACAAGCGTGCCAATATAATACATAAAGGCGGATATGACACAAGGAAGGGTGGCATACTACTGACTCGTAAAAAAAGGTGGTGGATATGTCACAGTGAAGTTGATGATGTGACTCCAATATATTACAGTTCATTGAGTGTCGGAGTGAGACCCGATGAATTTATTTGGTGGTAGGCGGAAGCGGTTATAAAACAGTGATCTACTCCAGGATCGCAAGGGACTGGCTGGGACTCCACTAGACGTCGGACTCACTATCGAACTCTTCATCCATGAGATCGCCTTCGTCCACATCTGGCCAAATCAACAAGCCAGGTGAGTACTTTGAATGTACTCGCAAGACAGTTCGGACTTAAGATATAATAAATGCCAACATGATGCACATGAGTATTCCAGAAAAATGCGACCGGAATAAAATATTAATGAGCTTTATGCACGATAGAAGTCGGGCGGTAATCCTCCCGAAATCCATAAGATAAAAAGAAGGAGACCAAACGAGTGTCTGAGTGACGCCGCGTAAAAAAAATGAATGATAGCAGGCCACAGTCGGGCGTCTGAGCGATACCACATAGAGGGCTTATAAATAAAAAGAATGCCACAGTCGGATGTCTGAGCGACATCACATAAAGGGCTTATAAATTAAAATAACGCCATAGTCGGACGTCTGAGCGACATCACGTAAAGGGCTTATAAATAAAAGAATGCCACAGTCGGACGTCTGAGCGACATCACATAAAGGGCTTATGAATAAAAAGAATGCCACA
>LR738711.1:452968096-452988095 GCA_902687465.1 Secale cereale | reverse complement strand
AAAGAATGCCACACTCGGACGTCTGAGCGACATCACATAAAGGGCTTATAAATAAAAGAATGCCACAGTCGGACGTCTGAGTGACATCACATAAAGGGCTTATGAATAAAAAGAATGCCACAGTCGGACGTTTGAGCGACATCACATAAAGGGCTTATAAATAAAAAGAATGCCACAGTCGGACGTCTATGCGACATCACATAAAGGGCTTATAAATAACAATAGTATAATGATGAAATACTTCTGAAAGTAAATCAATACAGAGATAGTTGGTGAGTTCATCTACCAAATGAACTTTGACAAAAACACTACTCTGGTTACCAACAAGAATATACTAGAGACGGTTACCGGGTTGACATGAAGATTGACCCTAGGCCATAAACATGGCTACTGAAGGAATTTTAACTCTGCAGAGCTTGTACTATTAACTCATAGCCAACGGACTCTACTAGCCACGGGGACTAGTTTCATCTACGGTGTTTTAGTAGAAACCCAGCTAACCAGTACACACCCATTTAACATCTTGCTGTCCGGAATCACCCGTGACAACATTCACGAAAAACTCTAAGACGGGGAGGCTACAACCTCGAATAGCATGTGATCAAATTTATATATGCGCGCTCTAAGGGGTGCCCCCCTCTCGGTCCCAACCGGAAACACCCATGCCCCCTGACCGGATGACGGGCTTTAATCCAGGGCCTGGAACCCTCATCCCGGCCCCTCTACTTGGTGTGTACTCGGGAAGTGGTTTACAACTGACTAGACCGTAATCTCAATAGACGGCCTATGATAGTACCAAAAGGAGATGGATGGAATCATGACATGATCTCCGTTGATACTGAGTTAACTAACTACTGGCATGCTCCAACAATACCAGCATTCCACCCGTCATATCACCATATGATCGAGGTGGTTCAAACATTGTCACTCGGGGCTCACCCGAAGCTTACTTGCATGAAATATAACCATACACATATGCCCATATGATCATGCTTATGAAATGAACTACTCGAGCAAACATGCAACACACTCATCATATCAAAGGTTCAAACATGCTTGCCTGGTTCTGAGAAGTCGGAGTCTAACTCGGTGTGGTTCGCGTCTCCGTCATGACCTCCGGTATCTACGTATTCAAACAAATAAATACTAACATAAATACCGCGCGTGCAAGTAAAGTTGCTCCAAAAATTTCCACATAAATATGACAAAAAACTAGACAGAAAACTAAAGGGGACAGAAAAAGAATCAACTCAAAATCATCTTTAGTTAAAAAGATATTAGAGTTTCTGTCTAGGGACTCATCTGTAATGAAACAGAAAAGTTCCAGGGGCTAGAACAAAAAACAGCAAAGCGAATTGGTACGCAGTACGTCAACCGCAGAGGGGAAACGTACTTTGCCCGAATGCGCTTACAGAAAACAGTTCAGAGGGGAGAGGTGTGAGGCTGACAAGGGGCCCCACCCGTCAGGTTTGAAAATTGGAGCAGAGTCGCGCCGGCGTCGGTGCTGCGGTGGTCGCCGGCGCCGATCCACGGCGAGTTGGGGGAGGGGAGTGATACGTACGGCTTCTCGGTGATCTTCCGCTTCGAATGGTGGTGGAGTTGAGCGTCGGCGAGCCCCACGTCGACGGCGACCCTGTCTCCGGCGGACGGCGGCTCGGGTGGTCGTGGGCCTCGTCGGAGAGGGTTCCTGGGATCAAATTGAAGTGGGGGTTAGGTCTAGGTGGATGCCAGGGTGCTACGCTCGAGTCCACGGTGGCGGAGAAGCTCTCACCGGAGTGAACGATGCTGGAGCCCGAGGCGGAGGGAGTTGGCCGGAGTTGGAGAAGAAGGGCCCCTCGAGGCTCTTCCAGAGGCTGGGCGTGGTCTAGGGAGGTAGTGAAGATGTGCGGGCTCGAGAACGAGCTCGGGGTGCCTTATATAGCCGGCCCGAGGCGGTTGCCGTGAATGGATAAGTCCGGTGAGTCGATTACGGTGATGCAGTGGTTGGACGGCGGAGTTAGGGGCTTGAGTCGTCTAGGGGGTGTAGTGGTTCCATTCCCGCACCTAACTCGGCAGGGGAGAGAGAGTTACGGGCTGTCCTCGACGGAACGGCCACGCGGCACGTTGGCGGCAGAAAACGCGCTCTGCGCGCCAGGCCACGGCGACGGTGCGGCAGGCATGCGCTGGCACTGGAGGTGGACACGCGGAGCGCTGGGGTGCTTTGGGCGGCGCCGAACGGCGTCGAGCTGCGGGGTTACTTCTGTCAGCCGCCATGGGCGGCGCTGTTGCCGTGGCAGTCGCCGACGTGGTCGGGCCAGGACGCCACCGATGCCTAGAAGCAGCCAAGCAACCGTGCGGCGCTCTGGATAAGAAGATGGTGCAGTGCAGCGTCGAGCCAAGGAAGTTACTAGTGAGATTGTCGAAGAGCCTGACGAAACTGACGAACTGTCGAACTGTCTGTCGACAGTTTCAGTTAACAGCTTCTGAACTTGACAGTACAGTGCATGCTAAGTGTTTGATGAAATGTTTCTGGCATGTGTGAAATATTTCTGGTGTTGATATTTGGTGTGTGGCCTCTTGATGCATCTAGAGGCTGCCTGATTTTTCACGGGATTTTTGGAAGAAGATAAATATGAATTTCACCAAATTTTGCAAATCTGATCCAAACTTGCAGCAGGTGAAATTTGAAAATTTTGAACTATGGACCAGTGAAACAAGATGGATCTAGGTTGTGGGTACTAAGGACCATCTAGGAGAGTTGGTTTGAAATCAAATATCTGGATGGAAAAGGTGGCTCCTTTGTAAATCACCAAGGTCCACTATAAAAGACAGAAATAGTTTTGGAGTGAAATAAATAGAGGAGAAATCCCAATAAGGTCAAAACTTACTGGAATTCATGAGGGACTTGTCCTAAGGTGTGAAGAGGGCTGTGGAGATAAATATTTCTGTTGGGATCATGGCAAGATGAAGGTTGGAGGGGAGGATAAGTCCAAGATCAAATTTGAAAGACATAACTCAAGTAGGGGAGAATTCAAACAACCCCTTTGAAACTCAAATTGGGCTTGAGCCAACCCAAGAGAAGATCTTCAAGGTCAAAAACCAAGCTTGAGAAATCACCAAAAACTTTGGCCAGAAAGATTTTAGAAGAGGCTCAAGAAAAGATCAAATAACCCTCTTCCAAAAGGCTAAAAGTTTGGAAGAAAACCAACTCAAAAATTTGGGGTGTTACAGCGCATGGGCGCGCGACCTCGGCCCAGAGCTCACCCCGGATCTACTGATCGATTTCATGAGCCTTTGGGAGCGGACGTTTCGCGTGACGCTCATTGAAGGGCGGACTGACACCGTTCGATGGGCCTGGGAGACAAGTGGCATGTTCTCCACTCGGTCATCTTATGCTGCCAAGTTCTGGGGAAGGCAGGTCGTGTCGGCGGCCGACGTTACGTGGAAGAACCATGCACCCCTCCAATGCCGTTTCTTTGCTTGGCTTGCCTTGCGAAATAGGTGCTGGACCTCCGATCGTCTCGCTCACACGGCCTTGATCACAGGGAGACGTGCCCCTTCTGCGATCAAGAGGAAGAGACAATTGGGCATCTCCTACTGGATTGCGTCTTTGCACGGCAGGTTTGGATCGCGGTGGGACAAGGCCTTGGGCAGGTTATGTGGGCTCCAGCAAGGAGCACTTTGCTCTCTGATTGGTGCCAAGTCATCAACAATACAAGCCAGAGAAAGAAGGACGCGCGCGTGATAGCCATTCTTGTAATGTGGGAGCTATGGAAGCATCGAAACGCAATTGTGTTCGACCGGGGCACACCTTCGGTGGAGCGACTTCTAGCCAGGATTGAAGCCGAGGGCAGCGCATGGAAGATGGTCGGGATCATCAAGGGCGATGTGTCCTTTGGGGTAGTGACAGGGTGGGTGAGAGCGAGAGTGTAACTTAGAAGAGTACTACCGTGTAGCGGGCTGGCATAGCCATCAACTTGGGTGCATGTAATATGTAACGCCAATGGTGGAGGGGCTGTCTCCACATTCTCCTTCTTTAATAGAAAGTATGCACGCTCGTGCATATTCGAGAAAAAACCCAATATATGATTGATATTCCCACGTGCATTTTCTATGTCTGAAATCCAATATATGACTACCTTGTGATCTAGCTTCTCAAGAGAAGCTTTATTGTAATTTCTACAGAAAGTAGAAACGTTATTACATGTAATGCTTGGGTGGTGCAGCACTGCAGATTGCATATAAAGTTGTATTGCCTCACACGGATGAGAGGTTGAATTGATGTGTCCATATACACAGTTCAATACTTATATGCATTGGTAGTGAAAAGATCAACTAAGTAAATTGGAAATCAATTATAAATCCATCATAAAGCATGTTGCATTTGAAGTCAAATGTAATATATAACTTATAGAGATGCACATAAAACCATACAAATTTCACTAAAGATGAGCCAAATAACTGAATCTATAGGTTCTATTCTACCCAAAAAAACATAGCATAAGGTGAGATAAGCATATTTAACCATACTGGAAATGTTTCTAAAAGTAAAGGTTTGATTCGAAAAAATGAGAATGTATGAAAGTTTTAATGACGCCTTTTCTGTTGCTTCTATTTAGTACTCAAAACCTTGTGTGCATTTCTTCTCATAATCCAACCAAGAACAACACTAACTAATTACCCCTTTTCCAAAATATTGTTAATCTCTACCTTCTAATAAACCAGCTACTGCTTCTGGTCATCCGTCGTGGTTGTTTTGCAAAAACGCCCCTCGGTTTACAGGAAATCAACCGGCAGTCCCTATTTTAGTGGTACCCAGAGAAAACGTTTCACTTTTACAAAGAAAACCCTATAGGAATTTCAATTCAGTCCGCAGTCCTTTCCTTCCTCTTATCCACTCTGCGCCGGCGACCGCCGTGCATCGCACGGGAGGATGGAGTGCGCTCGCCGGGAGGATGGACGGCGCAGAGAGGCGCGCTCGCGCCCGAGCTCCTGTGCCCGCGCCTCGCGCCTCCTTGCATCGCTCCGTCAGCCACTCGCCACCCGCCGTCGCCGGCGACCACAAGCAGCGACCGTCACACCTCTCCGTGCGCCACCCCGAGGCCCCAGCCACGCAGCGTCGTGGTCCTCCGCAACCCCGGCCTCCTTCTCAACCTCGCCTCTCCATGCGAACAAACGGCGTCGCCGCCGGCGACCACGACCACCGTGCTTGAGCTGACGGGCACCGACCGCACGGGGCTCATCTCCAAGGTGTTCGCCGTGCTAGCCAACATGAGCTACAGCGTCGTCGATGCCAGTGCGTGGTCGCATCGCGGCCGCCTCACCTGCCTCGTCCACCTGCGGGACGAGGATGTGGCCGTCGCCGGTCTGGAGCGCATTGAGGCCTGCATCGCCCCTCCTCCACGGAGACTCGGAAGCCAGCGGTCACTGATACGTCTCCAACGTATCTACTTTGCCAAACACTTTGCCCCTTGTTTTGGACTCTAACTTGCATGATTTGAATGGAATTAACCCGGACTGACGCTGTTTTCAGCGGAACTGCCATGGTGTTGTTTTTGTGCAGAAATAAAAAGTTCTCGGAATCGCCTGAAAATCAACGGAGAATTATTTCAGAAAATATAAAAAATATCTGCAAGAAGATCTGCACCGAGGGGGCCACACCCTATCCTCGAGGGTGGGGGCGCGTCCCCTGCCTCGAGGGCCCCCCGATGTTCCACCGACGTATCCCCAGGTCCTATATATTCCATTTCGTGGAGAAAAAATCAAGGAGAAGGAATTATCGCGTTTCACGAGACGGAGCCGCCGCCAAGCCCTAATCTCTCTCGGGAGGGCTGATCTGGAGTCCGTTCGGGGCTCCGGAGAGTGGAGATTGTCGCCATCGTCATCATCAACCTTCCTCCATCACCAATTCCATGATGCTCACCGTCGTGTGTGAGTAATTCCATCGTAGGCTTGCTGGACGGTGATGGGTTGGATGGGATCTATCATCTAATCGAGTTAGTTTTGTTAGGGTTTGATCCCTAGTATCCACTATGTTCTGAGATTGATGTTGCTATGACTTTGCTATGCTTAATGCTTGTCACTAGGGCCCGAGTGCCATGATTTCAGATCCGAACCTATTATGTTTTCATGAATATATGTGTGTGTTCTTGATCCTATCTTGCAAGTCTATAGTCACCTACTATGTGTTATGATTCGGCAACCCCGAAGTGACAATAATCGGGACCACTCCTGGTGATGACCATAGTTTGAGGAGTTCATGTATTCACTATGTGTTAATGCTTTGGTCCGGTACTCTATTAAAAGGAGGCCTTAATATCCCTTAGTTTCCAATAGGACCCCGCTGCCACGGGAAGGTAGGACAAAAGATGTCATGCAAGTTCTTTTCCATAAGCACGTATGACTATATTCGGAATACATGCCTACATTGCATTGATGAACTGGAGCTAGTTCTGTGTCACCTAGGTTATAACTTCTACATGATGAATTGCATCCGACGTAATTTCCGATCACCGATCCAATGCCTATGAGCTTTACCTATATTTCTTATCACTGATTTACTTTTCCGTTGCTATTATCACAAAAACTACAAAAACACTATCGTTACTTTTATTGCTGCTACCGCCACTATCATATTACTTTGCTACTAAACTATCTTGCTGCAGATACTAAGTTTCCAGGTGTGGTTAAAATGACAACTCGGCTGCTAATACTTAAGAGTATTCTTTGGCTCCCCTTGTGTCGAATCAACAAATTTGGGTTGAATACTCTACCCTCGAAAACTGTTGCGATCCCCTACACTTGTGGGTTATCAAGACTATTTTCTGGCGTCGTTGCCGGGAAGCATAGCTCTATTCTTTAAGTCACTTGGGATTTATATCTATTGATCACTATGAAGAATTTGATGGACTCAAAAACCAAGATCTTACCCTCAACTACGAGGGGAGGTAAGGAACTGCCATCTAGCTCTGCATTTGATTCTCCTTCTGTTATGAGTAAACTTGCGACACCTACTCCTGCTATTGAATCTGATATGTCATATGTTCTTGATGATGCTACTTCTGCTATGTATGATGAAACTACCTCTATGCCTGATACTGTGCCACTAGGTGAATTTCTAGATGAACAAATTGCTAAGGTTAGGGAGAGTGCAAATGTTGATGATATTTATGAAAGTGATGATGAAACTACTCCCAATAGATATGAATTGCCTGTTGTGCCTGAGGGT
Source organism: Secale cereale (assembly GCA_902687465.1). Classification (NCBI taxonomy): domain Eukaryota; kingdom Viridiplantae; phylum Streptophyta; class Magnoliopsida; order Poales; family Poaceae; genus Secale; species Secale cereale. Next base: position 452,980,888 of record LR738711.1, on the reverse strand, counting down.
TATGTTATGGATGAAGAAACTGTTAGAGACTTTCTTGCTTGCAATGATAGATATGATCTTAATAAGTTATTAGCTAAGCTGAAAGAAAAGTCCTTGAATGCTAGAATGAAACATGACCCTGCTTTTGCTACTTCACCTATTTGTGTTATTGATAAGGATTATGAATTCTCTGTTGATCCTGAGTTAGTTACTATGGTTGAATCTGATCCTTTCCATGGCTATGAGTCTGAAACTGTTGTGGCACATCTTACTAAGTTGAATGATATAGCCACCATGTTTACCAATGATGAAAAGATTCGCTACTACTATATCCTTAAGTTATTTCCGTTCTCGTTAAAGGGTGATGCTAAGACTTGGTTTAATTCTCTTGATCCTGGTTGTGTGCGTAGTCCCCAGGATATGATGTATTACTTCTCTGCTAAATATTTTCCGCTCATAAGAAACAAGCTGCCTTACGGGAAATATATAACTTTGCTCAAACTAAAGAAGAGAGTCTCCCACAAGCTTGGGGGAGGCTTCTCCAGTTACTTAACGCTTTGCCTGATCATCCTCTTGAGATGCATGATATACTTGATGTATTTTATAATGGACTAACCGATGCTTCCAGAGACCACCTAGATAGTTGTGCTGGTTGTGTTTTCAGGGAAAGAACAGTGGAACAAGCTGAATTACTATTGAATAATATGCTAGCGAATGAAAATAATTGGACACTTCCTGAACCAGCCCCTAAGCCAACTCCAAAGAAAAGAGGTGTTCTATTTCTCAGTCCTAAAGATATGCAAGAGGCAAAGAAATCTATGAAAGAAAAAGGTATTAAAGCTGAAGATGTTAAGAATTTACCGCCTATTGAAGAAATACATGGTCTTGATAACCCGACACAGGTAGTAAAGGTAAATTCTCTTTATAGATTTGATGAAGGTGATATTCCTCGTTATAAGTCTGCTAGCCAATGCTTAGATGAGTTTGACAATTTTATTGTGAAACAAGAAAACTTCAATGCTTATGTTGGTAGACAACTACAACACAATGCTCATATGATTGAACGCTTGAGTGATTATCTGTCTAGTGCTAAAGATGAACTGAAACTTATTAGTATACATGCTTCCATGGTCACCACTCAAGTAGAACAAGTACTTAAAGCTCAGAATGATTTGCTCAATGAACTAAATAGTAAGAATAATGATAATGCCATTAGAGTTGTAACTAGAGGTGGTAGAATGACTCAGGAACCTCCGTATCCTGAAGGTCACCCTAAGAGAATTGAGCAAGATTCTCAAAGAGTTAATTTAGATGCACCTAGTTCTTCTAAAAAGAAGAAAAGAAAAATGATAGGACTTTGCATGCTTCTAGTGAACCTGTAGCTCACCCACCTAAGAATCCCAATGATATATCTGTTTCTGATGCTGAGACACAATCTGGTGATGAACATGAACCTAGCGATAATCTTAATAATAATGTTCATGATGATGCTCAACCTAGCAATGATAATGATGTAGAGATTGAACCTGTTGTTGATCTTGATAACCCACAATCAAAGAATCAACGTTATGATAAGAGAGACTTTGTTGCTAGGAAGCATGGTAGGGAAAGAGAACCATGGGTTCAGAAACCCATGCCTTTTCCTCCGAAACCATCCAAGAAAAAGGATGATGAAGATTTTGAGCGCTTTGCTGAAATGATTAGACCTATCATTCTGCGTATGCGTTTGACTGATGTGCTTAAAACAAATCCTTATGCAAAATATATGAAAGACATTATCACCAATAAAAGAAAGATACCTGAAGTAGAAATCTCCACCATGCTTGCCAATTACACTTTTGAGGGTGGAATGCCTAAGAAATTAGGAGATCCAGGAGTACCTACTATACCTTGCTCCATCAAGAGAAACTATGTTAAAACTGCTTTGTGTGATCTTGGAGCAGGTGTTAGTGTTATGCCTCTCTCTTTATATCGTAACTTGACTTGAGTAAGTTGACACCCACTGAAATATCCTTGCAAATGGCTGATAAATCAACTGCTATACCTGTCGGTATTTGTGAGGATGTGCCTGTTGTAGTTGCAAATGTTATTATTCTAATGGACATTGTTATACTTGATATTCCCGAGGTTGATAGTATGTCTATTATTCTTGGAAGACCTTTTTTGAATACTGCAGGGGCTGTTATTGATTGCAACAAAGGCAATGTCACTTTTCATGTCAATGGTAATGAACATACAATACACTTTCCGAGGAAACAACCTCAGGTCCATAGTATCAATTATATTGGAAAAACTTCAACTATCACTATTGGAGGTTTTGAGTTTCCTATTCCTACTATCAAGAAGGCATATGACATACTTATTGTTGGGTACATACATATCCCCATTGAGGTAACATAGTGTTATTCGAAAATTCTCCGGTTTCATGTTACTCGGAAAGAGTTTATTAACAAGACCTGATCAACCTTGTTAATGGATTCCTTTTGATGAACATGGGATAGGTGAATCTAGATGGCACAAATCTTTTGTACCCTCTTTTTACTTTCTGTTAATTAGGTCAAATTAAAGAAAAATATCATTATCTGTCTGTTTCCAGACTTATCCGTGCAATAAAAAATATCTTGAAAATAAAAGTTCTCCAAATGCCATGAAAATGAAATATGATTTTTTCTAGAATATTTAAGAAAATATGGCACTAAACACACAGCGAGGGGAGCCAGCACGTGGCCTCGAGGGCACAGGGCGCGCCCCCTGCCTCGAGGGCCCCACGTTGCCCCCCTTCACTTATCCTTTCAGCCATGCTCTTCTTCTTCCTCCCAAAAAAATCCCCAACCAGCTCAAACCCGAGTTCTAGCTCATTTTGCTGCCATTTTCGATCTCCTTGCTCAAAGTATCATTCACCAAACTATTTGGGGAGATTGTTCCTTGGTATGTGACTCCTCCATTGGTCCAATTAGTTTTTGTTCTAGTGCTTTATTTGTTGCAAATTTTTGCTGCTGTGGTGACCTTGTTCTTGAGCTTGCATGTCAAATTTTCTTGGTCCTAAGTAGTTCTAATGCATGATATAGCTTCTAGGCAATTATAGGAGTCGTTGCTATCAATCTTGTTGAGTTTGGTTAACTTTTATTGTGAGTTACTAAAAAATTCAGAAATTTTTAGAAAAGGAAAATGTTAAAAAGATTATTGAGGGGCTCTTCCAGTAAGAGCTCCGAGGAGAAGAAGAAAGAAGAAAATAAGAAGCCCAAGTATCATCTTCCTCGCATGGCGGAAGTTCGACCGACCGAATGGCCTTGTAATGATTTCATGATGTCCGCCGGTATTTATGAAAACTTTTATTAGATGGAAAATAATGCATGCCTCATCGACTTCCTCAACGACCAAAAAGAACAGTATCTCTTACTCACTAATATTTTTACGCAAAGCTTTCATTTTCATTCTAGGAAAACACCACCTATGGTGGAGTTTCGCTTATATGATGTGGATAAAGAGATATCACTATTAGATTTTTGTGAAATATGCAAAGTACCCTTTGAGGATAGACTAGATGAACCACGTCATGAAGACGTCAAAGGGTTTATTGATATGATAGCTGTAGGTGAAACTAGACAAGTTTCAGGGACAAGAATCACCAGTATACACTTCCCTGTTCTGCGCTACTTTGCTTTATTTGCTAGTAGGTGTTTAATTGGTCGCGGGAACATTGGGAATCTCAGTGCCCCTGGTATTATCATTTTACGCCATGCTTTGTTTCGTGACACAACTTTTAGCTTGGGCGCCGTCGTTGCTAAGCGATTGAGTCTGAACCGCTCAAAGGGGCCCGTCTTTGGAGGCATCTTTGCTTCTCGCCTTGCTGAATATTTTGATATACCTATTAGGCATCATGAGAAGGAAGAAAAATTGTTTGCCCCTGTTTATCTAGACTACAAGAGCATGGTAGCTCATGACTTTATTTTTAAAGACAAAAATATGCAGTTACATTATAAATTGAGGTTTGATGAAATATACTGTGAAATTGTTACCTTGCCTGCACCATCTCTGTTTGATTTGTCCACAGTCAAGTACCTCATTACATCAGATGCCTTCTACAAGTACCAAGGCCAGGCACAAGCTTCAGAGCCTAAGCCAGAACCACCATTTGATCCTTCCCGTCAATCTGTTTATAGGTGGGAGCTGGACGAGCTCGCCAACCAGTGGCGCCCGGAGGACACATCTCAGTACACCGGAGGGAGTGGCTTCGATCCCTGGCCATAGACCAACTTAGGCCAAAAGCCTAAGCTTGGGGGAGTACGTGTTTCTCACCGACTTACTTTCATGTTCACACTTATTCTAGTTGTCGGTGCTCACACTCTTTCACTGTACCATCCATGCTTAGTTTAAATTTCTTTTTCTTAGCCTTTTTTCTTGCGTGCTAGAAAAACCCAGAAAAAAATATATTAGTTGTAGCTTCCAGCTAGTTTATTTTCTTTGCTTGTAGTAGTAACTAAAAATGAAAACTCAAAAAGATTTCCCGTTCTTCTTTTGCTTGTTGGGAGCTTTCCCGTGTAAATAGTTTCTTTTCTTTTCTTTAGGGGTTAAGAGTAGAAGACCATGATTGAAAATGCTTAGTGGCTCTCATATGCTTTGTTGTAGATTTAACCTTGAGCCATATTACCTTGTCTTCTCTCTTGTATTAAATGCCTGCAGATTCCAGCTTAGTCCAATGCACGTGCACTATTATTATTTTCCACACCGTTCGGTCGTGCGAGTGAAAGGCAATAAGGATGATATATGATGAACTAATTGAGATGAGAAAAGCTGGTATGAACTCGACCTCTCTTGTTTTTGTAAATATGATTGCTCGTCGTTCTTGATTTAGCTTGTTATGAATGAAACATGTTTGCAATGACAATTAGATATCATAGCTGCTTATGCCATGCTTAATTAGCTGAGAGTTTATAATGGTCTATCTTGCGTGCCAACATGATATTAAAATGGTTGTGATGTGGTATGATGGGTGGTATCCTCCTCTGAACGATTTAAGAGACTTGACTTGGCACATGTTCACGCATGTAGTTGAAACAAATCAACATAGCCTTCACGATATTTTTGTTCATGGTGATTTATATCCTACTCATGCTTGCATTCATTGTTGATTAATTTTAATGCATGTTCATGACCGTTGTTGCTCTCTAGCTAGTCGTTTCCCAGTCTATTTCTAGCCTTCACATGTACTAAGCGGGAATACTGCTTGTGCATCCACTTCCATAAACCCCAAAGTTGTTCCATATGAGTCCACCATACCTTCCTATATGCGGCATTTACCTGCCGTTCCAAGTAAATTTGTATGTGCCAAACTCTAAACCTTCAAATGAAATTCTGTTTTGTATGCTCGAACAGCTCATGTATCAACTAGGGTTGTCTATATCTTCCATGCTAGGTGGGTTATTCTCACGATGAGTGGACTCCGCTAATCATTCACGAGAAAATAGCAGGTAATCGGGATGCCCAGTCCCATGCTCAAAATCATAATAATTAAACAAAACTCCCCCAGGGTTGTTGCTTGTTTGGATGGTAACCCGTGGATTCGGCTGGCTGTGGAGTGTACTTGTTGGTGGTTGGGGGAGTATAAACTTTACCATTCTGTTTGGGAACCGCCTATAATGTGTGTAGCATGGGAGATATCGAGATTCTTGGTTGTTATGTTGACAATGAAAGTATACCGCTCAAAATGTTATTCAATCTCTATTTAAAAATCGAGCTCTGGCACCTCTACAAATCCCTGCTTCCCTCTGCGAACGGCCTATCTATTTACTTTTATGCATGTAATGCCCCGGATGTAATACTTTCCCCTTTTGGGTATATAATAAATCTCCGGCTTCATCTATTTCCATTTCGGGTTCTTTGTCTTTCGGGCTTTCGTCGTTTTGTTGTGTGAGTGTGTGGCATTCTTTCATATCATGTAGACATGTGCATTGCATTGCATCTGTGTTGTGGGTTGCATCCGGTTCGTGGCGTTTCTTCCCGTTGTCCGTTTCGCGTTCCGGAGCTCCCTCACGTGTCCGTGACGTCCCGTAGGCCTACTTTGTTGTTCGGGCGTTTTTCGTTACCGGTGTGCCGCGAGGTTGTGTTGTGTGTTGTTGTTTTGTTGTGTGCAACCCGCCTCTCAAATCTCGTCTCGTTTGGACTCCGTTGACTTTTCCCTCCGTTGTCCGTGTGGGTCCGATGTGCCCTTACTTCGTGTCCCGGAAATACCCCTACCGCAGTCTTTTATCTCTGTCTAGTCCTTTTAAATCATCCCCGCGATCGGGTCCGTTGGATCCCGATCGGAGGGCTCCTAAACCTCCCTAGTCCCAAACCCTAGTCTAAATTGCTATATAATAGACCCTAGTCTATTGTGGTTTTCCCCTTCTTCTTCCCCTCTCCACCATTTCGTTTTTTTTTTCCTTTTTCGTTCAGATCCAATTCCTCTGTTCATCGGGATCCCGAGGATCCTTCGTTCCAAATCAGCCGGGCCGACCGAGATCTCCCTCGGCGACCCGAGCGCCAGGGCCGTACGCCGCTGTTTCCTTAGCCGTCGACCGCACCAGCCAGGCCGTTCGCCACTTGGCATCCAGGTTCGACCGCGTCGGCCAGGGCCCGGGGGGACCAGTTCCCCGGCCCGACCGCTCCTTCCTCGAGTGCAACCGACCAGGCTTCGACCCCGCCGGGGCAGGCCGTCGCCTGGGACCAGTTCTTCGCCAGCTTCCCGCCGGGCCGTACGCCGCGGCCCATCGGTCGCCAGCCTCCGAGGCGCAGCGCCTCCCCACTCCCTCGTCGCTCGCCTCTTCGGGCTGGGCCGCCGCCGCCAGCCCAAGGGGAGGCCCCCGCTTCGTCGCCCGAGCAGGCTCCCGCAGCCGGGCCGCCGCGCCATCTGGGCCTCGCCCCGCCTCCACCGCCCGCGAGCCGGATCGGGCCGCCGCCCCGCGAGCCGGATCGGGCCTTCTACTGTTCATCCGGGCCGAACCGGCACTGTTCATCTCCGGATCTGGATCTAGGTTGTTTTTTTTTCTTCCCTAGTCCCTGTTTTTCCTGATCTGAGATCCAAACTTTGAACTGCTCTAGATTGGTGCCTGTTGCTCCGTTTTGCGCGTGTAGCATGTCCAGATGTTCGTGGAGATGCCCTCTACGTTTTACCTGTTGTAGTCATGCTTGTTAGAGGTCATCTAGGGGCTTGTTTTGCTGTTGCAAGAGTGCATGATGATATAAACTGCTGTTATGTGTTAATTTTGTGCCACCTTTGACATGTGATATCTTTTAGCTCGTTTGTCCAAACGATGCAAATGACATGTCCACGTGTTCGTCTTGTCACGAACTACGTGTTGTGTGTGATAGGTTGCATGGTAGATTTATTGTTTCCTTGTTATCATCGTTGCAAAGTGCCATGTTCACATGTTGTGTTTTTACTTGTTATGAAATGCCATCTTGTTGAGCTCGTTGCAATCGGTGTGTTCACCACATCGATGCATACTTGTGTGTTTCGGGATCACCGTCATATGTACTTTGATGAGGTGCTTACCCTTTGCCATGTTTAGTTCCGAGGTGTCTTAAACATGCTCTTTTTGATGCTATGATGATGTTGCTGTTTTGGGACTTAGTGAAATTTCACTAAGTCTGAAATCTGTAACGTTCCGATGCCATGTTCGTGTGATGTTGTAGGACAAAGCATGATAGTTTTGGGGTGGATTTTGATTGTTCCATGAAGTATATATTGTTGTCTTTCCATCCATGTCCTCACATGTCCATTTGAGTGGCTGTAGCATGTTTATCTTTTGCTCCAAACTTTCAATAAAATTCTGCTGCCAGAATTTTATTTCAAAGTTCAATATGTCCAAGATCATTGCTATTGATCCGTGACTCCGTTGGGGGTGCACTTTGGACCTAGTTGCTGTACATTATATCTAGTTTGTGTTCAAGTCCTTTGCCATGCTTTTTGGGTGCTGTAGATTAATTATTTTGAGCTCCCAAGTTGCTATGTTGCTGTAATTTGCAGTTTTCGCTCAAATCTTGTTTCGGGCATAACTTTTAGCCCGTAACTCCGATTTCAGTGAATCTTATATCAAACTTGGGTGATTTTCTGTGTAGATTAATAATATCAGGTTTTTATCTTGTTTTGAGGTGTTTTGCTTGAGTGATGTTTTACGTGCTCCATGTGCATCACTAGTGCATCCATCATGCATTCATGTTTTTCGAGTGCGCATTGCATCGTGTTGATTGGTGCTTGGTGTGTTTGTCTTGTTTAGAGCCGGAAGTTGAGCACGAGTTTTCCAACGAGGTTGAGCACGAGGTTTCCAACGAGTTTGAGCAAGAGGACCCTTCTTTCGATCCGAACTTCTTCTCTTCAGGCAAGATGACCGAACCCCGATAACATTACTATCTTTGTCTATTGCTAGTAGTCTCGATCTTTAGTTTTGCCTCGATGCCCATGTTCTTCTTGTCAGCCTCCTACTTGTAACCAATTGCCATGTTTAACCACCCTACCTATGCAAACCGTTGCTTGGCTAAGTACGCTTCGCTCAGCCCTTCTTATAGCGTTGCTAGTTGCAGGTGAAGTGGAGATGCTTGCTCCATGTTGAAGTTTGGTTGGGTTATATCACACTATATAAATGCTTTAATTGAAATCACCTATATATTGGCAAGGGTGGAAGGCTAAGCCTTTGCTTGGTGTTTTGTTCCACTCATGCCGTTAGGATCCGTATAAGCCGGTTTTATGTTCCTTGATTATGCGTTCCTAACACGGTTGGGGTGTATGGGACCCCCTCGATAAACCGCTATGTGCTAAGTCTTTTCCAGCAAATCCCAACATTGGTACTATTTGCCTAATAACAAACTAAACTTGCATAGGGAGTAATTAACCCTCTTTCTTAATCAACAACCCCGGGCCAGTGCTCCACATGAGTGTTGGTCCGAAACGGGGAGTCTGCGGGGCCACCTCAAGGAAACTCGAGGTTTGGTAAAAACCTGTAGAATCACCCATCCGGTCGTGTCCTGAGACCTAGATACGCGCGGCTACGATCAGGGTGTCGACACGCCGGGAGGATTTGCTGGATTAGCCTTACCTTAGTTCGGTTTAACTTGAGCACGGGATTCCGAGGATACTCGGGTCTTCCCACTTTGGAGTTGCGACTCTGCGGATCGTGGGCTTGTAATGGGTCAAGTTGGAACACCCCTGCAGGGTTTGAACTTTCTAAAGCCGTGCCCGCGGTTATGTGGCAGATGGGAGCTTGTTAATTCCGGTTGTAGAAAACTTGACACAATGATACTAATACACTACCAGCGTGTGTTCCGTGACTGTCAATTTCCGAATCGGGATTCGGGAGTTGAACACGGAGGGGTTATGATTGTGAGCTTGTAGCTAGGATCACTTCGTGATCACTTCTCGCGTTGCCTTCTCTTCTCGCTCTCTCTTGCGTAAGTTAGTGCTAGTTGCTGCTGCAGACTCTTTGTTGTTCCTTCACCTCATTTCTTTCTTCAGCCTTTCCTCACCTAAAGGCTTTGATAGTTCTGTTACCCGGGAACGGGATTGCTGAGTCCTCTGTGGCTCACAGTTACTTCACACACCAGTTGCAGGTCCAGCCGTGAGCTATCCAGGTGATGGCACCGAGCTGGATTGGGAGTACGACGAGGAGCGTAGTCGTTACTACGTGCGCTACCCGGACGATCAGTAGTGGAGTCTCTTACTAGGATTCGATCCGCCTGTGGTTGTTTTATTTATCTGAGTTTGGTACTTTTACATTTGGCTTTTGCCCTTAGAGGGTTGTAGTGATCTTATTGTATGATGTTTGAGACTTGTACTGTTATTCTGTGACGTGGCGATTGTAAGCCAACTATTTTAAGTTTACTATCCCTCTTTTACATGAGATGTGCAAAGATTACCAAACTTGAGATCATTCTAGGATGGACTTATGCCTTTAAGTCGTGCCTCGACACGTAGGAGGTATAATTCCATCCTGGGCATTACAATGCAGAGTCATCATCCTCTTATCAAAAAGCATCAGTAGGAGAGCACCTCTATCGTTGCATGTATTACTATTAATTTGCATTGAGTATGATCATGACTGGATCTCTTTTACCATGAATTACAATGTCTAGTCAGTCCTTGATCTTTAAAGGTGCTCTGCATTTATGTTTTGCGGTCTCAGAAAGGGCTAGCGAGATACCATCCTGTTATATCATATCATGATTGTTTTGAGAAAGTGTTGTCATCCGAGGTTTATTATTATTGCTCGCTAGTTGATTATGCTATTGATGTGAGTAGTCTTGAGACCTGAAAGTTATTGTGAATGTGGTTAGTTTATGATCTTGTTGAAAACCTGAATGCTAGCTTACATATTTACAACAACAAGAGCAAACAGAGTTTGTCAAAGTTTTTCTTTATCACTTTCAGTTTATCAATTGAATTGCTTGAGGACAAGCAAAGGTTTAAGCTCGGGGGAGTTGATACGTCTCCAACGTATCTACTTTGCCAAACACATTTGCCCTTATTTTGGACTCTAACTTGCATGATTTGAATGGAACTAACCCGGACTGACGTTGTTTTCAGCAGAACTGCCATGGTGTTGTTTTTGTGCAGAAATAAAAAGTTCTCGAAATCACCTGAAAATCAACGGAGAATTATTTTAGAAAATATAAAAAATATCTGCAAGAAGATCTACACCGGGGGGGCCCACACCCTGTCCTTGAGGGTGGGGGGGGCGCCCCCTGCCTCGAGGGCCCCCCGATGCTCCACCGACATATCCCCATGTCCTATATATTCCGTTTCATGGAGAAAAAAATCAGGGAGAAGGAATTATCGCATTTCACGAGATGGAGCCGCCGCCAAGCCCTAATCTCTCTCGGGAGGGCTGATCTGGAGTCCGTTCGGGGCTCCGGAGAGTGGAGATCGTCGCCATCGTCATCATCAACCTTCCTCCATCACCAATTCCATGATGCTCACCGCCGTGTGTGAGTAATTCCATCGTAGGCTTGCTGGACGGTGATGGGTTGGACGGGATCTATCATGTAATCGAGTTAGTTTTGTTAGGGTTTGATCCCTAGTATCCACTATGTTCTGAGATTGTTGTTGCTATGACTTTGTTATGCTTAATGCTTGTCACTAGGGCCCGAGTGCCATGATTTCAGATCTGAACCTATTATGTTTTCATGAATATATGTGTGCTCTTGATCCTATCTTGCAAGTCTATAGTCACCTACTATGTGTTATGATCCGGCAACCCCGAAGCGACAATAATCGGGACCACTCCCGGTGATGACCATAGTTTGAGGAGTTCATGTATTCACTATGTGTTAATGCTTTTGTCCGGTACTCTATTAAAAGGAGGCCTTAATATCCCTTAGTTTCCAATAGGACCCCACTGCCACGGGAGGGTAGGACAAAAGATGTCATGCAAGTTCTTTTCCATAAGCACGTATGACTATATTCGAAATACATGCCTGCATTGCATTGATGAACTGGAGCTATTTCTGTGTCACCCTAGGTTATAACTTCTACATGATGAATTGCATCCGACATAATTTCCCATCACCGATCCAATGCCTACGAGCTTTACCTATATTGCTTGTCGCTTATTTACTTTTCCGTTGCTATTATCACATAAACTACAAAAACACTATCGTTACTTTTATTGCTGCTACCGCCACTATCATATTACTTTGCTACTAAACTATCTTGCTGCAGATACTAAGTTTCCAGGTGTGGTTGAATTGACAACTCAGCTGCTAATACTTAAAAGTATTCTTTGGCTCCCCTTGTCTCGAATCAACAAATTTGGGTTGAATACTCTACCCTCGAAAACTATTGCGATCCCTTACACTTGTGGGTTATCAGTCACCAAAACTTCTGCTCCCAAGTCCCCCTTTTCCATCCACCGTCACCGCGCTCCGAGCGTGAAATCCTCCGCTTCAGGCTGCCGCCAGAGGAGCCGCCTCCGGAGAGGAACGATGGGGCATGGATGCGGATGTGGAAGGTTCGGACCTGCACGAGGCGCTGACCAAGACGCGACTGTTCTTATCCGTTGCTGGTCTCGCCTACTTCCTCAGCAACTCCCTCGCCATTAAGGTCTGCAATGCTTTTCTATTCCCATTTGTCTTTCTATATGTTTATTCATTCCACTGTTGATAGGTACATGACACTGCTGTCTTCTTTTGCTGATGCATAATTACTTCAGCTTCTTTTTTCCGTTGCCAATAGTCATCTCCTCCTTAAGATGGGGATTAAAGCCGGCAGGAAAACTATGGCAATGTCTGATCAAATGGTTCCTTGGCATATATAGCTTCTATGCATTTTATTTCAATTTATTCTTGGAATTTACTCATCAGGTGGCTACAGTTTTACTGCTCTTCACATTGCCTGGCCCTGTCAAAGCATTGACTTAGCTGGTAAGTCTCTCCTCTGTGACATATGATTCATGTCATAGCTGTACCAAGGGCATGTGTTTAGTTTGAAACATCTGAAGTTGACAATTGACATATGTACCTTGAAACTAATGGTTGTTGGTGCTTTAACTGAGTGTTGAATCAGGGGCTTCAACATCACTGTCATTGAAATGAACAATATATTCGTAATCCAGAACAGAAAAAAAAACATACTAATATCTTAGTGCTAACTGAAATCAATATTCTGAGTGAAAGAAAATCTCTAACTAGAGATTACAAGCTGTGACCGTAAGGGTTAACATGTATCAATCATCAAACAACAATATTCCTTTTTTGTTTTTAATGCTTTAGTTTTGGTGTTGCTGGTAATTTTACCATTCTTTTCCTTGCATACATTGGCAAGTTTGCGAGTTGTGTGTGTGT
>LR738711.1:452933068-452968036 GCA_902687465.1 Secale cereale | reverse complement strand
GGGGGGGGCAGCAAGGACGAGCTGCTCGTGGGTGTCCATACCGTGCACCCAGCCTCCACAGAAGATGGCCGCCCAGAATACTCTACGGCGCGCGCGTCTCTTGCTCGCCGCATGGTGTGTCTCCCCTGCTCGCCGCCCCCATGGATCCTACACTACACACACCATGGCACCATTATCTTATTTCGAGGCAAGCAAAGTGTTTAATCAAATGTGACTACATAATTGTTGTGCTTCTACATCTTCAGTTTAGAGAGTGTAGAAGATGATGTCCTTGGTGTGTAGACGATGTGTTGTGTGGTTTCGTGTGTGTGTGTGTGCGCGCGCGCGCACACACACATATATGTTAATTGGTGGCTGGTGTGTGTGTGCAGGGTGCCAACGGTGACAGCAAGTAGAAGGCAAGTGTATTGTGGCCAGCAACGAGTCAGGGGCTTGAAGAAGGCGACAGTAGGTTTGTGGGCTGACCTGCTGTTGCACTAATAGTCTTGACAGAGCACCGGCCGCCAACTCCCTAGGGCCCGCCGCTCGCCAGTGGAAGCCCTGGTTGTGCGCGATGGAGATGAACCTCACTTCGGCTCCATCGAGGTCATCAGTCGTTGCGTCCGCCTACATCGCCGCACTTATCTGCTTTCTTTGGGCAAATTATGATGGAGCTACATTTGATTTACAACCAAAGTTTGCTGATTGTCACCGGATGAAAAATACGCGCATAAAAGTTGCAAATTTAAAATAGCAATTCATATATATATATGAATGTGCTAATGGAGGTAAGACAAATTCCTAATCTAATACAAACCCCTCTGTCCTTTCTACTGCTTCTCGTGTGTGTGCCTGTCGCTGTTGTGCATCTGTTTGGTTGGTGTTTTTTAAGACATTGTGTGAGAGAGCGGAGATGATTGAGAGATTTATTTGTGCTACCGCTTGTTTGAGAGAAGGAATGTATAATATATTTTTTGCTGATTTTGAAGATTATATCCATAACGACAATGATGACATGAAAAAAAGAATATCAGTAACTACACTTATCCTTGATCTGGTCTGATAGATAAATATTTATAATTGGGTAGCTAGGTTTCAGATATTGAAAATATTTCATTGCTAAGTACATTAGTTTATATAAATCAATCATCTGGGTTGTCGATTTGAATAATTTAACACTATATATCATAGGACGATTGGTGTATATACACTTTACTTCATGACACGGTTGTCATGATTGTTGCAGGGCTGTGTTGCAGGACTGATTGGAGGCAACCAAATCTTGGAGAATGATGGAAGATAATGGACTCCAGCTTTTAGGAATGTTATATAAGAATCCAATTTCAAGCTTTGGACTGTTCCATAAATTTGCTGTTGAGAATCAGGAGGTTGGTTTTTCCTTTGTAAATTTGGAATTTACTTCACACTACAAGTGGAAAAGTAGACTATCAGTTCAAAATTGTATATCTTCATAATTCTTAATGTAATCTTAGCCTCCTAGGTGATCATTGCGTAGGTCTACTAGAAATTGGTGTCAGAGGAGCTCTCCATGAAATTCCCACGAGAACCAAAATCAATTCTAGATGCATCAGTATATCTATGGAGGAAGCATGGTTCCCAGGTGCAGTGCTTAACATTGCTGAATGTTGTCTGTTACCATAGCCTTCCTAAAACAGGACAACACAATTATTATCTGGGGGGGCGAGGGATCTGATGATTATCCAGTGAACTGTATGTCTTTGTGGGACCTTCAAACTCAATTGATATATGCATCTTTTATCAAACTGAGAGTAGGAGGTATGCATAAACCTTTAATTTTGGGAGACATAACCACTCTTCGAATCTTAGCCAGATTCTTCCGTCTCTAGGATTTAACTTTCTGTGAAAAGAATTTCATGAACACGCAAAGATTGCCAACTAAACTTTGTACAAAAAAGGTAGACATGATAAATCTATTTATCTCTCGCCGAACTACTCTGAATTTTGTGGTACCTGGTGAAGATTAAGAAAATAGTTATGCCCTGCTATATTTAGTGATAAATAAGATATCAAATGTGACTAAATAGTTCTGCTTAAGCGTATGTACATGGACTCTTTTCATATGGTATTGTCAAAACTTTGGTTGAGAATATATTAATAGTTGTTTCAAAATGTTTCCTGTTCAGTCAAGACCTTTGGGACATTGCCAAACGCTATTGGACAAGAAGAATGATGGTTTTCAGCAAGTAAGATAATAGTTCAAGTATCGAAGGGACGTACGACTTTTGGTGCATTGTTAGGAAATTGTATTGAGTGTATTTCACATTTCTACTCTGTCTCCATTTTGCTATGTCCTTGAAGTTCTTATGTCACTTGCTATTTTGAGTGCCCACTATCATCTGAACATGAAGTAACATGTGAAGTCAAAGTTTTGTGCATGCCTTTTCTTTAATATGTTCAGATTTATAGCTCATGAGAGTAATGCTTAAGATTGATATTTTAGATACCATTTTTGTGTTTAAAGTGTAGGCCGAAGTTCTTACTCCTATAACTAAACCAATATGCTACCAATATGCTAGCTACTTTGTGTTAGGCGTACTTTTTGGTTTCGTTCATGGTGCAGGTTAGCTGGTTATTTACAAGTGTATGGAGCATCCAAAATTCAAGTAAGAACACCATGCTTCCTTGGTGTGTCTATAAATATATCTCCATGCTGGAGCTGTCAGATGAGTACGGATCAAATGAAGAATGAAAAAAACACCCGGAGTATTTCAAACTATTTTATTTTTCCTACATTCAGCCAACCGGAGTATCCTGCTCTCCCTTCTATAGGTTCTACATCTCAATCCTTATTTTGTTGAATCATGTACTTGCATTGTATTGCTCAAGATGTGTATTTTTTCTGTAAGTTTTCTGTTGATTAACAAAATCATTGACTTATGAAAGAACTCTTACCGACGAAAGTGTACATGCAATGAGTTATGCAGTTCACATACAATTTTTACAAAAAGATAGTTTTCCTTTACTTGCGAAAATGCCAAACGGAGACCGAGCTCCATGAAGGCCTTTATTTGAAAACTTTAAAATTCAAACTTTTTAGTTTCAAAAAATTCTGAAAATAAATACACATATACCTAGATACATAATGTATATGTGTGCAAATTTTCAGGTCGAAATACATTAAATTGTGTGCTACACAAAAAAGACAAATCTAGGGCCTTTTAGCATATATACTGTTCATCTATAAAGTCCATGATTTTGTTTTTTTTGTACAGCTTGCAATTCAAGGTATTTCATCGTGAAATTTTTCACACATACACTTTACATCCTTGCATACATGTGTACTTTTTTTCAGAATTTTTTTAAACTAAAATTTATGAATTTTGAACTATTCAAAATAAAGGGCTCCATGGAGCTCGGTCTCCAAAATGCCCTACTCCTTTACTTGGTTCATTTATTATTTTGTACTCCCTCCGTTCCAAAATAATTGATCCCCACTTGTCTAGATATGGATGTATCTATACTTGTTTTGTGTCTAAATACATTCATGTCTAGACAAATGAGAGTCAACTAATTTGGAACGAAGGGAGTACTAATCAGTCATGTATTCATGGAGTTTCGAAGGATCTCACATTTCATGTTGTCTATAACGTAGCATGCTTGTAACAAGGGTGAAGGAAATATTGTGTGGGATTGAGTGAAAATCTAAGCATGCCTACTTATATACGTACATCTTTTGAAATTGATGGTGAGTTGTGTGTTACTCTATGTTGTGTACAAAGAGTTCTTCTTTGCTTGTTTTTGCTGCAATGCCAGTGTTTCAGTAGTGTATCTTCCGTTGCAACGCACGGGAAGTTTTCCTAGTACTACCTACATCCAATTCCTATAACCAATACGAAATTGTTGTGCAGATGACAGTACACACACTACATGCATCCAAAACTTATATCAAACGGTGGAGCAGTGCTGCTGCGTGCACGAGATGGTGCGATCTTCAGCATCGTTCAGAAATCATCTGTGTACTATCGTGTGCATAGCAAGGTTCTAACTCATATAATGATGGAAACCACCCACTTGCTGAATTATTTTCAGCAGGCACGGTTATTACTCTCTTCATGCTAACCCATGACAATGTGCTCTGAAATCATACAGAACTAACAACTCACCATCACAAAAAAATATTTACTTTTCTTTTCATAGCATAATCAGATAAAAACAAAGGAGAACACAAAGCTTACATTCACAGCCAACCGAAGATTAGTATCTGGCTAACGCCTAATACTAATAATATAATGGGACATTACATGACTGGAAATTAAGCGAGCCCTGATTGTAAGTGAGCATGTGCCAAAGCTTTGTGAGGTTATGCATGAGCATCAACATGAGAAATGAGTGCGAGCAAGTACCAATAACTTCTGCTTCTTACGATTTCTAAGGCTTGTACTTCAGGTAGTCATCCCGTTTAGTTTTGGACATCTGCCAAGAAAAGAAAATCATCATGGTCAGAGCCAAGCCAGTCTCGCTCGCATACTTGCACATATGAGACGCGAAACAAAGATCCCAGCACAATAAATTTGATACACGGTTCTACCAGTAACTTGGCACATATGGGATGCGAAGCAAAGATCCCAGCACAATAGATTCTAACTAATGGGTCTCATTGTCAGGAAACTCATGATTCCCAATAACAGACCATAATATTAATTTTTATAGTAACATAATACAGGTTGTACCTTCAAATATTGATTTTAGTCGCATTATTTTAGATTTTCCTGTATTGACCAGCTTATCCCTAAAAGAGTTGGATATCAAATTAGCAAATTAAAGATTAGAGCATCAGATTAGCAGCTATATATTGCAAGCATGCGTTTTTAACTGTAAAAGAGCTAAAAAAAGTGAATATCAGATTAGCAAATTAAAGATTGGAGCATCAGATTAGCAGCTATATATTAGAAGCATGCATTTTTAACTGTAAAAGAGCTAAAAAAGGTGTTTACTTCAAGAAAATATAGAAGGCGAAGAAAAAATGTATATCTAAAAGGTGAAGAAAAAATGAAATATCAATCCTAATTAGGGTGTGCAGGACCAAATAATTCATATGCCACTCTGGGAAGAAAACTTCAAAACGTACCAGCGATTGTGTTCACATGGTACAATTGGTTGCATGTCATATTTCTATCATCATTACACGAAAAAAGGACTCCCATAGCCTCACATATGTACTCGGGATGCTGCAAGAAGCAACAAACAACCAACAAAAAGATAAATTTGCATATGTACCTATTGAGAGACTATATACACATTTTCTGGATGATAATTTGAATGTTGTACAAAATTCAAGAGGAATTCTCCTCCACCAAACAGTGCTCGCTACATTACTTCATTGCACATACTCTCTGCACTGGAGCTATTGACTGCAGGAATTAATCTGATCTCAAGGTCGCCAACAACATCAATCAGCCATAACAGACAACACTACAGTGCCCAATCTTAAAAATCTAAGCTACAAACTGCAATAGAGGACATGAAACAATACGGTACCTGGACCAACAACGATCATGTGGAAGCAGAGGGATCACATCATATATTTTTTTTCTAAGATTTTCCAATAAAACCAGTCAAAGGGTGTAAACTTCGTTCCTTTAGGTGGACTGAATAAACCATATAACCAAGACCATTAACTCATCCATGAATTCTAGAGAGAAGAATAAGCTTACCCTGTACACACATCAGTTCATGAGAATAAAAAAAGGAGAGAATAGATATACACACATAAAGAATGCACTGGTCAATGATAAGATGAAGAAAAAAGCAACAAGAAGAACAAGGAAATAGAACGTGCAAACCATCATGCTGCTCTCCTCGCCGGGCTGCTACTTCACCCGGTTGCTGGCCTCCCACCCTCCCCTGCTCCCCCAACGCAACCAAGAGCCATCTGGAGGTGGAGGAGAAGCTGAGATCCGACAGACCAAGACGTCAGCCAAAGCGCGCACAAAGTGATCCTCCGTCCGTTCTCCGTCGCCGCTGTCGATTACAGCCTCCATTGCGTGGGGGCCTTACCCTTGCCTGTCCCCTGAGCCCGTGCCACGACGTTCGGCAACCTATTGGGCATCGAGCGCATGGGGGCGCTCGTGGACGCCGATGACGGCACTAGGCTCCCGCCGCCGCGCCCTCTCTTCTTTCCTCTGTCCGATCAGCAGTAGCGGGCACTTACACAGACACGCAAAACGTCATCAGCACAATCCTGCGACGGCCGAGACTGGCGCCATCCGTCGCCACTGGGCTGGCCGCACCACCGTCGATCCCCAAAGGAGACCCGATCAACGTGCCTGAACCAGAGCTTGGATTGGCCCCTCCCGTGGCAGTTCGCCATGGCTGCCGGCCCTGCTCGCCGGACCCCGAGGTAGGAGACGCACGGGTGGACAGCTGGGCAAGACGTGGGCGCGCGCGGGCGGTGCGTCGTGATTCGGGAGGAGTATGTGGTCTGCGGCGCGAGGGGAGCTCGGGGCGTTCCGGCGATTAGCGACCGTGCGGCCGGAATTGGGGATCGTCGGTGGGAGGTGGTGTTTGGGATTGACGAGGGCATCGAAGAAAATGGAACGATACGTTTGACTTACGGATAGCGATACTAGGAAAACTGCCTGTGCGTGTTTTGATATTGACTACTGGGATCAATATCGTCTGGAGACAATTTATTTTATATTTCTGTGTGTGTCATAATCTGTGTATATATGGTAGTCAAACATTATCTAATTCTTATCCATGTATTTGTTTCCCTTTCAGTTTTCGCATCCTAGTAGCCGGTTAGTATGAGGTCTGTGATTGAAATAAATAAAGTCAAATTTAACTTTCTTTTAGATGAGTCAAATTCAACCTTAAAACAAAAGCTCAATATATATGCATAGTTCGGACAATAAAGACATGTGTGCAGACTAACACATTCACGTTATGGTCTCGAAGGTTTTTATCGATGCGTGAAGAATCCAAACAATTAATCTGAAAAATAAATCCAAACTATTAATAATAAATCCAAACCTTTCAACGTGCGTGCACGCTTCATGCAAAAAGAAAAAAAAAAAAACATGCGTGCACGCTAGCTAGCAACACGTGTCTCACCAAAAAAAAAAAAGCTGGCTGGTCTAGAAGCCGCGTCGCTAGCTCCTCCAGCCCGTATGGACTCGTTCGTCCACCATGATCCCCCACTCCAACCCGGACCATGGCGCCGCCGCCGGAATCCCCTCCCCGCTCTCCGCGCCGCCGCAGGATCTCCGTTGTCCCCCCACGCCGGGAATCCCCCCTCACTCCCCCTGCCATGACGGCCCTAACCTTTGCAGAGGAGCTCTCTCCGGCCTTTTTCCGTATATATCTTCAAATTGGCTCTCTCTCTCTCTCTCTTTTTTTTCATGCGCCTCTCTCCTTTTAGATTGTTTGTTCGTGACCTTCATATTTTGTTGATTCCATATCTCATCCTTCTTCGCTCGCTTGTTGATTCTCGTAACTCTGAACGTATGTGGAGTAAGTTGCTAATATTGAATGTAAAGAGGCAGGGTGGGACTATTAATTAGAATCTGAAATTTTAGCACAAAGGCATAAGCCTAAGGGAGGGGAGGCGAGGGCTGGTCGTCAGGTTGACCTTTTGTAGCGGCCCATAACAAAAATTCTGGCCCATGAGAACCCCAGCCCGATTCTCTCACCCCTTTCACACTCGTCTGCCTCCCTCCTCTCGATCCCCTCGACCTCACCTAGCGCCGCCAGGAGGACAGAAGCAGCGCGCGGCCGACCCCCTGCACCGGCCGCTGCCGTCGGCGAGGTCCTCCATCGCTGCCACCTGCGTCTCATGCGCGTTCTCCTCCTCCCTCCGTGCCCCATCGTCCCACTCTCACCCTCTCTCTGTTCTTCTCTGCTGCAGCGCTGAAGGAAGCCATGGCCGCCTCCTTTCAGTTCGTGCCACCGCGGTCGGTTGCCCGTCGCCGGCATCCCCCGTCTCCGACGCCCCCCTCTGCTCGTCTTCTTGCTGCCCCCAACAAGCCCGGGCCTCCATGGTCCGTGGCGTCAATGCCGACGAACTCATAGCCACGGACGAATCTCCATTTTCTCCTCCATCTCCGTGCGTGCCTCCTGCCTCGCTGCCGCTGTCTGACGCGACGCCCGAGCGCAGCAAAAAGGATTGCGGCGCAGGGTGTTCTTTATAAGAACGAATCGTTTTTTGGATTAGCCACTTAAAAAGGGAGTGTGGGTTGACTAATAAAAACTACAGTGGCTTTTATGCAAAAGTGCCACGACGGTGAACCCGACAGACTCAATCCGTGCTTTATTATTATTATTATTATTATTATTATTATTATTATTATTATTATTATTAGCAAAAGAACCCGTGCGTTGCAACGGGAGAGAAAACATAACACACGATCTTAACCCAACAACCATCACTCAAGACCGCAATAGGTCCATCTCTTTTATTTTTGCGAGGCATCATATTTGTGTAGCCGCTTATCCTCCTCACCCTCGCCGACGATGGCCTCAGTGTTCACACAAAACAAAGCGAAAAATGTGTTCAAATATGGTTAATCCTAAGGCGTCTCTCTCTCCTATCCTCTCTCTCTCTCTCTCTCTCTCTCTCGCTCGCTCGCTTTCTCTCAGTCTCGCGATGAGAAATTTGTTGTTTTCCCCTGCAACATTTTTCATAGATATGCATGTGTAGTTATCGATATTTTCTTTTCCCTATATGATTATAGTGGAGTGCTTATTTGCAATCCGAATTGTCACCGGTACAAAAGAAAAAATGCATCTTGCGTTATAAATTATAAGTTTGCTTCCAAAACAATATTTTAAAAATATTTAACACGTAAAATTAACATCATATTTGGATTCTACATATTTTTTTAATAAAATTTCATATACAATATGTTAAAATCGAAGTTACGGTTTAAAAGATACGTATAATTTAGAAAATCATTTGTTTGACTTAAATATATTCCAAAATAATATTTAAAAATACTTAATATGTAAAAATAATCTCATATTCATATTCTACATATTTTTTTAATCAAATTTCATATATATAACATGTTCAAATCGGAGTTACGGTTTAAAAGATATGCATGATTTAAAAAATAAACATGTATTTGACTTAAATATGATCCGCGGATGAATTACCTAAAACATCAGGGGGGTTTTCGAAAATTGTGAAATAACGGTTCGGGTATGACTTAAATCCGGACTGCGGGTTGATTTCAAGAAAACACAGGGACTTTTGTTTAAAATACGAAAAACGATTCGTTTTAACTTAAAATAGGACCGCGGGTTGATTTCTCTGAAGTAGAGGGACTTTTCTGAAAAATGCCATGACGGACGGGAAGAAACCCATTTTTCTTTATTATTATTATTATTATTATTATTATTATTATTATTATTATTATTATTATTACTAGCAAAATGCCCATGCGTTGCAATGGGAGAAAAACAATATCATAGAACATAGTGCAATAAACATGACCCAATAATATGTGCATGCCTTAATATTTGAACATAGGTACCCATATATATCGTTCACTTAAAAAATGTGTTATGGCACTGCTAATATAACGTATAGCATTATGAGTAATGTCTCGCTAATAGCACACTATTGTTGCTTATCCTCTTTGTCTCGCCGACCAGTGGTCGTTGTATACACTTGCAAATATAACAAATGTACCTCACTACATATACAGTGAATCAAGGAACTTCTGCAATTGACATGAGCGGATGAATAATATATGCTCACCTCAAGGAACAAAGACAGGTCCATTTAGATGCTACCTCCGGGTTAATATGCCATAGCGTCACACCTTGTGAAAACAACATTGCGTTAGACCGTGAGCCACAAACAATCTAGTTTATTGACTTAATTAGATTAATTAATTATTTTATTTGTTCCAAATCCTATGCAAGGTAGCCAACCGTCGCAGACCTCTCTTCCCTATAAATAATTCAAAGTAGATATAATTTTTGGGCAAAAAGTCTAATTTATTGACATAATTAGAGTAAATTAATTATTTACTTGATCCAGAACATATTGAAGGTAGCCATCCGTCACAAACCATTCATATAAATAATCTGAAGAAGACAAATTAACAAGTGAAGTAAATTATCGTTGAAACGGTGCCGTTATAAATAATTCTCAAGTGGTTGCTTGTTTATTTTTCATGAAATGCAACAGTCACCGCTTTTCATTCGCTAAGAGGGAAACAAATAGGTTACAGGGTATATAGGCCATTGTAAAGTGACCGAAATAGAAGAGAAAAGGCAAACACTATTAGTTACAAGCTAGAAGGTTCGTTCCACACCATAAGACGACTACCCCATCCATTTCACTCCTTTCATTCCCTGTATGAAGGAAAGCTCAGACCTCTTTCGAGATTGAGGTGAATCAATTACCCACATGCCACTGCTATCTAAAATAAAGATCAATGGAACCAATGTTTTGTTGGGCTTGGCACTAATTTTAAAAATTATTAACGTGCATGATAATAGCATATTTGGAATCTACACATTTTTCTGATGGACTTTCATATATGATATGTTAGATTTGGAGCTAGGATTTAAAAGGTACGGATATTTTTAAAAGTATTTGATCTTAAAAAAAAAGGTTGTAACAGGGTTCGAACCCGCGATGTCCAATGTGCTAGCCAAAGGCCCCAACCACTGGGCTACATGCATGGCTGCTGTAGTAACAGGGTTCGAAACATTTTTTTCTACTTACTGGTGGCATGGTGGGTAATTATTCACAACTTCGGGGGTAATTTAGATGACGGATGACCAGAAACCTTATTTGCTTTATTATTAGATAGAGATTATTATTATTACTAGCAAAAGAGCCCGTGCGTTGCAACGGGATAGAAAACATAACACATAACCCAACAACCATCACTCAAGACCACAATAGGTCCATCTCCTTTATTTTTGCGAGGCATCATATTTGTGTTGCCGCTTATCCTCCTTCTCACACTCGCCGGCGATGGCCTCAGTGTTCACACAAAATAAAGCAAAAAACGTGTTTAAATATGGTTAATCCTAAGGCGTCTCTCTCTCCCTCTATCTTCCCTCTCCTTCTCCCTCTATCTATCTCTCTCTCTCCCTCTATGTCTCTCTCTCTCTCTCCCTCTATGTCTCTCTGTTTCTCTCGCTTTCTCTCACTCTCGCGATGAGAAATCTGTTGTTTTCCCCTGTGAGATTTTTCAGAGGTATGCATGTGTAGTTATCGATGTTTTTCTTTTCCCTATATGGTTATAGTGGGCTGTTTATTTGCAATCCCGATTGCAATCAGTATGAAAGAAAAAACAGATCTCGCGCTATAAATTATAAGTTTGCTTCCAAAACAATATTTGAAAAATATTTAACAGGTAAAATTAACATCATATTTGGATTCTACACATTTTTTTAATAAAATTTCATATACAATATGTTAAAATCGAAGTTACGGTTTACAAGATACGTATAATTTAGAAAATCATTTGTTTGACTTAAATATATTCCAAAATAATATTTAAAGATACTTAACAGGTAAAAATAATCTCATATTCATATTCTACATGTTTTTCTAATCAAATTTCATATATAACATGTTCAAATCGGAGTTACGGTTTAAAAGATGTGGATGATTTAAAAAAACATTTTTTGACTTAAATATGATCCGCGGATGAATTACCTAAAACATCAGGGGGTATTCGAAAAATGTAAAATAACGGTTCGGGTATGACTTAAATCCAGGCTGCGGGTTGATTTTAAGAAAACACATGGACTTTTTTGTAAAATACGAAAAAACGATTCTTTTTAACTTAAAATAGGAGTGCGGCTTGAATTCTCTGAAACAGAGGGACTTTTCTGAAAAATGCCATGACGGACGAGAAGAATCAATTGTCCGCAGCAACACTACCCCTGTGGGGATGCTGCTCAAGGTTAGGGATGTATGGGCCGCTGGAGATGGGAGTGGCGGTGCCGCGGCGACCGGTGATGGAGGACGGATCCAATTCAAGGGAAGAAGAAGGGGAAGCAGAAGGGAGGGTGATGTTGTGGAGGCCCGCACGCTGTCCCCATGTGTCTCCCGTACTTGGGACGGGAGGAAGGCTGCTGGGGAGGTCGAGGCTCAAGGGAAAGGGAGGAGATGAAGAGATGGAGACCGCTGCTCCCGGCGTGGAATTCGGCCGCGGACTCCGCGAGGAAGGCGCCGGCGGCGGCGGCGGCGGGGGTGCGCCCGCTCGTGCGTGGGAGAGATGGAGGGGATCGCGTGTGCTGCTTTTTTTAAGGATGGCGGGTTGAATATATCAAATTGCAGGGATTTTCATGCAAAAACGAAGTGTTTTCCCGGATCCACTTAAAAAGGGAGTGCGGATTCAATTACCAAAAAAACACCGGGACCCTATTACAAAAACGTCGTGACGGTGAACCCGACAGACTCAATCCGTGCTTTATTGTTAAATTAGGTAAAAGATTAGGACAATTGACACATATCTTGGTCTCCCAACTATGGTTGGGGTGGATCACAGCGATTGCTTCCAACACCTCATTGATCGAGTGTGTCAGAGACTGAAAGGGTGGAAAGAAAAGGTCTTGTCTATGCAAGGCAAAGAGATCCTCTTGAAATCAGTAGCTCAAGCAATACAGTCATATGCCATGTGTGTGTCCAAGCTACCAAAGAGTATATGCAAGTCAATAACAGATGAAATGTCAAGCTTTTGGTGGGGTGATGATGAAGATAGGAAAAAAATGCATTGGTATACATGGTGGAAAATGTGCATCCCAAAGACGGAAGGTGGAATGGGATTCAGAGACTTACACAGCTTTAATCTTGCTATGTTAGCAAAGCAGTGTTGGCGACTGACCCAAGATCCGGACTCTTTGTGTGCGCGTGTTCTCAGTGCAAAGTATTACCCTGATGGTAACATTCTTAATGCTGGCCCTAAGAAAGGCTCTTCTTATACTTGGCAGAGTATAGTATCAGGAATTCAAACATTTAAGAGGGGCTTATTTGGAGAGTTGGGACAGGTTCGAATATCAATATTTGGCTGGACCCATGGATACCGTCAAGTGCCTCGCGCAAAGTTATAACGCCGAGGGGGCATATTATGTTGTCCAAAGTTGAAGAGCTCATAGACCCGCACTCGGGCACATGGGACAAAGCCTTATTGCACTCCGTGTTTAATCCAGTCGATGTGGAAAGGATAATAAGGATCCCTCTTAATGTGAGTATAGTTGACGATTTTGTGGCATGGCAGTTTACACGGTCAGGAACCTTCTCAGTCCGTTCAGCATACCATACAGAGTTCAATCATCAGTTTGGCTCGCGCGCTTCTCTTGCTGATGGACAAGGAGGGTCTGTAGTAAATGGCATTTGGAAACATTCATGGAAACTACGAGTTCCTGGCAAGATTAAGCATTTCGCTTGGAAGGTGCTCAGGGGCGTTCTGCCATGCTATGGAGCCCTCGCGAAACGTCATATCCCGGTATCTGGTCAATGCCCGGTTTGCAAAGTTGGGTTTGAAGATATTCAACATTGCTTATTCTTGTGTTGCCGTGCTATGGAAGTGTGGAAAGAATTAGGCCTGAATGAGGTGATCAACCAAGCAACAATGGAGGACCGCTCGGGATCAGTTACCATGGAGATTTTATTGCGAAACCACTCGTCAATTGGTGATCTTCCAGCGGCTGAGTTGATTACGATGGCTGCGTGGTATATTTGGTGGCAACGTCGCCAGTTTGCAAAGGGGGAAACAATTTCAGATGCACACCATTCAGCTATTTCAATTAAGGTCCTAGCGACGAACTATGTACGAGCAGCAACACCAAACCAACCAGTTAGAAAGAGAGATCAAATGTGGAAGAAACCAACCAGGGGGAAGGTGAAGATCAATGTGGACGCCTCTTTTCACGAGGATATTCTCTCAGGGGCGACGGGTGCTATTGCAAGGGATGATAATGGCCAGTTCTTGGCTACTGCATCATGGTTTGTTCCACATATTAACAGTGTTGTTTCAGCAGAGATTCTTGCTATACGGAATGGTTTATACTTGGCTGCCCATATTGGATGTTCCAAGGTGATTGTGGAGTCTGATAGCCAATTGGCGCTAGAAGCGGTGGAAAATTTTGAAAGTTATTTGGGCCAGGAAGCAGCGATTGTCATGGAGTGCAATGATTTGAAGGCAAACTATACTTCTGTTTCTTTCGACAACTGCACACGTGAAGCAAACGCCATAGCAGATTGTCTGGCTAAATCCAGTTTTAATTCAAAATCTAGTTTTATGTGGGATGCTACCCCTCCTGATTTTATTTCTCAACTTATTGTAACAGACTTGGCTATTATCTGAGAAATTAAGTCTTGTGATTGTCAAAAAAAGGTAAAACATTAGGAAAAAAGATATATGCGTGTGTGTGTGTGTGTGTGCGCGCGTGCGTGCGTGCGTGCGTGCGTGCGTGTGTGTGTGTCACATCATCTTTCACCCTACAATTTAGCCATACAGGTCAATGCTACCTTGAAAATGACCACATGAACAAATTTAAGTAGTCTCCTCGATTAAGAGAATGATAATTGATACATAGGAGCTAAAGGACAACTTACACTGGTTAAAATATACATAATTTTCATAGAACAGTCTGGAGATGATGTGACATCCAATGAAGCACCAAGCAGCCTGCAACATTGTGTCCAATATGAATGTTACACTTATCAAAAACAAGAGTTTACATTCTACAAGAAGGGAGGCTAAACTCACTCAAAGAATAGCTGTGACGATCTTCAATCAATGACATTCTTCTCAATACAACTACCTGGAATTAAGAACAAGCAGGTTACTATATCAAATTTCCAACAAAAAGATTAAGTGGTCATGCACGCACACAACTCACACTCAACAATTTGAGAACAACTAGTTAACATGTGAAGCTGCACTAGTATGCGTCAGTGCTATACAAACGGGTTTTTAACCCATTTCCGCGACAGTATTGGAACCATCGCCTAGTGAGTGACAGCGATAGGGGGTCCTTCCCACACGACCCAGAAACCGTCGGGGATATGCCCTTATGGCACACACGCTCGGCAAAATGAGGTCGTGTTCGACCGGCGAGCGCTCAAATACGGAAATACGTATAGTAGAGCTAAAAAATACAATTATACAGGCAAAATTGTTTCCGGTCGTAAGTACATCCCACACAGTCAGTCCCCGCTAAACATTTCCGTTCGTATGTACATCCCACACAGTCGCTCCAAGGAAAACGTTTCCATTCACATGTACATCACACACAAATTTTCCTGCTAAATCGTTTGTGCTAGCGTTGCCATTGCACACGATATTAACAATTTTATCGTTTGCGTTATTGAATGCATCACACATGGTCCGTAGAAGAAACTATGTGGCAAAGACTGTCCATCACACATAATTTTTATGTGGTAAACATTTGCGCAAGGTGGCCTAACGCAAACAGTTTTCAAGAGAAAGTCATGTGTGATTGTTCATTGATCCAACATGGTTTATTCCTAGAAACAGTGTGCGTTTCCTGAGGTCATCGCCCATGGTATTTTTTCAATAACCGTTTGCAATAGCAAAACCCAATTAGCAGGCTAATTCGCCATTAGTAGGCTAATTGCCCCATTATTAATAATCCATTTATTAATCTAATTGAAAATCATATTAAGCACATAATATATTTCATTTCCATATTAAGGAAGCATGATTTCATAATTTAAATACATCAGAGTACAACATGATATAGCTTTAGCACTCAGCTACCCCATTACACAAATGCACCAGCACCAAGTTTCACATGCAACATGTAGAACCTTTCGAAATTAGAATCATAGACGGTATATAGACAGATGCATCTCATCTGGAAAACTGCTGAAGCGGAAGGCGAATATTGATCCTTCATTCATGTTGAAGATCTTTGAAACTTTAGGCCAGTGTCTGTGGATGATTGACTGTCCGTCCTTCGTCCTCTTCAGAAACACTTCAATATTAAACCGTGGGTGTTGTATGAAAACCTTCCTTGCCTCCTGACCATAGAGGTGGTTCGAGAGGTAATCATCAGTTAACTGCTTTGGAAAGGTCTGAAAACAAGGATGTGCATAAATATCTTCTCTATATTGAAAATGGGGCA
The DNA here is from genome assembly GCA_902687465.1 of Secale cereale. Taxonomy (NCBI): domain Eukaryota; kingdom Viridiplantae; phylum Streptophyta; class Magnoliopsida; order Poales; family Poaceae; genus Secale; species Secale cereale. Next base: position 452,951,950 of record LR738711.1, on the reverse strand, counting down.
AATGAATAGAAAAAGACAAGGTATGATAGTTAGTACCATCTTGTAGTGAACTGATGTCGTCTTCATTATGCAGACAAAGATCTTGTTGTTTTTGTCTCTAATTTCTTTATCCTAACAATCTTTCTGAGTTTTTTGACATGATTGATATTCATGGACAACTCATTTCCCCATATGCAAAAAGGGTTGAATAGTGGGTCAAAACCTCTGACAGCAGGACCTACATGTGCAAGACCAAATTGCTAAAAACCTAAATATTAGAATGGTTCCTGCAATCGGAAAATAATGTGCTATTAGACAACGGACCATGCATGTGCAGTTAACTAAACACCACAACAAATGAACCAAACGTTAACTGAGCACCACATTGCACAATATAACATACTCCTAATAGAAGATCACCCAGTTAACCAAACCAAGCATGATTAACATCTTGGAAATATAGCAATTGTATTTGTTTCTCATGTATTTATTACAACCAAATTCGACTTATTTCTCATATGGTATACAATAACAGAATGCAGCCACAACAATTGAACATCGCATTGCAGAATTGAAGCATGCAGTTAAGTAACACCACAACAAATGAAACAAATGTTAACTGAGCACCACTGTGACACCCCGAGACCGGTGCGCCAGGTGTCAGACAGTTATTCGTTGTCTTTGCCATGTCATCTGCTTGTGTGTCGCATCTTGCCATGTCATCGTGTGCATTGCATCATCATGTTTTCAAAACTTGCATCCGGCTGAACCCCCCTGTGCCTGTCCTTTTTTTTTTCCTCTTGATGGGCCAGCCTGTTAGTTCGGCCCGTTAGTGTTTTTTTCTTTTTCCATGTCCTGTGTATATGACTAAGTCCTAAAATCTGTTAATTTATACGCATCTTTATGTGGCTGTAACTCTTTGTGTGTATGTCCAAGTTGAGTGAATGATATGTCAAAATGATCGTGGTGATGTGCTCTACATTTTGTTCCATTGTCCCATGTTTGTTTGACTTCATCTTGATGCCCTAATCTCTGTTGCAAGAGTGCTACTTGTTATAAACTGCTGTTACTTGTTAATTTTATGCCATGCTTGAGATATGATAACTTGGTGCATGTTTATCCAAATGGAGCATATGATATGTCAAAATGTTCATTGTGAAGTGCTCTACATGATGGTTGCTGTAGCATTCATGTTAGGTGCCATATTGCCATGTTAAACTCTGTTGCAAAAGTGCATTTGACTGTTAAGTGCTGAAACTTGTTATGAGATGCTGATTTCACTTGCTCATTGCTATTGGTGTGTTTGTCTTCATGCCACATGTTTAGATGTAATAGAAGCACAATCATATGGTCTTTGCTGTGGTGCAATCATCTTTCCATGGTATGCCTTGAGGTGACTTAAACAAGCTTGTAAACATGCCATGTCGTTGTTGCTGTTTTATACTTAGTGAAAAAAACTGCCAAGTCTGGAATCTGTTTAACCTGATGCTATGTTTGCTTGATGCCCCACTCAAATCCATACTTGTTTTGGAATGACCAATGATCATATCTTGTTGTTCATGTTATTGTCTATCCATTCATGCCCTTACTTGCACATTTGGCCTGGTGTAGCTTATTTATTACTTGCTCTCAAGTTGCTATAAATTATACCTGTCATGATTTTATCAGCATGTTCAATTTGGTGAAGCTTGTTGCTATTGATCCATGCCTCCTATGGAGATGCTCCAATGGAGTTGTTTGCTGTATGATATGTCTACTACATGTCCATGCTCTTTATATACTTAGTGGAGTTGATATGCTTGCTGTTTTGTGCCCCCGAAGGCAGCATCGTGATGATGTTTTTGCCTTCCCAGATTTTGGCTAAGTCTGGATAATTTTATTGCAACTTGCCATGCTTGTTTAAATGTGTTCCAGCAAGCTTTTGGGTGTGTTCTAAGTTCATGCTTGTTAAGTAACATGTCTATTTCACATCCATGCCTCTTGTTATGATGTTTGGGCGCTGTAGCTTATATTTACCTTGCTCCAAACTTGCTATGTGGCTGTTAACTTCAGCTTTGCATTGTAACTTGTTTTGCTCGTATCTTTTAGCCCGTTGCTCCTTTTTGAGTGTGCCATATATGAAACTTGTGTGATTTTGCATGTTGAATCATATTATCATGTTGTTTACATGTTTGGAGTATGTTTGCTTGATTTTTGGGTGCATCTTGCACCGTTGCCTTGCTTGTCTTGTTTTGCTCATATCTTCTAGGCCGTAGCTCCGAATTAAACAAACTTGATATGTAACTTGACTAGAATTTCGAGTAGATCATCATGGTGCATGTTAACCTGCTGTTTAACAACTCTAACTTAAGGTTTGTTCAGATCTGGACTATTTTCAAATTATGCATATGAGGGCTTATCGTATTTGTTATATGTTGATTCCGGCCTCATTTAAACTAGTTGTTTGGTGTTGTTCTTGTGTTCTTCATCCCTTGCCATGTATTGCATCATATATAGACTTGTCTTGCATCATACTTGGTTGAGCATATTGTCATGTTCTTGTGTTGTGTGTTTACAGTATTGCTTGCTTCTTCTCGTTAGTGCTTGTTCCGTTGCGATCATGAGGATTCGTTCGTCTACACGTGGTTCGTCTTCAAGGCTTCTTCTTCGTCTTCTTCATGAATCCGTTCTTATTCCTTGCGGGATCTCAGGCAAGATGACCATCACTTTGGATACCTTTACTATCATTGCCATGCTTAGTGTCTCGATGCTATCATTATATGTCGCGCTACCCATCTTTTATTGCCAGCCCCTCTCCTTGTTGCCATGGAACCTCTAACCTTTGACACCTTCCCAGCAAAACCGTTGTTTGGCTATGTTACCCGCTTGCTCAGCCCCTCTTATAGCATTGTTAGTTGCAGGTGAAGATGAAGATTGTTCCATGTTGGAACTTGATGCTTTGGGAATATCACAAAATCTATTATTATTAACACACCTATATACTTGGCAATGGGTGGAAGGCTTGGACTTTTGCTCGGTGTTTTGTTCCACTCATGCCACCTTAGGAGCCGATAAACCGGCATTATGTTCCTTGACTTTCCGTTCCTTACACGGTTGGGTATATGGGGACCCCTTGACAGTTCGTCTTTGAATAAAACTCCTCCAGAAAGGCCCAACATTGGTTTTAATTTGCCGATAATAACAACTTAATTAAATAATTAATTGCATAGGGAGTTAGCGCTACCCGAGGATTCTTCTACATACAGGGGGGGGGGGCAGTGCTGATGGTGTTGGCCCCAAACTAGAGCCACTTGCGGTGCCACCCAGTTATCTGGGGTCTTCGGTTGCTGTACGTATTGCTCATCCGGACGTGGCCTGAGACGAGATACGCGCGGCTATCAGGGTGTCGGCATGCCGGGAGGTCTTGCTGGACTTGTTTTACCATTGTCGAAATGTCTTGTGCACCGAGATTCCGAGCCTGATCGGATTGTCCCTAAGATAAGGGGTGATAATATTATTATTACTTTTGCTGATCGTGAGAGCTTGTGATGGGCTAAGTTGGGACACCCCTGCAGGGTTATAATCTTTCGAAAGCCGTGCCCGCGGTTATGTGGCAGATTGGAATTTGTTAATGTTCGGTTGTAGAAAACTTGACACAGGATCCGAAGTAAAACACACAACTGTGTGAGTAACCACGACTGTCTCTTTTCACTTTGAGAAGAGAACACGATGGGGTTATGTTTGACTCGTAAGTAGTTCAGGATATTTAGCGATCACTACTAGTTTGCGACCGCTTGCGTAGATGCTCATCTTATTCTTGTACTCGTAAGTTAGCCACCATATATTTGCTTAGCCGCTGCTGCAACCTCACCACTTTACCTCTTCCTACCCTTTAAGCTTTGCTAGTCTTGTTACCCATGGTTATGGGATTGCTGAGTCCTCGTGGCTCACAGATACTACAACAACAATTGCGGGTGCAGGTTTTCGATGACTTGACGTGAGAGCGATGTTCTTTGTGTTGGAGTTCTTTCTTCTTCTTCTTCTTCTTCAGTCTTGGGTTAGGCTCCTGGTCGGCAGCCTGGGATAGCAGATGGATGTCGTTGTGCTTTTCATGTTTACATCCGTAGTCGGATGCCTTGCATTGATGTTGTTGTATTCATGTGACTTGTATGTATTGTTGTATCCCCCACGTATGTATGTAATGGTACGATGTAATGATATCCATCTTGCTAAGAGGCCGAAATGCGGTTGTGCCCCAATCACGTAAGTGTCACATGATCGGGATAGAATCGCATCTTGGGCTTGACAAATTGGTATCAGAGCCTCGACCGACCATAGGAGCCCCCTTGATTGATCGTAGCTTGGCCGTTCTCGAGTCTAGCAAAAACTTTTTCTGAGTCTAGTTATACCGGAGAGTAGGAATTCTTTTTACTCCCCTGCCCCTTCGTCGCTCTGGTGAGGAATCTTGACGTAGGTGTTTTGAATTACTCCTCTTCCCCTTCAATTTTTTTTAGGATCACGCGGTTAGTTTCGTTCGTTGCGTTGTCTGTTCTTTCATCTGGTGCATCTCTCGTCAAGTGGATTCAACCCTCTTCTTCTTTGGAAGTTCAACCCTCAATTCTTTTCAACCGACGGTGTTTTCTCCGTCCGATGTGGTCTTTTCTTTTTCCCACCCGCCCACCCTTTTGCTTCTCGGAGCCGGAGTCCTTAATCGAGTATCCATCCTACTCGTGTGAAGTCTTTGCTTTCTTTCTTTAATTATTCCAACTGGTGAATTCTCCTCTCGTTCGTCATTCGCCATCTCTTTTTCTTTCTGGTGGATTCAATTCTAGTATTCGGTATTCATCATATCCTTTTCTTGGCTCAGGTGTTTTCCCCTTGCTTGTTCACCTCTCGCTAATTAATTGTTCCGGAGTTCTGAAGAAATCTCAGGATATTCGTCTGTGTTCTAATTAATTCGAGGTTGTCACCTCATTCGAGTTTTTCAATTGTTTCGGTGCATCATCTCCTTTTCGATCCTTTCAACGGTGTTTTCTCTTCGGTGGGCTCATAACCCACATGTGTTTTTCCAGGATTTTACCTGACTCTTTTAATTTCCTAGAGTATTCCTAAATTCTTTCAAGTGTGACGTAAGTATGGATTCCATCAGTCATATGGCTCCTCCAAGATCGCTTTAAATTCCTTTCAATGTTTGTTCAACCTTCCTTTTTTCTTTCCGAAGTATCTCAATAATTTTGGTGGTGTTCCTCGGCGTCATTTGAAGACCGAAGAAGTTTTTCCTTTAAATATTGTCCGTTCTCTCGAAGATTCTTCGTTCAAAATCGTTGCAATTTCTTTAATTGTGCCGATCATCAAGACTTCTTTTCTTCAACCATCCGGAGCATTTCATGAATTGTTTTCTTTGTGTTCCTCCGAAGGCCATCATTTCAGAAGATTTCTTCGTTCTCAGTTTTCAACTTTGTCCTCCAAATATTCTTCATCGATGCCTCTTCGTTCGTCTCACATTCTTCGGTGCTTCGTTCAAGTATTCTTTAATCAATTTGCGATCTCTTCGTTCTCGTCATCTAAATTCCCTCAAGTTATTTATTATTCCCGGTGATTCATTCTCTTGTACTCACTCCATTTTATTTCTTCCGGTGGTTCATTCTTTCATCACTCGGCTTCAATTCTTATGGTGGTCCACTCAAGAGTTCTTTTCCAGTGCTATCATATCAATCCATTCTTTTTATTCATATCCTACCGGTGTTTCATGAAGATTTTCGCAAGTTCGCGATATATCCCTCTTTAATCATTTCAACGGGAATAAGTAGTATGCGAATCCATTGCTTCTCATCAATTTAATTGGTGGAGGATAAGCATATAATAATTCTTATTCTTTTCATCAAGTTGATTTACGCCTTCCTTCGGAGTTTATTCTTGATTAATAAATTCTAGTCCTAAGTGCTTTAATCTTTTCTTTCCGGAGTTCAATTTTTCCTCGGATATCTCGTGGGACCCTTGTCTAAATTATCGCAAGGCTTTAATCTTATTCTTTTCGTCCTTCATTTTTTATATGATCATCCTTTGGTTACCGGAGTTTTTCAGGGTGGTTCATCATGAGTAATTCATTCTTAAAATGTTCATCTAATCTTTCTGGAGCAGCTCAAGCATTCTTATTCTTTTGCCTCTCGAGTGCAATTAATTCTCCATATTCTTTGCATTATTCCTTCATCTCATCTATTCAATTATTTATTTGTGGTAGAATTCACCTCAAGTTTTGAGATGTGATCAATAAGTCCACAACAAGCTTATTCTTTTGTTGTTGATTTTCTCAACAACTTCGTTCAAGTCTTTCTCTTATAAATTCTCGTTCATGTCACTCGTGCTCAAAGTTGTCATTTTATTCTCCGTTCTTTTAATTGCTTTCTTTCCATTCTTCCGGAGGCATGTGTTGTTCTTTTCGTCATGTTTTCGTTTCATCTTCTCAAGTTCTTGTTCCATTCCATTCATATTCAACCGGTGTGCTATTTCTTTCAGTTTCAGCCGGAGTGCTGTTCGAATTCCTTCGTGGAGATTCTTTCCTATCTCTTATTAACCAGAGTGGTTTCGAAGTCATTCTTGTTCCTTCAGCTCTTGGTTCATGCCTTTCAACCTCCTTGATTCTCGTCGTATCCCTTGTTCCTCTTGTTTAACGAAATCTTTGCAACTTCGTTCATCTCTGTTGTATTCTTCCTTTCAGGTGGCTCAACCTCTCAACGTTCTTTGGTTTCAATCTTTTGTCCTCTAAGAACTTTGTTCTTCATTTTTCTCTTCCGTCTCGTTCCTAAGATCTCGTGACGAGATCTCTTGTTAGTAGGGGAGTGTTGTGACACCCCAAGACCGGTGCGCCAGGTGTCAGACAGTTATTCGTTGTCTTTGCCATGTCATCTGCTTGCGTGTTGCATCCTGCCTTGTCATCATGTGCATTGCATCATCATGTTTTCAACACTTGCATCCGGCCGAACCCCCATGTGCCTGTCCTTTTATTTATTTATTTTTTCCTCTTGATGGGCCAGCCTGTTAGTTCGGCCCGTTAGTGTTTTTTTTTCCTTTTCCATGTCCTGTGTATATGACTAAGTCCTAAAATCTGTTAATTTATATGCATCTTTATGTGGCTGTAACTCTTTGTGTGTATGTCCAAATTGAGCGAATGGTATGTCTAAATGATCGTGGTGATGTGCTCTATATTTTGTTCCATTGTGCCATGTTTGTTTGACTTCATCTTGGTGCCCTAATCTCTGTTGCAAGAGTGCTACTTGTTATAAACTGCTGTTACTTGTTAATTTTATGCCATGTTTGAGATATGATAACTTGGTGCATGTTTATCCAAATGGAGCATATGATATGTCAAAATGTTCATTGTGAAGTGCTCTACATGATGGTTGCTGTAGCATTCATGTTAGGTGCCATATTTCCATGTTAATCTCTGTTGCAAAAGTGCATTTGGCTGTTAAGTGCTGAAACTTGTTATGAGATGCTGATTTCACTTGCTCATTGCTATTGGTGTGTTTGTCCTCATGCCACATGTTTAGATGTTTTAGAAGCACAATCATATGGTCTTTGCTGTGGTGCAATCATCTTTCCATGGTATGCCTTGAGGTGACTTAAACAAGCTTGTAAACATGCCATGTTGTTGTTGCTGTTTTATACTTAGTGAAAAAACTGCTAAGTCTGGAATCTGTTTAACCTGATGCTATGTTTGCTTGATGCCCCACTCAAATCCATGCTTGTTTTGGAGTGGCCAATGATCATATCTTGTTGTTCATGTTATTGTCTATCCATTCATGCCCTTACTTGCACATTTCGCCTGCTGTAGCTTATTTATTTCTTGCTCTCAAGTTGCTATAAATTATACCTGTCAGGATTTTATCAGCATGTTCAATTTGGTGAAGCTTGTTTCTATTGATCCATGCCTCCTATGGAGATGCTCCAATGGAGTTGTTTGCTGTATGATATGTCTACTACATGTCCATACTCTTTATATACTTAGTGGAGTTGATATGCTTGCTGTTTTGCACCCCCGAAGGCAGCATCGTGATGATGTTTTTGCGTTCCCAGATTTTGGCTAAGTCTGGATAATTTTATTGCAACTTGCCATGCTTGTTTAAATGTGTTCCAGCAAGCTTTTGGGTGTGTTCTAAGTTCATGCTTGTTAAGTAACATGTCTATTTCACATCCATGCCTCTTGTTATGATGTTTGGGCGCTGTAGCTTATATTTACCTTGCTCCAAAGTAGCTATGTGGCTGTTAACTTCTACTTTGCATTGTACTTGTTTTGCTCGTATCTTTTAGCCCGTTGCTCCGTTTTGAGTGTGCCATATATGAAACTTGTGTGATTTTGCATGTAGAATCATATTATCATATTGTTTACATGTTTGGAGTATGTTTGCTTGATGTTTGGGTGCATCTTGCACCGTTGCCTTGCTTGTCTTGTTTTGCTCATATCTTATAGGCCGTAGCTCCGAATTAAACAAACTTGATATGTAACTTGACTAGAATTTTGAGTAGATCATCATGGTGCATGTTATCCTGCTGTTTAACAACTCTAACTTAAGGTTTGTTCAGATCTGGACTATTTTCAAATTATGCATATGAGGGCTTACCGGATTTGTTATATGTTGATTTCGGCCTCATTTAAACTTGTTGTTTGGTGTTGTTCATGTGTTCTTCATCCCTTGCCATGTATTGCATCATATATAGACTTGTCTTGCATCATACTTGGTTGAGCATATTGTCATGTTCTTGTGTTGTGTGTTTACCGTATTGCTTGCTTCTTCTCGTTAGTGCTTGTTCCTTTGCGATCGTGAGGATTCGTTCGTCTACACGTGGTTCGTCTTCAAGGCTTCTTCTTCGTCTTCTTCATGAATCCGTTCTTCTTCCTTGTGGGATCTCAGGCAACATGACCATCACCTTGGATACCTTTACTATCATTGCCATGCTTAGTGTCTCGATGCTATCATTATATGTCGCGCTACCCATCTTTTATTGTCAGCCCCTCTCCTTGTTGCCATGAAACCTCTAACCTTTGACACCTTCCCAGCAAAACCATTGTTTGGCTATGTTACCCGCTTGCTCAGCCCCTCTTATAGGATTGTTAGTTGCAGGTGAAGATGAAGATTGTTCCATGTTGGAACTTGATGCTTTGGGAATATCAAAATATCTATTATTATTATTATTAACACACCTATATACTTGGCAATGGGTGGAAGGCTTGGCCTTTTGCTCGGTGTTTTGTTCCACTCATGCCACCTTAGGAGCCGATAAACCAGCGTTATGTTCCTTGACTTTGCGTTCCTTACACGGTTGGGTATATGGGGACCCCTTGACAGTTCGTCTTTGAATAAAACTCCTCCAGCAAGGCCCAACATTGGTTTTAATTTGCCCATAATAACAACTTAATTAAATAATTAATTGCATAGGGAGTTAGCGTTACTCGAGGATTCTTCTACATACAGGGGGGCAGTGTTGATGGTGTTGGTCCCAAACTAGAGCCACTTGCGGTGCCACCCAGTTATCTGGGGTCTTCGGTTGCTGTACGTATTGCTCATCCGGACGTGGCCTGAGACGAGATACGCGCGACTACTATCAGGGTGTCGGCACGCCGAGAGGTCTTGCTGGACTTGTTTTACCGTTGTCGAAATGTCTTGTGCACCGGGATTCCGAGCCTGATCGGATTGTCCCTAAGATAAGGGGTGATAATATTATTATTACTTCTGCTGATCGTGAGAGCTTGTGATGGGCTAAGTTGGGACACCCCTGCAGGGTTATAATCTTTCGAAAGCCATGCCCGCGGTTATGTGGCAGATTGGAATTTGTTAATGTCCGGTTGTAGAAAACTTGACAGAGGATCCGAAGTAAAACACACAACTATGTGAGTAACCGTGATTGTCTCTTTTCACTTTGAGAAGAGAACACGGTGGGGTTATGTTTGACTCGTAAGTAGTTCAGGATCTTTAGCGATCACTACTAGTTTGTGACCGCTTGCATAGATGCTCATCTTATTTTTGTACTCGTAAGTTAGCCACCATATATTTGCTTAGCCGCTGCTGCAACCTCACTACTTTACCTCTTCCTACCCTTTAAGCTTTGCTAGTCTTGTTACCCATGGTTATGGGATTGCTGAGTCCTCGTGGCTCACAGATACTACAACAAAAGTTACAGGTGCAGGTTTCCGATGACTTGACGCGAGAGCGATGTCCTTTGTGTTGGAGTTCTTTCTTCTTCTTCTTCTTCAGTCTTGGGTTAGGTTCCTGGTCGTCTGATGAGGACATCACTAACAAGGTTACACCCACAGCTCCAACTAACACATATACATGACCAATTACTAGAGCTCGCGCACGCCAATTAAATTACCAGGTACTTTCGTTTCTTGGTAATGAATCTAATGTTCATGAGAATATGATGCTGCCTAAATTGGATACATTTGTCTTGCTTACAAATGAAGGACCTAGCTTGGACAAGAAGGATGAACATTGGAGCAAGATCAAGCATGGAGATGATGGCATGCGCAAGGGGAACAAGAATGGAGTTTCAATTGATGATTTCAGGACTTTGAAGCCACCATAATGAGTGCGGGAAGCCTTGGACGAAATATACAAGATGCCACTTCATAAATTTCGTCCAGAGGCTATTATAGGTGCTGCGTCACCTTATTATTGGGCCAGGCCCATGTAATTTCGAAATACTTGAGTATAGGCTGTTTTTAGAGTCCGTATGTGTGGGGAAACAAGAGTTAGGGTTGGTTTCGGACCCCTCCACCAAGGGCCACGAAATTCCCCCCTCTTTCCCTCATATATACAACCCTTAGGGCGTCGTTTAGACTTTGGGTTTTGTTTAGATTAAAGTTCGCCATAGCTGCAACTTCGCGTATTTCGTTTGTGTTCAACGACCAGACCAAGACGTCACAGAACCCCACTTGATCAATAAAGCTTTCCTCTTGAATTCGCAATATCCAGATTGCAATCTCAGTTTCTTGCTTGTTCTTCATTTGCCTGCAGGAAACAGACCTTCGTGGTCAGGTTGATCGTGCTCCGGCGTGGTCAATAACCTCACGGAGTTGGTTTAGCGATTGCTAAGGCGCGACGTCCACGCACGTTCGTAGTCGGATCGTCAAAGTCGACTTCATCCAAACGATAGCCACCATCTCATCGAAAGACGGGACACCTTTGCCTCTATCAAGTGGTATCAGATTTCCAGGTTGCTCGGTGAGATTTTACAGTTTTTCGTAGATTAGATCGAGTCTGTTCTTCATACCTACACTCCACGAAAAAGCCAAAAAAAAAATTAGGGTTAGTTCATCCCATCCGAACTAATCTGAGCCTTTGCATAATCTTTTCTGTATTTGCTTTGTTGAATTTGCGGTTGCATCGTCGTGTCAAGTTGCTGGTCTTAGCGTCTAGTTCTTTAGAGTTTCGAGTTCTGTTCACAGTTTGTCACGTCGCCGCCGCACCATATTCATCGCCGCTGCCATACCACCGCTGCTGCCATATCCCACCACCGCCACCACATACCACCACCGCTGCCATCAGCTGTTACCTCCAGCCGTGATACAAGGAAGCAGGCACAACCACCATTATCTGCCAAGAGCACACCTATTGGGCCTGCACAGAGTCCTTCTTCTTCCATGGCATCAACAGGGCACACTAGTGATATTATTTGTCGTCGTTGTAAGGGAAGAGGACATTTTGCGAGAGATTGCAAATCTCAGCGTGTGATGATTGCTACTGAGGATGGCGGATATGAATCCGCTAGTGACTATGATGAGGAGACTTTGGCTCTTATTACACGTGAAGAACACGGTGGAGACGATTTTGATCATGAGACGCAATACATGGCTCCTGAAGATGCTGACAGGTATGAATGTTTAGTTGCTCAACGTGTTTTGAGTGTGCAGGTTACACAAGCTGAGCAAAATCAGAGGCATAATTTGTTCCATACAAAGGGAGTTGTGAAGGAACGTTTTGTTCGCGTGATCATAGATGGAGGGAGTTGCAACAACTTGGCTAGCATGGAGATGGTGGAGAAGCTATCTCTCACCACACGACCACATCCACATCCTTACTACATCCAATGGTTCAACAACAGCGGCAAGGTTAAGGTAACACGTACTATTCGTGTGCATTTTAGTATCTCTACATATGTTGATTGTGATGTGGTACCTATGCAAGCATGCTCCTTATTACTTGGTAGACCATGGCAATTTGATAAAAATTCTGTACACCATGGTAGAAACAATCAGTATACTCTTGTTCATAAGGATAAAAATATTACTTTGCTTCCTATGACTCCTGATTCCATTTTGAAAGATGATATTAATAGAGCTAATAAAGCAAAACAGGAGAAAAATAAGAGTGAAAATCAGATTGTGGCAAAAGAATTTGAGCAACAAATGAAGCCTACTAATAAACCATCTACTGTTGCTTCTGAAATTAAATTGAAAAGTGCATGTTTATTTGCCACCAAATTTGATATTGATGAGCTAGATTTTAGCAAATCTGTTTGCTATGTTGTTGTATGCAAAGAGGCCTTGTTTTCATTCGAGGACGTGCCTTCCTCTTTGCCTCCTGCTGTCACTAACATTTTACAGGAGTTCGCCGACGTCTTTCCACAAGACGTGCCACCGGGATTACCACCTATTCGAGGGATTGAGCATCAGATTGACTTAATTCCCGGTGCATCGCTACCCAACCGCGCACCATACCGTACCAATCCAGAAGAGACGAAGGAGATTATGCGTCAAGTACAGGAGCTACTCGACAAAGGTTATATACGCGAATCCCTTAGTCCTTGTGCTGTTCCTATTATTCTAGTGCCGAAAAAGGATGGTACATCGCGTATGTGTGTTGATTGTAGAGCCATTAATAATATTACTATTCATTATCGTCATCCTATTCCTAGGCTAGATGATATGCTTGATGAATTGAGTGGCTCTACAATATTCTCCAAAGTTGATTTGCGTAGTGGATACCATCAAATTCGTATGAAATTGGGAGATGAATGGAAAACAACATTTAAAACTAAGTTTGGATTATATGAGTGGTTAGTCATGCCTTTTGGGTTAACTAATGCACCTAGTACTTTCATGAGATTAATGAATGAAGTTTTACATGCTTTCATTGGACGATTTGTGGTAGTATACTTTGATGATATATTGATTTTTAGCAGATCTTTGGAGGAACATTTGGAACATTTACGTGTTGTTTTTATTGCTCTACGTGATGCACGTTTATTTGGTAACCTTGGAAAGTGCACCTTTTGCACCGAACGAGTCTCTTTTCTTGGCTATGTTGTTACTCCACAGGGAATTGAGGTTGATAAAGCCAAGATTGAAGCTATTGAGAGTTGGCCGCAGCCAAAAACGGTCACACACGTGAGGATTTTCCTTGGCCTCGCTGGATTCTATCGGCGTTTTGTGAGAGATTTCAGCACCATTGCTGCACCTCTCAATGAGCTTACAAAGAAGGATGTGCCTTTTGTTTGGGGTACTGCACAGGAAGAAGCATTCACGGTATTGAAAGATAAGTTGACACATGCTCCTTTACTCCAACTTCCTGATTTTAATAAGACTTTTGAGCTTGAATGTGATGCTAGTGGAATTGGGTTAGGAGGTGTGTTATTACAAGATGGTAAATCTGTTGCATATTTTTCTGAAAAATTGAGTGGGCCTAGTCTGCATTATTCTACTTATGATAAGGAATTATATGCTCTTGTTCGGACTTTGGAGACATGGGAACATTATTTATGGCCCAAAGAATTTGTTATACATTCTGATCATGAATCTTTAAAGCACATTAAAAGTCAAGCAAAACTGAACCGTAGACATGCTAAATGGGTTGAATTCATAGAGACTTTCCCTTATGTTATTAAACACAAGAAGGGAAAAGAAAACGTTATTGCTGATGCATTGTCTCGTCGTTATACTATGCTTTCACAACTTGACTTTAAAATATTTGGTTTGGAGACCATCAAAGATCAATATGTGCATGATGCTGAATTTAAAGATGTATTGCAGAATTGTAAAGAAGGGAGAACATGGAACAAGTTCATCGTTTGTGATGGATTTGTGTTTCGAGCTAACAAGCTATGCATTCCAGCTAGCTCTGTTCGTCTTTTGTTGTTGAAGGAGGCGCATGGAGGAGGATTAATGGGACACTTTGGCGTGAAGAAGACGGATGACGTACTTGCTACACATTTCTTTTGGCCAAAGATGCGACGGGATGTTGAGCGTTTTGTTGCTCGCTGCACTACATGTCAAAAAGCTAAGTCACGACTCAATCCTCATGGTTTATATATGCCTTTGCCTGTCCCTAGTGTTCCTTGGGAAGATATATCTATGGACTTTGTTTTGGGTTTACCTCGAACAAAGAAGGGGAGGGATAGCATATTTGTTGTCGTGGATAGGTTCTCGAAGATGGCACACTTTATACCATGTCATAAAAGCGATGATGCTGCTAATGTTGCTGATTTGTTCTTTCGTGAAATTATTCGCTTGCATGGTGTGCCAAATACTATTGTTTCAGATCGTGATACTAAATTTCTTAGCCACTTTTGGAGATGTTTATGGGCTAAGTTGGGGACTAAACTGCTTTTTAGTACTACTTGTCACCCCCAAACTGATGGACAAACTGAAGTAGTCAACAGAACTTTGTCTACTATGCTTAGGGCTGTTTTGAAGAATAATAAGAAAATGTGGGAAGAATGCTTGCCTCATATTGGATTTGCTTATAATCGTTCGTTGCATTCTACTACTAAGATGTGCCCTTTTGAAATTGTCTATGGTTTCCTACCTCGTGCACCTATTGATTTGTTGCCTCTTCCATCTTCGGAGAAGGTTAATTTTGATGCTAAACAACGTGCTGAATTGATCTTAAAAATGCATGAGTTAACTAAGGAAAATATTGAGCACATGAATGCTAAATATAAACTTGTTGGAGATAAGGGTAGAAAACGTGTTGTCTTTGCACCTGGAGATCTTGTTTGGTTACATTTGCGTAAGGATAGGTTTCCTAATTTGCGCAAGTCAAAGCTAATGCCACGTGCTGATGGTCCTTTCAAGGTGTTAGAGAAAATAAATGATAATGCATATAAACTTGAGCTGCCTGCAGATTTTGGGGTTAGTCCCACATTTAACATTGCAGATTTGAAGCCTTACTTGGGTGAGGAAGATGAGATTCCGTCGAGGACGACTTCAATTCAAGAAGGGGAGGATGATGAGGACATCACTAACAAGGTTACACCCACAGCCCCAACTGACACATATACAGGACCAATTACTAGAGCTCGCGCACGCCAATTAAATTACCAGGTACTTTCGTTTCTTGGTAATGAATCTAATGTTCATGAGAATATGATGCTGCCTAAATTGGATACATTTGTCTTGCTTACAAATGAAGGGCCTAGCTTGGACAAGAAGGATGAACATTGGAGCAAGATCAAGCATGGAGATGATGGCATGCGCAAGGGGAACAAGAATGGAGTTTCAATTGATGATTTCAGGACTTTGAAGCCACCATAATGAGTGCGAGAAGCCTTGGACGAAATATACAAGATGCCACTTCATAAATTTCGTCCAGAGGCTATTATAGGTGCTGCGTCACCTTATTATTGGGCCAGGCCCATGTAATTTCGAAATACTTGAGTATAGGCTGTTTTTAGAGTCCGTATGTGTGGGGAAACAAGAGTTAGGGTTGGTTTCGGACCCCTCCACCAAGGGCCACGAAATTCCCCCCTCTTTCCCTCATATATACAGCCCTTAGGGCGTCGTTTAGACTTTGTGTTTTGTTTAGATTAAAGTTCGCCATAGTTGCAACTTCGCGTACTTCGTTTGTGTTCAACGACCAGACCAAGACGTCACAGAACCCCACTTGATCAATAAAGCTTTCCTCTTGAATTCGCAATATCCAGATTGCAATCTCAGTTTCTTGATTGTTCTTCGTTTACCTGCAGGAAACAGACCTTCGTGGTCAGGTTGATCGTGCTCCGGCGTGGTCAATAACCTCACGGAGTTGGTTTAGCGATTGCTAAGGCGCGACGTCCACGCACGTTCGTAGTCGGATCGTCAAAGTCGACTTCATCCAAACGATAGCCAACATCTCATCGAAAGACGGGACACCTTTGCCTCTATCATCGACAGCCTGGGATAGCAGATGGATGTCGTTGTGCTTTTCATGTTTGCATCCGTAGTCGGATGCCTTGTATTGATGTTGTTGTATTCATGTGACTTGTATGTATTGTTGTATCCCCCACGTATGTATGTAATGGTACGATGTAATGATATCCATCTTGCTAAGAGCCCGAAATGCGGTTGTGCCCCAATCACGTAAGTGTCACATGATCGGGATAGAATCGCATCTTGGGCTTGACAACCACATTGCATAATATAACATTCTCCTAATAGAAGATCATACAATTAACCAAACCAAGCAGGCTTAACAACTTGGAAATATAGCAATTGTATTTGTTTCTCATGTATTTAGTACAACCAAATTCAATTTATTTCTCACATCGTATACAATAACAGAATGCAGCCACAACAATTGAACATCGCATTGCAGAATTGAACCAAACAGTTAACTAAACACCACAACAAATGAATGAAACGTTAACTGAGCACCACATTGCACAATATAACATACTCCTAATAGAAGATCAGACAGTTAACCAAACCAAGAATGCTTAACAAATTGGAAATATAGCAACTGTATTTGTTTCTCATGTATTTAGTACAACCAAATTCGATTTATTTCTCACATGGTATACAATAACATAATGCACCCACAACAATTGAACACTGCATTGCAAAATTGAACCAAACAGTTAACTAAACACCACAACAAATGAACGTTAAGTGAGCACCACATTGCACAATATAACATACTCCTAATAGAAGATCACACAATTAACCAAACCAAGCATGCTTAATGTAATGCCCAGGATGGGACTATATCTTCTACGTGTCGAGGCACGACTTAAAGATATAAGCCCATTCTGGAATGATCGCAAGTTTGGTACCTTTGCACATCTCATGTAAACATAGGGATGAAAGAGAAAAGATAGTTGGCTTACACTCGCCACGTCACACAAATTCATTACATATCCAATCATCATCCAAATAAACATCACAGCCCATCTAAGGGTAAAGATCCAAATGACAAGATACCAAACATAAAATTAAACCACAGGTCTGAAATTGAATCCTAGTAGAAGCTCTACTGATCAACCGGATAGTTCACATAGTAATGGCTATGCTCCTCGTCGTACTCCCAGTCTAGCTCGGTACCATCGCCTGTGTAGCTCACCATCGTACCTGCATCTGGTGTGGTGAAGTAACTGTGAGCCACAGAGGACTCAGCAATCCCATTCCCGGGTAACACGACTATCCAAGCCTTGGGTGTGGAACAAGGCTGAAGAAAGAATAAGAGTCTGCAGCAGCACTAGCCTAGCTTACGTAAAAGAGAGCGAGAAGAGAAGTGCCCTGGACGAGAGATGATCACGAAGTGATCCTAACTAAAGCAAGTCAAACATAACCCCACCGTGTTCATCTCCCGAATCCCTTTCGGAAAATGACCGTCACGGTACTCACGCTAGTAGTGTATTCGAACATGGTGTCAAGTTTTCTACAACCGGATATTAACAAATTCCCATCTGCCACATAACAGCGGGCACGGCTTTCGAAAGTTCATAACCCTGCAGGGGTGTTCCAACTTGGCCCATGACAATCCCACGATCCGCGGAGTCGCAACTCCAAGGTGGGAGGCCCGAGTATTCTCGGAATCCCGTGCTCAAGATACTCCGACTAAGGTAAGGCTAATCCAGCAAATCCTCCCGGCGTGCCGACACCCTGACAATAGCCGCGCGTATCTAGTCTCAGGCCACGACCGGATGGGTGATCCCACAGGTTTTTACCAGACCTTGAGTTCCCTCGAGGTGGCCCCGCGTAACCCCCAGTTCGGACCAACACTCATGTGGAGCACTGGCCCGGGGTTGTTGATTAAGAAGAGGGTTAATTACTCCCTATGCAAGTTTTTAGTTATTAGGTAAATAGTACCAATGTTGGGACTTGCTGGAAAAGACTTAGCACTTAGCGGTTTATCGAGGGGGTCCCATAACCCCAACCGTGTGAGGAACACATAATCAAGGAACATAACACCGGTTTATACGGTACCTAAGGCGGCATGAGTGGAACAAATCACCAAGCAAAAGGCTTAGCCTTCCACCCATTACCAATATATAGATGATTTCATTTAATAATTAATATAGTGTGATGTCCCAACAAGCTTTAACATGAAGCAAGAATCTTCAATCTTCTCCTCCAACTAACAATGCTATAAGAGGGGCTGAGCGAAGCGTACTTAGCCAATCAAGGGTTTGCATAGGTAGGGTGGTTAGAGAGGTTCATGGTTACAATAGGAGGCTGACAGGAAAACATGGGCATCGAGGCAAAACTATAGAACGAGACCTCTAGCAACAGGCAAAGATAGTAATGTTATCGGGGTTCGGTCATCTTGCCTGAAGAGTTGTCGATGGGATCGTAAGCGGGCTCCTCGTTCTCAACCTCGGTAGTAACCTCGTTCTCGTACTCGTACTCAGCTTCCGGCTCTACTCAACACAAACACACAAGGCACAAAAATCAACAAGATGCAATGCTGATACGTCCAAAATGTATCTATAATTTCTGCTTGCTCCATGCCACTTTTGGGTGATATTGCTATGATATTCATACACTTCCATACACTTTGGATCATATTTGGACTAACTTACTAATCCAGTGCACCCCAGTGCCAGTTTCTGTTTTCGGCTATTTTTGTATTTCAGGTTTTCACCTTTCGAGAACTGCCCAGAAAAATCCAGAAAAATTATATAAAAAATCAGCGTTCCAGAAACAACACTGCGTCCGAAGGGCAGCCT
>LR738711.1:452826680-452932918 GCA_902687465.1 Secale cereale | reverse complement strand
GGGGCACCAGGGCTCCAGGCGCCCTGGCGGCGCGCCCCCCCTGGGCCGCGCCGGGGGGGCGCCTGGGCCCCCCGAAGCTCCCCCGATGCCCTACTTTGACATATATTTAAAGGGTCCTCCGTAACCCTCAGAACAAGAACTCTTTTTGCGATCCCATCTCTGTTCCGCCGCCGCCGCCGCTTCCAAGATCGGGAGCACCAGGAGAACTCTTCCCGGCACCCTGCCGGAGGGGAGGATCACCACCAGGAGCTTCTCCACCACCATGGACGCCTCCCGGATGACTCGTGAGTAGTCTCCCTTGGACCATGAGTCCATGACCAGTAGCTATGTGATGTTCTCCTCTCATTCTTGTGCTTCACTAATTAGTCCTCGTGAGCTGCCCTACATGATCGAGGCACCTATGTAATCCTTATGCTGTTGCTATGTTGAGTTTGCTGGGATCCGATGGATTATGTGATTATGTTCAGATTGATCTTGAGTAATATATTTGATTCACCTCTTTTATATTTTAGTTCATAAGTAATTCTTGCATGTTCTCCGTTGTTATTTATTGCTTTGGCCGAGTAATAGGTAGTGACTCCAAGAGGGAACGTTATGCTCGATTATGGGTTCATGCCCCTCGATGACTAGCTTGAGTGACAGAAACATGAGTCTAGGGGATGTGCTGTTGCCACAAGGGGGAAAACAACGGTGCTTGTGCCCGCGGGTGCAAGGATTGTTTACTTTACACAAAGTTCTTTGAATGCAGTTGTCTGTTGCATTGAGTTTACACTATGGGTGGGACTCGCAAATTAATACCAGCGAGATGTTCTGGATAGATATCTCAAGGTGGATGATTAGTAGTAGATATTGATGGATTTCGGTCTACTTACTTTGGCGTACCGCCCATGCTTTGAACCTCAACCTTTCTTGCAATGTAGTCAGCATTGGTTTGCGTTCGTGGTCCACGTTGATTGCTACTAATCTGGCACCGTAGCAGTTGACACCTATTTGTTGAACCTAGGAGTCTCTGGGGATTCGATCCTTGATATCTTTGCTAAGGGAAAACACTTCTACTTACTGCATCTTACACCTTCCACTTGGGGTAACCAATGAGGGGTTCGAGGCCCATCAAGGAGTATTTTCTGGCGCCGTTGCCGGGGACTCCACTCTTTAGGATAGGGGAGTTGCATGCTATCTTTTACCTTTGCTTTTTAGTCTTGTTAGTTTACCTTTCATTTTTGCTTTAGTACCTTTTTATCGAAAATCACAAAAATAGTTATCTTGTTCTTTAGTTGTCATTATGTCGGGTCCTTTTGTCTTTGACGAGGCAGAAGTTCTCACCTTTAAACAAAGAGGTGGGGAAAGTTTGAAAGATGCTTGGTATAAAATTAATGATTCACAAAAAAGAGCCACCAAGAAGCAACCTACTACTATCTTGCTTAGAAATTTTTATGTTGGAATTACTTCTTGGAATAGGTTTATTCTAGATACTGCTATCAATGGGAATTTCCTAGAGGCCCCAGTTTGGGAGTCTCTTAGTATTACTGAAAATCTTGTTGGGAATCTCCCTGTTGTTAGCATTTGAGAGGACATCACCCTAGCTCACATTATGAAAAAACTTGAAAAAATAGAGCTAGAGATGCCAAGCATTAATAAGATGAATGAGTTGGATCGTAAGATCCAAGGGAATTTGAATAGACTTGATAGCTCCACGCATAAAATTTTCAAAATTTTGGAGACCGTCAAATTCCATGACTCTCACTCTTCTAAGATAGACAAGATTGAGGAAATATTTGATACCTTAGGAACTACCTTCTCCTCGATCAAAACCAAAAAGGTAGAAACTCCGGCAAAGAAGGAGCCTAAGTTCGTTCACGTTCCAAAGGCTCCCCGCTCTAAAAGTAATCCACCTATTGCCAAAGGGGTTGAAACCGTAAAGACTTTGGAAGAAACACCTGTCTTTGATGAATTTATAAATGAATCTTCCCTTGACTTTTATCCTTTTGGTCTTCTACCTAGAAGTATCTCTATGATGCCTTTATTTGAGAGTCCTCTTAAGACTAGTTGTATTATTGAAGAGCTTTTTGATGATCTTGATGATGGTTCAATTGATACAACTTGATCTATGCATTATGCCTAGCTTAAAGGCATAAAAGAAAGCGCTTTTGGGAGGCAGCCCACATGAATAAATTTTTTGCTTTTGTTGTGTATTGATGTTGTTTACTGCTGTAGCATCATCATTGTATCTTTACTTTTCATATTTGTGCCAATTATAGCCTCTGATTGCTAGAAAGTTCAAAAGTTGTGAGGTGCTGTCCAGGAAACAGATTCTGTCCTTGGATAGAAAAATTCGTATAAAATCACCAGATCATCTTTTTGGTCTGAATTTTTCCGACAGAGTTCTCTATATAATTGTCTTTCGTGCATCTGTTCTGAGTTTTTTGATTTGAGTTGCAGAAGTATCCCGAACAGATCAATTACTACCAGCTGTTCTGTTTTTCACAGATTCTGTCCTGTTTTGCCTTTCCTTCACTTTGCAAATCAAGAGCTTGCTTTTTCTTTGCAAAAACCTTTTGGCAATCTTGAGAAACAGTAGAACTTCAAGAATATCCTTATTTCCAGCAAGGTATAATTATTTTATTAAGGGTACTAACCTCGCTAATCAGATTATGATGAGTTATGTATGAAGGGAGTTTTCAAGTGTGCGAGGGAAGATGATAAAAAGATTCAGGAGTGTCAAGCGCTCAAGCTTGGGGATGCCCCCGTGCACCCCCAAGAAATATTCAAGGAGACTCAAGCGTCTAAGCTTGGGGATGCCCCCGTGCATCCCCTTCTCCATCAACATGATCAGTTCGTCTTTCGTTCCGCTATATTTTTATCACTTCATGTGTTATGTGCTATGCTTGGAGCGTCTTGCTTTTAGTTTTCTTTTTAGTTTTTCATAACGAGTCGGAACTCAGCATTCCTTTATGTGGGAGAGAAAAACGCTCCACTTCTACCTAGAACATAACATAGAATTTTCATGTCTATCTATGCTGTTTGTGTTCTTTGTCTTTTAATAGCTACTATCGTGCTCTGCTCTTAGTATTCATGCTTATCTTTTCAAGAGCTTTTATTTAGTTGGTTGCTTGAACTCTCTTTAATTACCATGCTCACCTTATTAAGAGAGTTTGCTTCCGTTGCATTGGTTAATGTGTCTATGATAAAGATGCTACTTGCATGATGGTGCTTAGTAGTTCAGGTTTTCTTATGGTTAATCTCAAATAGCTGAGGGGGTTCCCAATGTGTTATTGGAGTACCAACATGGTTTGTTTGCCTATGATGTGGTATGGTTTAGTAATATCTTCCTTCGAGAATTTATTTTGATTGACTTGGCGTATGCTCACGCATATTCAAGACTGTAAAGAAAGTCTGTCAAGCCTTGATGATCTTTTATTTCTGAGTAGCGATATAACTACCATGCCTGATTCAATATTGCTTTGTCGCTCTGCATGATTATGACCGTCATTGCTCTCTTAGTTGGTCGCTCCCAGTCTTTTTGCTAACCTCCACCTGTACTAAGCAAACTAACCATGCAATACATAGCTCATGGGAAAGTAGCCTAAAAACTATTGTGGCAAAGAATATGTTGCCTATGTATCTTATTTCTTATAAGTTGCTTGCTGAGCGGTAACCATGTTTCTGGGGACGCCATCAACTGTCACACTTTTGTTGAATATCATGTGAGTTGCTATGCATGTTCGTCTTGTCTGAAGTAAGGGTGATTTGCCGTGGGTTGAATGAATATGCATATTGTTAGAGAAGAACATTGGGCCGCCAACCAAAGCCATGCATCATGGTGGAAGTTTTAGCTTGGACCTTAATCCTCAATCTCTCATGAGAATATGCTTATGCATTAAAGAGGAGTTCATCATCTATTTTCTATGTTGTCCCGGTATGGATGTCCTCAAGTTGAGATCTATCAAAAACGAGAAATCAAATGCGTTTTATCTCCTTGGACCTTTGTACAGGTGGCATAGAGGTACCCCTTTGTGACACTTGGTTGAAACATATGCAATGCAATGATAACCCATGGGAATCCGAGCTAATTAGGACAAGGTGCGAGCACTATTGGTATTCGATGCATGAGGCTTGCAACTTATAGGATGTCTTATACATGACACATATGAAGTACTACTACCGCTGACACAATTGCTTCCATGTTTTCAAAATAAAAAGCTCTAGCGCTTAACCTTTCTTTTACTTTTATGTTGAAGCACCAACTACTGAGAGCATGATTGTCATTCTGAGTGTAATGTGCATTGTCCCAAAGTAGCATTGTCTTTTGCATGATTGTGATATCGTTTATTCTGAAATAATTGTATCTAGTCATCACTTAAACCTTGAAGGTGCCCCTGCATTTATGTTTTGCATCACTAAAGGGGGCAAGCTAGATATCACTTTATCATATTTGCACATCATGTTCATTGCAAATCTTTTTGATGTTTCAGTTTCATGTTGTAAAACTTTCAGTCATTTGTGATTTTCTCATGAGGCAACTTAATTACTTTAGAATCATTGTCTCAGTAAGCTTTTGTCATATGACTATGAGAAAGTCCTATATGGTTAATAGCATGTCACCACAGAAATTATTCTTGTTATCATTTACCTACTCGAGGACGAGCAGGAATTAAGCTTGGGGATGTTGAAACGTCCAAAACGTATCTATAATTTCTGCTTGCTCCATGCCACTTTTGGGTGATATTGCTATGATATTCATACACTTCCATACACTTTTGATCATATTTGGACTAACTTACTAATCCAGTGCACCCCAGTGCCAGTTTCTGTTTTCGGCTATTTTTGTATTTCAGGTTTTCACGTTTCGAGAACTGCCCAGAAAAATCCAGAAAAATTATATAAAAAATCAGCGTTCCGGAAACAACACTGCGTCCGAAGGGCAGCCTGGGGGGGGGGGGGGCACCAGGGCTCCAGGCGCCCTGGCGGCGCGCCCCCCCTGGGCCGCGCCGGGGGGGCGCCTGGGCCCCCCGGAGCTCCCCCGATGCCCTACTTTGGCATATATTTAAAGGGTCCTCCGTAACCCTCAACACAAGAACTCTTTTCGCGATCCCATCTCTGTTCCGCCGCCGCCGCCGCTTCCAAGATCGGGAGCACCAGGAGAACTCTTCCCGGCACCCTGCCGGAGGGGAGGATCACCACCGGGAGCTTCTCCACCACCATGGACGCCTCCCGGATGACTCGTGAGTAGTCTCCCTTGGACCATGAGTCCATGACCAGTAGCTATGTGATGTTCTCCTCCCGTTCTTGTGCTTCACTAATAGTCCTCGTGAGCTGCCCTACATGATCGAGGCACCTATGTAATCCTTATGCTATTGCTATGTTGAGTTTGCTGGGATCCGATGGATTATGAGATTATGTTCAGATTGATCTTGAGTAATATATTTGATTCACCTCTTTTATATTTTAGTTCATAAGTAATTCTTCATGTTCTCCGTTGTTATTTATTGCTTTGGCCGAGTAATAGGTAGTGACTCCAAGAGGGAACGTTATGCTCGATTGTGGGTTCATGCCCCTCGATGACTAGCTTGAGTGACAGAAACATGAGTCTAGGGGATGTGTTGTTGCCACAAGGGGGAAAACAACGGTGCTTGTGCCCGCGGGTGCAAGGATTGTTTACTTTACACAAAGTTCTTTGAATGCAGTTGTTTGTTGCATTGAGTTTACACTATGGGTGGGACTCGCAAATTAATACCAGCGAGATGTTCTGGATAGATATCTCAAGGTGGATGATTAGTAGTAGATATTGATGGATTTCGGTCTACTTACTTTGGCGTACCGCCCATGCTTTGAACCTCAACCTTTCTTGCAATGTAGTCAGCATTGGTTTGCGTTCGTGGTCCTATCAATTGCCCAGCTGTAATTTGTTTACCTCACATAGCTGTTTTATCGTCTTTTGGGAGAGAGAGATCACTAGTGAACATCATGAGACTCCGGTCCATATTACCATCATTGATCACATCCACTATTTACTTTTCGCTATTTACTTACTATTGCAAAACACTATCTATCACTACTATCATTGCTTTTAATCCTTTGTGAACTACAAGGCAGGAGGGATTGACAACCTCTCTGTACTCGTTGGGAGCGAAGTTATTTGTATCTGTGTGCAGGTCCACGTTGATTGCTACTAATCTGGCGCCGCGGCAGTTGACACCTACTTGTTGAACCTAGGAGTCTCTGGGGATTCGATCCTTGGTATCTTTGCTAAGGGAAAACACTTCTACTTACTGCATCTTACACCTTCCACTTGGGGTAACCAACGAGGGGTTCGAGGCACATCAAATGCACAAATCTACTGGATGCATGGCTGATGCACTATGGAAGCAAAACAGATGCACTTAGGAAGCACAGAAAGTCTACATAGGAAGCACAGTGTTACAGCACAAGGAGCATGACAATGTGCAACAAGCAAAATACTTCAAAACATCATAACAATAGGATAATATGAATCTACATGCAAAAACACACAAGTTACATATAGGACTTGCTCAAAACGGAGCAACGGGCTAAAAGTTACACCCGAAACAATAAACATGCACAAGCTGAAAATAACAACCACATAGCAACTTCGGAGCAAGAGATAAATAGTCTACATCACTCAAACATCATGGCAAGGAGCATGGACATAAACTAGACATATCCTACAACAAACAAATCCATTGGAGCATCTCCAAAGGAGCCATGGATCAATAGCAACAAGCTATGACATATTGAACTTGACAACAAAATCCTGACAGCAGTATTTTATAGCAACTTGGGAGCAAAAATTAAATATGCTACAACCACTCAAATAAGCACGTGAGAGCATGAATGGATAGCCAATAATATATACAACAAGGAATCATCAAGAGTCACTCCAAAACTAGCATGGATTTGTCTAGAACAATAAGCAAACATGGCATCTGGAAATTACAGATTCCAGACTTAGTGAAATTTCACTAAGTGTTAAAACAGTAGTAACATCATGGCATCTTTGTGAGCAAGTTTAAGTCACCTCAAAGTATATCAAGACAAGTGGTTAGCACCACGGCAAAGTACACATGATGGGGAGTCCAAAACATCTAAGCATGCATCAAGGGGACAACCACATCAATAGCAACGAGCTCCTCTACGAGGCATCTCGTAACAAGTTTAACAACATAACAACCACTAATACTTTTGCAACGGAGATAAACATGGCAAGATGAATTCTATCATGCAAGCTAAAGCAACCAACATGTAGAGCATGACTTGATGAACACGTGGACATATCATTTGCTTCATTTGGATAAACATGCACCAAGATATCACATTGCAAACATGGCATGAAAACAACTACAAACAGCATTTTATAACAAGTAACACTCTTCTCATGAAGATTAAGACATCTAGATGACCTCTAACATGCATGGCACAATGGAACAAAACGTAGTACATGTCACTACGATCATTTTGACATATCATTTGCTCAAATCGGACAAACACACAAAAAGTTATCCACATTATAAAGCAGCACCAGAAACTAAAAATGCCCGGGACTTAGTGAAAAAAAATTACCTCAGGGTCAAAGCAGTCAAACGAGCTCCGGGGTCAACACGGGCTGGCGGATCGGCCGACTAACGGGCCCGCGGTTCAGATCGGGCGCGCTAGGGTTTCGGCCCAGCGGGCTGAGCGGATCGGGCGACTACTGGGCCCGCCGATCTGGCCCGTTAGGTCTCCCTCGAACGGATCGGGCGGCCGGCTCCCCCGATCTCCCCCCGAGCGGCGGCGCGGCCTGGCGATCCTTAGCAGCGGCTGGAGGCGGATCGGCGACGGGGGTAGCCGGGGCGGTGGCGGAGGAGAGCCCCGGCCGGCGGCGCAGGGGACCCGGGCGGCGGTGGCCGGAGGCCGGAGGGGAGGTGAGGGCGCCGGCGGGTAAGAAGGGCAGCCGGCAGCGAGGGCGGCGCGGAGGAGCTCCGGCCGGAGTGGAGGAAGAAGGCCGGAGGAATGAGATGACGCGGCTCGGCACGGGCCCACGCGGCAGGAAGCACAACGGCGGCACGTCGGAAGCACGGGCACGGCACTACGGAAGCACAGCTCACTGGGACGTCGGAAACACGGTGGCTCAACGGTGGAAGCACCGGCGGCGAACTGTGGAAACATTAGGGTTTCAGACGCGAAAATTGGGGGAGTTGGACGTTTATATAGGCACAAGGAGCTAGGGTTGTCCAAAAGAGGTGAGGATTTCGGCCACGCGATCAAAATTGGATGGCCTAGATGAAGGGAGGGGTTTGGGTTGGTTTGGTGGGCTGTTGGAGGGGTGTCTTGGGCCTCAAAGAGGAGGTACTTTCAGCCCACGAGAATAACTGTTGGAGCACCAAACGAACTCCAAACGCGACGAGATTTGACAGGCGGGTTACACACAACAAAACAATGTCGCACGACAAGTCTCACGCCAAACCGGAAACGTTATGCGACCAAACACCAAAGTAGGCCTCGGGGATGCCACGGACACATGAGAGAGCTCCGGAACTCGAAACGGACAACAGAAAGGAACGAGTGAGACCGGATGAAAATGACAACACGAATGCAATGCGATGCACATGACTACATGACATGGATGAATGCACACACGCAACACGACAGAACGATGAAACCCGAAAAGACAAAGAACCCGGAATGGAACTGATGAAGCCAAAGATATTATATATTGCCCAAAAGGGAAAGTATTACATCCGGGGCATTACAAACTCTCCTCTACTACAAAAAGATCTCGTCCCGAGATCTAGAACTGGAAGAAGGAAGGGTACTCGGAACGAAGGTGAACTTCTCGTTCCCACGTAGCTTCTCGGTCGGTATGGTGTGACCACTTGACTTTCAAGAATTTAATGGACTTGTTGCGGGTCTTGCGCTCGGTTTCTTCGAGAATAGCAACTGGGTGCTCTTGGTAAGACAAGTCTTGTTGAAGATCAATCTCCTCAAACGGAATGGTGTGTTCAGGAGTCTTGAAGCACTTGCGGAGTTGAGACACATGAAACACATCATGAACATTGGCGAAGTTGGAAGGGAGCTCAAGTTGATAGGCTAGATCGCCTCTTTTGCCAAGGATCTTGAAAGGCCCGACGTATCTAGGAGCAAGCTTTCCTTTGATACCGAATATTTGGGTTCCTTTCATCGGAGAAACACGGAGATAGACATGATCCCCAATGTTGAAGGCCAAATCACGATGCTTGCCATCATAGTAGCTCTTCTGACGCGACTGAGCGGCCTTGAGATTCTCACGTATGACTTTGCACATCTCTTCGGCTTCTGAGATCAAGTCATTGCCAAGAAGTTGACGTTCACCCGTCTCGGACCAGTTGAGAGGGGTACGACACTTTCTGCCATAGAGGATTTCAAACGGAGCTTTGCCGGCACTTGCTTGGAAACTGTTGTTGTAAGAGAACTCGGCAAACGGAAGGCAATCTTCCCATTTCATGCCAAAAGATATGACACATGCTCTGAGCATGTCTTCTAGAATCTGATTCACTCTCTCGACTTGACCACTAGTCTGAGGGTGAAATGCAGTGCTGAACGTGATCTTAGTGCCCATGGCAGACTGAAAGGAGTCCCAGAACTTAGAGGTGAACAAACTTCCACGGTCTGAGGAGATAACTTGAGGAATGCCATGTAAGGACACAATTCTGGAAGTGTACAACTCTGCCAATTGAGCTGCATTGATGGATTCTTTGACTGGAAGGAAGTGAGCGACTTTAGTAAGCTTGTCAATCACCACGAAGATAGAATCATTCCCTCTCTTGGACTTAGGAAAACCAGTGACGAAATCCATTTCAATGTGGTCGAATTTCCACTCGGGAATAGGAAGAGGTTGGAGAAGACCGGCTGGACGTTGATGCTCTGCCTTCACTCTTCTGCAGACATCACATTCATTCACGAATTGGGCAATCTCCCTTTTCATGCGAGTCCACCAGTAGGATTGCTTGAGGTCTTGGTACATCTTGGAACTGCCAGGATGAATGGAAAGGAGGGAATCATGTGCTTCGTCCATTATGAGCTTCCTGAGATCACCTTTGGGAACCACAAGTCTGTCCTCAAAGAACAAGGTATCTCTCTCATCAACGCGATAGCACTTGTATTTTGGAGTACCCTTTGCAATACCATGTTTCTCTTTCTGCACCATAGCATCACTGAGTTGGGCCTCACGGATCTGATCTTCCAAGGTAGGAGCAACTTGAAGATTTGCAAGAAAACCTTGCGGAACAACTTGGAGGTTGAGTTTCCTGAATGCTTCACAAAGCTCAGGCTGGAACGACTTGATAAGAAGGCTGTTGCAATATACCTTTCTGCTCAAAGCATCTGCAATCACATTCGCCTTGCCAGGTGTGTATTCGATGCTGGGATCATACTCTTGGATCATTTTGACCCAACGAGTCTGGCGGAGGTTCAGATTCGGCTGTGTGAAGATGTACTTCAAGCTCTTGTGATCGGTGAAGATGTCGACTTTTCTGCCCAACAGAAGGTGTCTCCACGTAATCAAAGCATGTACCACAGCTGCTAGTTCAAGATCATGTGTGGGGTAGTTCTTCTCACTTGGCTTCAGCTGACGAGAAGTGTAAGCCACAATTCTCTTGTCCTGCATTAGCACACCACCAAGTCCTTGAAGAGAAGCATCACAGAATACTTCATAGGGCTTGGACTCATCTGGAGGAGTAAGAACTAGAGCAGAGATGAGCTTTTCTTTGAGAGTTTTGAATGCCACTTCACAATCTGGAGACCAGTCGTACTTGACATTCTTGTGCAGCAAGTTGGAAAGAGGCTTGGCAATCTTGGAGAAGTTCTCAACGAACCTTTTGCAATAGCTTGCAAGACCAAGAAAGCTTCGGAGTTGCTTGACGTTCTGAGGAGGTTCCCAGTTGACAATTGCTTCAACTTTCCCAGGGTTTACCGCAATACCGTCAGCGGAGATGATATGGCCCAGATATAAGACCTTATCGAGCCAAAATTCGCACTTGGAGAACTTGGCATAGAACTTATGTTCACGGAGTCTGTCGAGAACCAGACGGAGGTGCTTTTCGTGATCTTCTTCGTTTTTGGAGAAAACCAAAATGTCATCCAGATACACAAGCACAAACTCGCCGGTGTAGGGGTTGAAAATGTAGTGCATCATTCTCGAGAAGGTAGGTGGAGCATTAGCGAGACCAAAGGACATGACTGTATACTCATATGAGCCGTAGCTCGTTCTGAAGGCTGTCTTGGGGATATCTTCCTCGCGAATTCGAATTTGGTGATAGCCCATTCGGAGATCGAGCTTAGAGAACACTTTAGCTCCTTTGAGCTGCTCGAACAATTCATTGATGTTGGGGAGCGGATACTTGTTCTTTATTGTCTTCTTGTTCAATGGCCGGTAATCAACGCAGAGGCGCTCCGTGCCATCCTTCTTCTTGACAAATAAGACACCACAGCCCCAAGGAGACGTACTAGGCCTGATCAGACCCATACGCTCCTGTTCATCAAGCTGTTTCTTCTACTCCTTCAACTCTTTAGGAGAGAGCTTGTACGGACGCCGGCATGCTGGCTCAGTACCAGGCTCGAGTTCAATGACGAATTCCACTTGGCGATGTGGAGGCATGCCTGGAAGTTCTTCAGGAAAGACGTCTTCGTATTCGTTTACCACCGGAATTTGAGATATGACATTAATCTCGCCCTTGTCATTGAGAGAGAAAAGCCTGATTGTGTTATCCCTGGAGGCGAAGATAATCACGTCTTCATCAGGATGAGTAATCTTGACTTCCTTATTTGCACAATCAATGTGAGCATCATCCTGAGAAAGCCAATCCATCCCGAGGATGAGGTCGATGTCGGAATTACCGAGAACCACCGGATTAGCCAAAAAGCGATAATCACCCATGCGAATAGATACATCCGGAGCAAATATTTTTGAATGCATTAGTTTACCCGGAGAAACAACTGATAACTTCCTTGGCAAACTTTTGATGTCAACATTATGCTTGGATGCGAATGGTTGAGACATGAAAGAACATGAAGCACCCGAATCAAACAAAACTTTAGCAGGTTTAAGGTTGACTGGAAGATTACCCAATATGACATCAGAAGAAGTCTCCGCTTGCGCTGCATTCATCAGATTCACCCTTGCAGACTTTGGATTATGCTTGACAATAGCTGTGCTGACAGGTGGAGGAGGCGGAAGGCGCCTTGGGTTGGGGCACTTGTTAGCATAGTGACCTTTCTGAGTGCACTTGTTGCAGACCACTTCTGAGAGAGGACGGTAATGAGTAGCACTTGACTTGGAAACTTGAGACTGAAACTTTGACTGGTTGCTTGGGTTGGGTGGGTGGGAGAAACCACGACCACTAGAGTTCTTGTTGTTGTTGTAGGGAGCTCGGATCACTGGAGTAGGTGGAAGCCAAAATTTCTGTTGCTTCACGACCACTTGAGAAGATGAGGAGGAGTGAACGGCATCTCGGATCCTCTTTTTGGAAGCCTCCATCTTGAGCTGGGCTGCCTCTTGCTTAAGCGCCATGTTATAGAATTTGTCAAACTCATCAGGCTCGAACAAGGTGAGAGCAACTTGAAGTTCATCCTTCAGACCTCCACGGAACTGATTGATCTTGCTCTTGGCATCTGGTATGTCTTGCTTAGCATAGCGGGCAAGATTTTGGAACTTGACATTATACTGGTAGACAGTCATAGAGCCTCGCTTCAGGTTGCGGAATTGCTCACGCATACCCTCGATGACACTTGTTGGAATGTGGTGAGAGCGAAAGTCCTTGCAGAAATCATCCCAAGAGATCACACGCCCTTCTCTGGAGTCTTTGTACTGCTGCCACCAGTCAGTTGCTTGGTCTTTGAGTTGGAAGGCTGCAAACTTCACATAGTCCTCAGGCCTTACGTTGCTGCACTCAAAATGCTTCTTGATATCAGTAATCCAATCTTCCGCATCGAGAGGGTCGACACAGTAACTGAAAGCCTTTGGTTGATTAGCCAAGAACTGGTTGAGCGTAGCATGGTGCTGTTGGTTGAAGAAATTGCCTTGGTTCCCTGGAGCACCCTGATTTGCTTGATTTGCTTGCATCTGCTGCATCATCTGCATAAGCATTTGGGTGTTCTGGTTTGTAGTCTGCATAATTGCTCTCCAGGCCTCAGACGGAGGAGGAGGGGAAGGAGGACGATCTGGAACCTCTTCACCCTATGGGTTAGCGTTGGGAACCCGTTTCGGAGCCATCCTGAAAGAGATGACCACCAATCAGCAATTTGATTGAAAGAAGATATAAGCTGAAACAACGGCTAGAATTGCAACATAGTCTTCACAAGATTCATTCAAACAAGAGGAACGAATGAAATTCTCAGCTTAATGATAACAACAATCTTCATGAGAAGCCACTGGGAGACAAAAGGTAAATAAGAAAAACAACAAGGTACAGATAGAACAAACACAAGATAGGAGCTTCGTTCGACATCTTTGTGCTGAAAGCTTATGAACATGTTACGAAAGGGTTTTGCAATCCCCGGATCAGCATAGCCAAGGACCCTTTAAGATGCAACTCCCGATCGGAACATCAGCCATAAAACCACTTCACTCAATGTAGAACCCCGAACTCCGTAACCTGCATTCGTTGGAAGAATGCCTACGATCTACTGGATGAACCCACCTATTAATTTCCGAAAGTTTCCAGTTATGCAATCAGGTGTTGGGGATACAGGGGAAGCATCGCGCACACAACTCTAATCCTACATCCAGCTGTATCCATCCTTCAACACATAACCAGTTGTTTTCGGAAACCGTCTACCTCGGGCCTTCGAAACGCATCTACTATACAAGCTATGGCAATACTCCCGAACTACCTCCCCAGTACTGGGTGATGTCGGGGTTATCTTGCCACTAACCGCATAGGAGAGTTTTCGATGTCGGCCGTCTTAAGTACTCTAGAACTGCCACGATATGCTTGTGACGACAATACCCCGAAGCTCAACTCCCCGGGACACTGCCACAACCCCTAATGTCAGGAGGCCTCGAGAACAATATTATCGTCACAAAGACATCGAAACAATCCAACAATACTCGCGAGATTCCTAAAAAAATTTGGTGCAATTTTTGAAAGTAGAAGAGGCAAGAGTAGTCGTCAGGAGTCCTCACCAGAGTGAAAAGAGATGAGGAGCAAAGAAATCCCACTCTCCGATATAAATATAGGACTCAAAACATTTTAAGTGTGTGCCTAGACTCAACCGTCAACGATTCGATCAAACAGTGGGGGCTTCTAGGTCGGAGAAGGCTCTGAATACCAACTTGTAATGCCCAAGATGGGACTATATCTCCTACGTGTCGAGGCACGACTTAAAGATATAAGCCCATTCTGGAATGATCGCAAGTTTGGTACCTTTGCACATCTCATGTAAACATAGGGATGAAAGAGAAAAGATAGTTGGCTTACACTCGCCACGTCACACAAATTCATTACATATCCAATCATCATCCAAATAAACATCACAGCCCATCTAAGGGTAAAGATCCAAAT
This sequence comes from Secale cereale, assembly GCA_902687465.1. NCBI lineage: Eukaryota > Viridiplantae > Streptophyta > Magnoliopsida > Poales > Poaceae > Secale > Secale cereale. Next base: position 452,918,384 of record LR738711.1, on the reverse strand, counting down.
GACAAGATACCAAACATAACATTAAACCACAGGTCTGAAATCGAATCCTAGTAGAAGCTCTACTGATCAACCGGATAGTTCACATAGTAACGGCTACGCTCCTCGTCGTACTCCCAGTCTAGCTCGGTACCATCGCCTGTGTAGCTCACCATCGTACCTGCATCTGGTGTGGTGAAGTAACTGTGAGCCACAGAGGACTCAGCAATCCCGTTCCCGGGTAACACGACTATCCAAGCCTTGGGTGTGGAACAAGGCTGAAGAAAGAATAAGAGTCTGCAACAGCACTAGCCTAGCTTACGTAAAAGAGAGCGAGAAGAGAAGTGCCCCGGACGAGAGATGATCACGAAGTGATCCTAACTAAAGCAAGTCAAACATAACCCCACCGTGTTCATCTCCCGAATCCCTTTCGGAAAATGACCGTCACGGTACTCACGCTGGTAGTGTATTCGAACATGGTGTCAAGTTTTCTACAACCGGATATTAACAAATTCCCATCTGCCACATAACCGCGGGCACGGCTTTCGAAAGTTCTTAACCCTGCAGGGGTGTTCCAACTTGGTCCATGACAAGCCCACGATCCGCGGAGTCGCAACTCCAAGGTGGGAAGGCCCGAGTATTCTCGGAATCCCGTGCTCAAGATACTCCGACTAAGGTAAGGCTAATCCAGCAAATCCTCCCGGCGTGCCGACACCCTGACAATAGCCGCGCGTATCTAGTCTCAGGCCACGACCGGATGGGTGATCCCACAGGTTTTTACTAGACCTTGAGTTCCCTCGAGGTGGCCCCGCGTAACCCCCAGTTCGGACCAACACTCATGTGGAGCACTGGCCCGGGGTTGTTGATTAAGAAGAGGGTTAATTACTCCCTATGCAAGTTTTTAGTTATTAGGCAAGTAGTACCAATGTTGGGGCTTGCTGGAAAAGACTTAGCACTTAGCGGTTTATCGAGGGGGGTCCCATAACCCCAACCGTGTGAGGAACGCATAATCAAGGAACATAACACCGGTTTATACGGTACCTAAGGCGGCATGAGTGGAACAAATCACCAAGCAAAAGGCTTAGCCTTCCACCCATTACCAATATATAGATGATTTCATTTAATAATTAATATAGTGTGATGTCCCAACAAGCTTCAACAAGAAGCAAGAATCTTCAATCTTCTCCTGCAACTAACAATGCTATAAGAGGGGCTGAGCCAAGCGTACTTAGCCAATCAAGGGTTTGCATAGGTAGGGTGGTTAGACAGGTTCATGGTTACAATAGGAGGCTGACAGGAAAAACATGGGCATCGAGGCAAAACTATAGAACGAGACTTCTAGCAACAGGCAAAGATAGTAATGTTATCGGGGTTCGGTCATCTTGCCTGAAGAGTTGTCGATGTGATCGTAAGCGGGCTCCTCGTTCTCAACCTCGGTAATAACCTCGTTCTCGTACTCGTACTCAGCTTCCGGCTCTACTCAACACAAACACACAAGGCACGAAAATCAACAAGATGCAATGCACAAATCTACTGGATGCATGGCTGATGCACTATGGAAGCAAAACAGATGCACTTAGGAAGCACAAAAAGTCTACATAGGAAGCACAGTGTTACAGCACAAGGAGCATGACAATGTGCAACAAGCAAAATACTTCAAAACATGATAACAATAGGATAATATGAATCTACATGCAAAAACGCACAAGTTACATATAGGACTTGCTCAAAACGGAGCAACGGGCTAAAAGTTACACCCGAAACAATAAACATGCACAAGCTAAAAATAACAGCCACATAGCAACTTCGGAGCAAGAGATAAATAGTCTACAACACTCAAACATCATGGCAAGGAGCATGGACATAAACTAGACATATCCTACAACAAACAAATCCATTGGAGCATATCCAAAGGAGCCATGGATCAATAGCAACAAGCTATGACATATTGAACTTGACAACAAAATCCTGACAGCAGTATTTTATAGCAACTTGGGAGCAAAAATTAAATATGCTACAACCACTCCAATAAGCACGTGAGAGCATGAATGGATAGCCAACAATATATACAACAAGGAATCATCAAGAGTCACTCCAAAACTAGCATGGATTTGTCTAGAACAATAAGCAAACATGGCATCTGGAAAGTACAGATTCCAGACTTAGTGAAATTTCACTAAGTGTTAAAACAGTAGTAACATCATGGCATCTTTGTGAGCAAGTTTAAGTCACCTCAAAGTATATCAAGACAAGTGGTTAGCACCACGACAAAGTACACATGATGGGGAGTCCAAAACATCTAAGCATGCATCAAGGGGACAACCACATCAATAGCAACGAGCTCCTCAACGAGGCATCTCGTAACAAGTTTAACAACATAACAGCCACTAATACTTTTGCAACGGAGATAAACATGGCAAGATGAATTCTATCATGCAAGCTAAAGCAACCAACATGTAGAGCATGACTTGATGAACACGTGGACATATCATTTGCTTCATTTGGATAAACATGCACCAAGATATCACATTGCAAACATGGCATGAAAACAACTACAAACAGCAGTTTATAACAAGTAACACTCTCTCATGAAGATTAAGACATCTAGATGACCTCTAACATGCATGGCACAATGGAACAAAACGTAGTACATGTCACCACGATGATTTTGACATATCATTTGCTCAAATAGGACAAACACACAAAAAGTTATCCACATTATAAAGCAGCACCAGAAACTAAAAATGCCAGGGACTTAGTGAAAAAAAACAACCTCAGGGTCAAAGCAGTCAAACGGGCTCCGGGGTCAACGCGGGCTGGCGGATCGGCCGACTAACGGGCCCGCGGTTCAGATCGGGCGCGCTAGGGTTTCAGCCCAGCGGGCGGAGCGGATCGGGCGGCTACCGGGCCCGCCGATCTGGCCCGTTAGGTCTCCCTCGAACGGATCGGGCGGCCGGCTCCCCCGATCTCCCCCCGAGCGGCGGCGCGGCCTGGCGATCCTGAGCGGCGGCTGGAGGCGGATCGGCGACGGGGGTAGCTGGGGCGATGGCGGAGGAGAGCCCCGGCCGGCGGCGCAGGGGACCCGGGCGGCGGTGGTCGGAGGCCGGAGGCGAGGTGAGGGCGCCGGCGGGTAAGAAGGGCAGCCGGCGGCGAGGGCGGCGCAGAGGAGCTCCGGCCGGAATGGAGGAAGAAGGCCGGAGGAAGGAGATGACGCGGCTCGGCGCGGGCCCACGCGGCAGGAAGCACAACGGCGGCACGTCGGAAGCACGGGCACGGCACTACGGAAGCACAACTCGCTGGGACATCGGAAACACGGCTGCTCAACGGTGGAAGCACCGGAATTCAACGGTGGAAGCACTGGCGGCGAACTGTGGAAACATTAGGGTTTCAGACGCGAAAATTGGGGGAGTTGGATGTTCATATAGGCACAAGGAGCTAGGGTTATCCAAAAGAGGTGAGGTTTTCGGCCACGCGATCAAAATTGGATGGCCTAGATGAAGGGAGGTGTAATGCCCCGGATGTAATACTTTCCCTTTTGGGCATATAATATATCTCCGGCTTCATCTATTCCATTTCGGGTTCTTTGTCTTTCGGGTTTGCGTCGTTTTGTCGTGTGCATGTGTGGCATTCATTCATATCATGTAGACATGTGCATCGCATTGCATTTGTGTTGTCGGTTGCATCCGGTACCACGCGTTCCTTCCCGTTGTCCGTTTCGCGTTCCGGAGCTCCCTCACGTGTTCGTGGCGTCCCGTAGGCCTACTTTGGTGTTTGGCCGTGTAACGTTACCGGTTTGGCGCGAGGCTTGTCGTGTGTTGTTGTTTTGGTGTGTGTAACCCGCCTGTCAAATCTCGTCGCGTTTCGAGTCCGTTTGCTACCCCAACAGTTATTCGTGTGGGCTCAAAGTGCCTCCACTTTGAGGCCCAAGACAACCCTCCAGCAGCCCACTTCCCTCCTCTTGGCCCATCCTAACTCCCCTCGCGATCGGATCCGTCGGATCGCGATCGGAGGGCTCCAAAACACCCCAAATCCCTCAAACCCTAGCACCTACCTGATACGTCCAAAACGTATCTATAATTTCTGCTTGCTCCATGCCACTTTTGGGTGATATTTCTATGATATTCATACACTTCCATACACTTTTGATCATATTTGGACTAACTTACTAATCCAGTGCACCCCAGTGCCAGTTTCTATTTTCGGCTGTTTTTGTATTTCAGGTTTTCACGTTTCGAGAACTGCCCAGAAAAATCCAGAAAAATTATATAAAAAATCAGCGTTCCGGAAACAACACTGCGTCCGAAGGGCAGCCTGGGGGGCCACCAGGGCTCCAGGCACCCTGGCGGCGTGCCCCCCCTGGGCCGCGCCGGGGGGGCGCCTGGGCCCCCCGAAGCTCCCCCGATGCCCTACTTTGGCATATATTTAAAGGGTCCTCCGTAACCCTGAGAACAGGAACCCTTTTCGCGATCCCATCTCTGTTCCGCCGCCGCCGCCGCTTCCAAGATCGGGAGCACCAGGAGAACTCTTCCCGGCACCCTGCCGGAGGGGAGGATCACCACCGGAAGCTTCTCCACCACCATGGACGCCTCCCGGATGACTCGTGAGTAGTCTCCCTTGGACCATGAGTCCATGACCAGTAGCTATGTGATGTTCTCCTCCCGTTCTTGTGCTTCACTAATTAGTCCTCGTGAGCTGCCCTACATGATCGAGGCACCTATGTAATCCTTATGCTGTTGCTATGTTGAGTTTGCTGGGATCCGATGGATTATGAGATTATGTTCAGATTGATCTTGAGTAATATATTTGATTCACCTCTTTTATATTTTAGTTCATAAGTAATTATTGCATGTTCTCCGTTGTTATTTATTGCTTTGGCCGAGTAGTAGGTAGTGACTCCAAGAGGGAACGTTATGCTCGATTGTGGGTTCATGCCCCTCGATGACTAGCTTGAGTGACAGAAACATGAGTCTAGGGGATGTGCTGTTGCCACAAGGGGGAAAACAACGGTGCTTGTGCCCGCAGGTGCAAGGATTGTTTACTTTACGCAAAGTTCTTTGAATGCAGTTGTCTGTTGCATTGAGTTTACACTATGGGTGGGACTCGCAACTTAATACCAGCGAGATGTTCTGGATAGATATCTCAAGGTGGATGATTAGTAGTAGATATTGATGGATTTCGGTCTACTTACTTTGGCGTACCGCCCATGCTTTGAACCTCAACCTTTCTTGCAATGTAGTCAGCATTGGTTTGCGTTCGTGGTCCTGTCAATTACCCAGCTATAATTTGTTTACCTCACATAGCTGTTTTATCGTCTTTTCGGAGAGAGACATCACTAGTGAACATCATGAGACTCCGGTCCATATTACCATCATTGATCACACCCGCTATTTACTTTTCGCTATTTACTTACTATTGCAAAAACTATCTATCACTACTATCATTGCTTTTAATCCTTTGTGAACTACAAGGCCGGAGGGATTGACAACCTCTCTGTACTCGTTGGGAGCAAAGTTATTTGTATCTGTGTGCAGGTCCACGTTGATTGCTACTAATCTGGCGCCGTAGCAGTTGACACCTACTTGTTTAACCTAGGAGTCTCTGGGGATTCGATCCTTGGTATCTTTGCTAAGGGAAAACACTTCTACATACTGCATCTTACACCTTCCACTTGGGGTAACCAACGAGGGGTTCGAGGCCCATCACTACCCTATATATAACATCCCCATGCCATTTTTGGTAGCCTACGCTCCCTCCACCTACCTCTAGCCCCTCCTCCCCTCATTTTCCGTGCCAGGCCAGTTCTCCATCGCCACTTGGCAGTCCTCCCGAAGGCAGCCGCTGCCCAGGCTCTCCTTCGCCGCCGCCAGCCCCTGGATCGGGCAGGATCCAGGGTCAACGCTCCACCTCCCTCGCTCGACCGCAGCAGGCCACGAGGCACGAGATCCCTCGCTCGATCCCGCCGGCTCCCGCATCCAGATCGAGGCCCAGGGCTGGCCAGGCCTCCGGCGGCCCATCTCCCGAGCCCCTGCTCGCCAGGTCAACACCGGAGCCTCGTCGATCGCTCCCTCTCCGCAGCGCTGGATTCCCAACCGCATCGCCGCTCGCGCTTCCACCAGCCCGAAGGCCCACCTCCTCCCGCATCGCGAGGCTCCCTCGCCCCACCGAGCCGAGCGCCATCGCGGGCCAGCGCCGCCCCTCCGACCAGGCCGGCCCGGCGCGCCAGCCGCCACGCCAGGCTCCCGCGACCGCCAGCTGGGCCTTCCAGCTTCCTCCGCGGCCCGCTTCGGCCGGCACCAACAGCCGGGGCCCAACCGCTTCGCCTCTCCCAGGCCCTCCAGCCGCCGTCGCCAGGTGGGCCGAGTTCCCGAGCCGCCAGATCTCCTCCAGCCGCCGGGCGCTCCAGTCGGGCCTGTCCGCGCCCGATCCAGCCCGCATCGCCCGAGGCCTGTTTGACTTCTCCAGCCCCTTTGACCAGATCTGAAGGTTGCTTCTAAATCCCTAAGTCCCCTGTTTTGCTTGTCTGATGCAATTTTAGAGCTGCGATAACTTTGTGTGTGATGATCCGTTTTGTGCAATTGACATGTCCACGTGTTCGTCTTGCCATGCTCTACATGTTGCTTGTGTTAGGTTGCATGATAGATTTATTCTTGCCATGTATATCTTCGTTGTAAAGTGCTATGTGGCTGTTTAGTTATTTAAATTGTTATGAAATGCCATCTTGTTGAGCTCGTTGCTATCGTTATGTTTATCTCCATGATGCATGCTTGTGTGTTTCAGAATCACCAGCATGTGTACTTTGATGTGGTGCTTACCCCTTGCCATGTTTAGTTTCGAGGTGACTTAAACTTGCTCTTTTAGATGCCATGATGAAACTTCTGTTTTAACACTTAGTGGATTTTCACTAAGTCTGTAATCTGTTATTCTCTAATGCCAGGTTTGCTTGCTGCTCTAGGACAAACCATGATAGTTTTGGAGTGGATCTTGATGGTTCCTTGTAGTATATATTGTTGGCTATCCATTCATGTTCTCACATGCTTATTTAATTGGCTGTAGCATAGTTAACTTTTGCTCCAAAGTTTCAATAAAATTCTGCTATCAGAATTTTGTTGTCAAGTTCAATATGTCCAAGCTTGTTGCTATTGATCCGTGGCTCCTTTGGGCGTGCACCTTTGGACTTATTTGCTGTAGGATATGTCTAGTTTATGTTCATGCTCTTTGCCAGGTTGTTTGAGTGCTGTAGCTTATTTTTCTAGTGCTCCGAAGTTGCTTTGTTGCTGTAATTTTCAGCTTTCGCCTATTTCTTGTTTCGGGCATAACTTTTAGCCCGTAGCTCCGTTTTCAGCGAGTCTTATATGAAACTTGATTGATTTTCCGTGTAGATTCATAATCTCCTATTGTTATAATGTTTTGAAGTGATTTGCTTGAGTGCTATTTTCCGTGCTCCGTGTGCTCCCTTAGTGCATCCATCATGCATCCATCATTTTTGGTGTGCGCATTGCATCTTGTTGATTCGTGCCTTGTGTGATTGTATTGTTTAGAGCCGGAAGCTGAGACCGAGTACGAGTACGACCACGAGGTTACCAACGAGGTTGAGCACGAGGACCCTTCTTACGATCCGAACGTCTACACTTCAGGCAAGATGACCAAACCCCGATAACATTACTATCTTTGCCTATTGCTAGAAGTCTCGATCTATAGTTTTGCCTCGATGCCCATGTTCTTCCTGTCAGCCTCCTACTTGTAACCATGTCCATGTTTAACCACCATACCTATGCAAACCGTTGCTTGGCTAAGTACGCTTCGCTCAGCCCTTCTTATAGCATTGCTAGTTGCAGGTGAAGTTGAAGATGCTTGCTTCATGTTGAAGTTTGTTGGGTTATATCACACTATATTTAATGCTTAAATGAAATCATCTATATATTGGCAAGGGTGGAAGGCTAAGCCTTTTGCTTGGTGATTTGTTCCACTCATGCCGTTAGGAACCGTATAAACCGGTGTTATGTTCCTTGATTATGCGTTCCTAACACGGTTGGGGTGTATGGGACCCCCTCGATAAACCGCTAAGTGCTAAGTCTTTTCCAGCAAGTCCCAACATTGGTACTATTTGCCTAATAACTAATAAACTTGCATAGGGAGTAATTAACCCTCTTTCTTAATTCAACAACCCGGGCCAGTGCTCCACATGAGTGTTGGTCCAAACTGGGGGTTACACGGGGCCACCTCGAGGGAACTCAAGGTTTGGTAAAAACCTGTGGGATCACCCATCCGGTCGTGGCCTGAGACGAGATACGCACGGCTACTATCAGGGTGTCGGCACGCCGGGAGGATTTGCTAGATTAGCCTTACCTTAGTTCGAAGTATCTTGAGCATGGGATCCGAGAATACTTGGGTCTTCCCACTTTGGAGTTGCGACTCCGCGGATCGTGGGCTTGTAATGGGTCAAGTTGGAACACCCCTGCAGGGTTATGAACTTTCGAAAGCCGTGCCCGCCGTTATGTGGCAGATGGGAGCTTGTTAATATCCGGTTGTAGATAACTTGACACCATTGTTCTAATACACTACCAGCGTGTGTACCGTGACTGTCAATTTCCGAATAGGGATTCGGGAGTTGAACATGGTGGGGTTATGTTTGTTGAGCTTTAGCTAGGATCACTTCGTGATCATCTCTCGACCGAGGCCTTCTCTTCTCGCACTCTTTCACGTAAGCTAGAGCTAGTTGCTGCTGCAGACACTTGTTCTTTTCTTCAGCCTTATCCTCTCCCAAGGCTTAAATAGTCTTGTTACCCGGGAACGGGATTGCTGAGTCCTCTGTGGCTCACAGTTACTTCACCACACCAGATGCAGGTCCGATGGTGAGCTATCCAGGTGATGGCACCGAGCTAGACTGGGAGTATGACGAGGAGCGTAGTCGATACTATGTTCGTTATCCTGATGATCAGTAGTGGAGACTTCTACTAGGATTCGATCCGACCTGTGGATTTAAATTATGTTTGGTATCTTGTCATTTGGATTTACCCTTAGAGGGCTGTGATGTTTTATTGAATGATGATTGAGACATGTATTGTATTTGTGTGACGTGGCGAGTGTAAGCCAACTATTTATGTTTTCCATCCCCATCTTTTACATGAGTTGTGCAAAGATACCAGACTTGCGATCATTCCAGCATGGGGTTATGTCTCTAAGTCGTGCCTCGACACGTAGGAGATATAGTCCCATCCTGGGCATTAAAAGTTGGTATTCAGAGCCTTCTCCGACCTAGGAGCCCCCACTGATTGATCGAATCATTGACGGTCGAGTCTAGGCACACACTGAAAACATTTTGAGTCCTATATATTATATCGGAGAGTAGGATTTCTTTGCTTCTCATCCCATTTCTCTCTGGTGAGGACTCCTGACGACTACTCTTGCCTCTTCTATCTTCAAAAATTGCACCAATTTTTTTTTAGGAATCTCGCGAGTATTCTGGGATTGTTTCGATGTTCTTGTGACGAGAATATTGTTCTCGATGCCTCCTGACATTAGGGGTTGTGGCAGTGTCCCGGGGAGTTGAGCTTCGGGGTATTGTCGTCACAAGCATATCGCGGCAGTACTAAATACTTAAGACGGCCGACATCGAAAATCTCTCCTATACGGTTAGTGGCAAGATAACCCCGACATCACCCAGTACTGGGGAGGTAGTTCGGGAGTATTGCCATAGCTTGTTATAGTGGATGCTTTTCGAAGGTCCGAGGTAGACAGTTTCCGAGAAAGACTGGTTATGTGTTGAAGGATGGATACAGCTGGATGTAGGTTTAGAGTTGATTGCGCGGTGCTTCCCCTGTATCCCCAACACCTGATTGCATAACTGGAATCTTTCGGAAATTCATAGGTGGGTTTATCCAGTAGATCGTAGGCATTCTTCCAACGAATGCAGGTTAGCGAGTTCGGGGTTCTACATTGAGTGAAGTGGTATTATGACCGATGTTCCGATCGGGGGTTGCATCTTAAAGGGTCCTTGGCTATGCTGATCCGGGGATTGCAAAACCCTTTCGTAACGCGTTCATATGCTTGCAGCACAAAGATGTTAGAACGAAGCTCCTATCTTGTGTTTGTTTCCGTCTGTACCTTGTTGTTTTTCTTATTTTACCTTTTGTCCCCTATGTGGCTTCTCGTGAAGATTGATGTTATCATTTAACTGAGAATTTCATTCGTTCCTCTTGTTCGAATGATTTCATTCGTTCCTATTGTTCGAATGATTATTGTGAAGACTTGTTGCAATTCATTCCATTGATTCAGCTTATACCGTCTGTCAATCAATTGCTGATTCGTGGTCATCTCTTTCAGGATGGCTCCGAAAAGGGTTCCCAATGCTAACCCAGAGGGTGAAGAGGTCCCAGAACGTCCTCCTTCCCCTCCTCCTCCGTCTGAGGCTTGGAGAGCGATTATGCAGACTACAACTCAGAACACCCAGATGTTGATGCAGATGATGCAGCAGATGCAAGCTAATCAAGCTAATCAGGGTGTTCCAGGGAATCAAGGCAATTTCTTCAACCAGCAGCACCATGCTACCCTCAACCAGTTCTTGGCCAATAATCCAAAAGCTTTCAGTTACTGTGTCGACCCTCTTGATGCTGAAGATTGGTTAACCCACATAAAGAAGCATTTTGAGTGCAGTAACGTGAAGGAAGAGGACTATGTGAAGTTTGCAGCCTTCCAACTCAAAGACCAAGCAGCTGACTGGTGGCAGCAGTACAAAAACTCCAGGCCAGGTCGTGTGATCTCTTGGGAGGATTTCTGCAAGGACTTTCGCTCTCACCACATTCCTACAAGTGTCATCGAGGGTATGCGTGAGCAATTCCGCAACCTGAAGCAGGGCTCTATGACAGTCTATCAGTATAATGTCAAGTTCCAAAACCTCACCCGCTATGCTAAGCAAGACATTCCTGATGCAAAGAGTAAAATCTATCAGTTCCGAGGAGGTCTCAAAGATGAACTTCAACTTGCTCTCACTTTGTTCGAGCCTGAGGAATTCGACAAATTCTATAATATGGCTTTGAAACAAGAAGCAGCTCAGCTTAAGATGGAGGCTTCTAAAAAGAGGATTCGAGATGCCGTTCACTCCTCCTCATCGTCTCAGATGGTCTCGAAGCAACATAAATTTTGGCTTCCTCCTCCTCCAGTGATTCGAGCTCCCTACAACAACTCCAATAGCAACAAGAACTCTAGTGGACGTGGTTTCTCCCACCCACCCAACCCGAGCAACCAGTCGAGGAATCAGTTTCAGTCTCAAGGCTCCAAGTCAAGTGGTTCTCATTTCCGTCCTCTCTCAGAAGTGACTTGCAACAAGTGCACTCAGAAAGGTCACTATGCCAACAGATGTACGAACCCGAAGCGACTTCCACCTCCTCCACCTGTGAGTTCAGCTATTGTCAAGCATGATCCAAAGTCTGCAAGGGTCAATCTGATGAGTGCAGCACACAGAGAATTCTTCTGATGTCATTTTGGGTAACCTTTCAGTTAACTCCATCCCTGCTAAAGTTTTGTTTGATTCGGGTGCTTCATGCTCTTTCATGTCTCAACCATTTGCATCCAAGTATAATGTGGACATCAAAAGTTTGCCAAGGGAGTTATCAGCTGTTTCTCCGGGTAGATTGATGCATTCTCATATATATGCTCCGGATATTTCTATTCGCATGGGTGATTATCGCTTTCTGGCTAATCTGGTGGTTCTTGGTAATTCCGACATCGACCTCATCCTCGGGATGGATTGGCTTTCTCAGCATGATGCTCACATTGATTGTGCACAGAAGGAAGTCAAGATGACTCATCCTGATGAAGATGTGATTATTTTCGCCTCCAGGGATAACACTATTAGGCTTTTCTCTCTCAATGATAAGGGCGAAATTAATGCCATATCTCAAATTCCGGTGGTGAACGAATATCAAGACGTCTTTCCTGAAGAACTTCCAGGCATGCCTCCACACCGTCAGGTGGAATTCGTCATTGAACTCGAGCCGGGTACTGAGCCAGCATGCCGGCGTCCGTACAAGCTCTCTCCTAAAGAATTGAAGGAATTGAAGAAGCAGCTTGATGAACAGGAGCGCATGGGTCTCATCAGGCCTAGTACGTCTCCTTGGGGCTGTGGTGTCTTATTTGTCAAGAAGAAAGATGGCACGGGGCGTCTATGCGTTGATTACCGGCCATTGAACAAGAAGACAATAAAGAACAAGTATCCGCTCCCCAACATCAACGAACTGTTCGAGCAGCTCAAGGGAGCTAAAGTGTTCTCTAAGCTCGATCTCCGAATGGGCTATCATCAAATTCGCATTCGCGAGAAAGACATTCCCAAGACTGCCTTCATAACAAGTTTCGGTTCATATGAGTATACAGTCATGTCCTTTGGTCTCGCCAATGCTCCTCCTACCTTTTCAAGGATGATGCACTACATCTTCAACCCCTACACCGGCGAGTTTGTGCTTGTGTATCTGGATGATATTCTGGTGTTTTCCAAGAATGAAGAAGATCACGAAAAGCACTTACGTCTGGTTCTAGATCGACCCCGAGAGCATAAGTTCTATGCCAAGTTCTCCAAGTGCGAGTTTTGGCTCGATAAGGTTTTGTACCTGGGCCATATTATCTCAGCTGACGGTATTGCGGTAAATCCCGAGAAAGTTGAAGCAATTGTCAACTGGGAAGCTCCTCAGAACGTCAAGCAACTCCGCAGTTTTCTGGGTCTTGCCAGCTATTGCAGAAGGTTCGTTGAGAACTTCTCCAAGATTGCCAAGCCTCTTTCCAACTTGCTTCAGAAGAATGTCAAATACTTTTGGTCTCAGAGTGTGAAGTGGCATTCAAAACTCTCAAATAAAAGCTCGTCTCTGCTCCAGTTCTTACTCCTCCAGATGAATCCAAGCCCTATGAAGTATTCTGTGATGCTTCTCTTCAAGGACTTGGTGGTGTGCTTATGCAAGATAAGAGAATTGTGGCATATACTTCTCGTCAGCTGAAGCCAAGTGAGAAGAATTATCCCACACATGATCTCGAGCTAGCAGCTGTGGTACATGCTTTGATTACGTGGAGACATCTGTTGTTGGGCAGAAAAGTCGACATCTTCACTGATCACAAGAGTTTGAAGTACATCTTCACACAGCCTAATCTGAACCTCCGCCAGACTCGTTGGGTTGAAATGATCCAAGAGTTTGATCCCAGCATCGAATACACTCCTGGCAAGGCGAATGTGATTGCAGATGCTTTGAGCAGAAAGGCATATTGCAACAGCCTTCTTATCAAGCCGTTCCAGCCTGAGCTTTGTGAAGCATTCAGGAAACTCAACCTCCAAGTTGTTCCGCAGGGTTTTCTTGCAAATCTTCAAATTGCTCCTACCTTGGAAGATCAAGTCCGTGAGGCCCAACTCAGTGATGCCATGGTGCAGAAGGTGAAACATGGTATTGCAAAGGGCACTCCAAAATACAAGTGCTTTCGTGTTGATGAGAGAGATACCTTGTTCTTCGAGGACAGACTCGTTGTTCCCAAAGGTGATCTCAGGAAGCTCATAATGGAAGAAGCACATGATTCTCTCCTTTCCATTCATCCTGGCAGTTCCAAGATGTACCAAGACCTCAAGCAGTCTTACTGGTGGACACGCATGAAAAGGGAGATTGCCCAATTCGTGAATGAATGTGATGTCTGCAGAAGAGTGAAAGCAGAACATCAACGTCCAGCCGGTCTTCTCCAACCTCTTCCTATTCCCGAGTGGAAGTTCGAGCACATTGAAATGGACTTCGTCACTGGTTTTCCTAAATCCAAGAGAGGGAATGATTCTATCTTCGTGGTGATTGACAAGCTTACCAAAGTCGCTCACTTCCTTCCAGTCAAAGAATCCATCAATGCAGCTTAATTGGCAGAGTTGTACACTTCGAGAATTGTGTCTTTACATGGCATTCCTCAAGTTATCTCCTCAGACCGTGGAAGTTTGTTCACATCAAAGTTCTGGGACTCCTTTCAGTCCGCCATGGGCACTAAGATCAGGTTCAGCACTGCTTTTCACCCTCAGACTAGTGGTCAAGTCGAGCGAGTGAATCAGATTCTAGAAGACATGCTTAGAGCCTGTGTCATATCTTTTGGCATGAAATGGGAAGACTGCCTTCCATTTGCCGAGTTCTCTTACAACAACAGCTTTCAAGCAAGTGCAGGCAAAGCTCCGTTTGAAATCCTCTATGGCAGAAAGTGTCGTACCCCTCTCAACTGGTCTGAAACAGGTGAACGTCAACTTCTTGGCAATGACTTGATCTCAGAAGCCGAAGAAATGTGCAAAGTCATACGTGAGAATCTCAAGGCCGCTCAGTCGCGTCAGAAGAGATACTATGACGGCAAGCATCATGATTTGGCTTTCAACATTGGTGATCATGTCTATCTCCGTGTTTCTCCGATGAAAGGCACCCAAAGATTCGGTATCAAAGGAAAGCTTGCTCCTAGATACGTCGGGCCTTTCATGATTCTTGGAAAAAGAGGTGACCTAGCCTATCAACTTGAGCCCCCTTCCAACTTCGCCAATGTTCATGATGTGTTCCATGTGTCTCAACTCCGCAAATGCTTCAAGGCACCTGAACGCATGATTCCGTTTGAAGAGATTGATCTTCAACAAGACTTGTCCTACCGAGAGCATCCCGTTGCTATTCTCGAAGAAACCAAGCGCAAGACCCGCAACAAGTCCATCAAATTCTTCAAAGTCAAGTGGTCACATCACATCGACCGAGAGGCTACGTGGGAACGAGAAGATCATCTTCGTTCCGAGTACCCTTCCTTTTTCCAGTCCTAGATCTCGGGACGAGATCTTTTTGTAGTAGAGGAGAGTTTGTAATGCCCCAGATGTAATACTTTCCCTTTTGGGCATATAATATATCTCCGGCTTCATCTATTCCATTTCGGGTTCTTTGTCTTTCGGGTTTGCGTTGTTTTGTCGCGTGCGTGTGTGGCATTCATTCATATCATGTAGACATGTGCATCGCATTGCATTTGTGTTGTCGGTTGCATCCGGTACCACGCGTTCCTTCCCGTTGTCCGTTTCGCGTTCCGGAGCTCCCTCACATGTTCATGGCGTCCCGTAGGCCTACTTTGGTGTTTGGCCGTGTAACGTTACCGGTTTGGCGCGAGGCTTGTCGTGTGTTGTTGTTTTGGTGTGTGTAACCCGCCTGTCAAATCTCGTCGCGTTTCGAGTCCGTTTGCTACCCCAACAGTTATTCGTGTGGGCTCCAAGTGCCTCCACTTTGAGGCCCAAGACAACCCTCCAGCAGCCCACTTCCCTCCTCTTGGCCCATCCTAACTCCCCTCGCGATCGGATCCATCGGATCGCGATCGGAGGGCTCCAAAACACCCCAAATCCCTCAAACCCTAGCACCTACCCTATATATAACATCCCCATGCCATTTTTGGCAGCCTACACTCCCTCCACCTACCTCTAGCCCCACCTCCCCTCATTTTCCGTGCCAGGCCAGTTCTCATCGCCACTTGGCAGTCCTCCCGAAGGCAGCCGCCGCCCAGGCTCTCCTTCGCCGCCGCCAGCCCCTGGATCGGGCAGGATCCAGGGTCAACGCTCCACCTCCCTCGCTCGACCGCAGCAGGCCACGAGGCACGAGATCCCTCGCTCGATCCCGCCGGCTCCCGCATCCAGATCGAGGCCCAGGGCTGGCCAGGCCTCCGGCGGCCCATCTCCCGAGCCCCTGCTCGCCAGGTCAACGCCCGAACCTCGTCGATCGCTCCCTCTCCGCAGCGCTGGATCCCCAACCGCATCGCCGCTCGCGCTTCCACCAGCCCGAAGGCCCACCTCCTCCCACATCGCGAGGCTCCCTCGCCCCACCGAGCCGAGCGCCACCGCGAGCCAGCGCCGCCCCTCCGACCAGGCCGGCCCGGCGCGCCAGCCGCCACGCCAGGCTCCCGCGACCGCCAGCTGGGCCTTCCAGCTTCCTCCGCGGCCCGCTTCGGCCGGCACCAGCAGCCGGGGCCCAACCGCTTCGCCTCTCCCAGGCCCTCCAGCTGCCGTCGCCAAGTGGGCCGAGTTCCCGAGCCGCCAGATCTCCTCCAGCCGCCGGGCGCTCCAGCCGGGCCTCTCCGCGCCCGATCCAGCCCGCACCGCCCGAGGCCCGTTTGACTTCTCCAGCCCCTTTGACCAGATCTGAAGGTTGCTTCTAAATCCCTAAGTCCCCTGTTTTGCTTGTCTGATGCAATTTTAGAGCTGCGATAACTTTGTGTGTGATGATCCGTTTTGTGCAAATGACATGTCCACGTGTTCGTCTTGCCATGCTCTACATGTTGCTTGTGTTAGGTTGCATGATAGATTTATTCTTGCCATGTATATCTTCGTTGTAAAGTGCTATGTGGCTGTTTAGTTGTTTAACTTGTTATGAAATGCCATCTTGTTGAGCTCGTTGCTATCGTTATGTTTATCTCCATGATGCATGCTTGTGTGTTTCGGAATCACCAGCATGTGTACTTTGATGTGGTGCTTACCCCTTGCCATGTTTAGTTTCGAGGTGACTTAAACTTGCTCTTTTAGATGCCATGATGAAACTGCTGTTTTAACACTTAGTGGATTTTCACTAAGTCTGTAATCTGTTATTCTCCGATGCCATGTTTGCTTGCTGCTCTAGGACAAACCATGATAGTTTTGGAGTGGATCTTGATGGTTCCTTGTAGTATATATTGTTGGCTATCCATTCATGTTCTCACATGCTTATTTAAGTGGTTGTAGCATAGTTAACTTTTGCTCCAAAGTTTCAATAAAATTCTGCTATCAGAATTTTGTTGTCAAGTTTAATATGTCCAAGCTTGTTGCTATTGATCCGTGGCTCCTTTGGGGGTGCACCTTTGGACTTATTTGCTGTAGGTTATGTGTAGTTTATGTTCATGCTCTTTGCCATGTTGTTTGAGTGTTGTAGCTTATTTTTCTAGTGCTCCGAAGTTGCTATGTTGCTGTAATTTTCAGCTTTCGCCTATTTCTTGTTTCGGGCATAACTTTTAGCCCGTAGCTCCGTTTTCAGCGAGTCTTATATGAAACTTGATTGATTTTCCGTGTAGATTCATAATCTCCTATTGTTATCATGTTTTGAAGTGATTTGCTTGAGTGCTATTTTCCGTGCTCCGTGTGCTCCCTTAGTGCATCCATCATGCATCCATCATTTTTGGTGTGCGCATTGCATCTTGTTGATTCGTGCCTTGTGTGATTGTATTGTTTAGAGCCGGAAGCTGAGACCGAGTACGAGTACGACCACGAGGTTACCAACGAGGTTGAGCACGAGGACCCTTCTTACGATCCGAACGTCTACACTTCAGGCAAGATGACCGAACCCCGATAACATTACTATCTTTGCCTATTGCTAGAAGTCTCGATCTATAGTTTTGCCTCGATGCCCATGTTCTTCCTGTCAGCCTCCTACTTGTAACCATGTCCATGTTTAACCACCTTACCTATGCAAACCGTTGCTTGGCTAAGTACGCTTCGCTCAGCCCTTCTTATAGCATTGCTAGTTGCAGGTGAAGTTGAAGATGCTTGCTTCATGTTGAAGTTTGTTGGGTTATATCACACTATATTTAATGCTTAAATGAAATCATCTATATATTGGCAAGGGTGGAAGGCTAAGCCTTTTGCTTGGTGATTTGTTCCACTCATGCCGTTAGGAACCGTATAAACCGGTGTTATGTTCCTTGATTATGCGTTCCTAACACGGTTGGGGTGTATGGGACCCCCTCGATAAACCGCTAAGTGCTAAGTCTTTTCCAGCAAGTCCCAACATTGGTACTATTTGCCTAATAACTAATAAACTTGCATAGGGAGTAATTAACTCTCTTTCTTAATTTAACAACCCGGGCCAGTGCTCCACATGAGTGTTGGTCCAAACTGGGGGTTACGCGGGGCCACCTCGAGGGAACTCAAGGTTTGGTAAAAACCTGTGGGATCACCCATCCGGTCGTGGCCTGAGACGAGATACGCGCGGCTACAATCAGGGTGTCGGCACGCCGGGAGGATTTGCTGGATTAGCCTTACCTTAGTTCGGAGTATCTTGAGCACGGGATTCCGAGAATACTCGGGTCTTCCCACTTTGGAGTTGCGACTCCGCGGATCGTGGGCTTGTAATGGGTCAAGTTGGAACACCCCTGCAGGGTTATGAACTTTCGGAAGCCGTGCCCGCGGTTATGTGGCAGATGGGAGCTTGTTAATATCCGGTTGTAGATAACTTGACACCATTGTTCTAATACACTACGAGCGTGTGTACCGTGATTGTCAATTTCCGAATAGGGATTCGGGAGTTGAACACGGTGGGGTTATGTTTGTTGAGCTTTAGCTAGGATCACTTCGTGATCATCTCTCGACCGAGGCCTTCTCTTCTCGCACTCTTTCACGTAAGCTAGAGCTAGTTGCTGCTGCAGACACTTGTTCTTTTCTTCAGCCTTATCCTCTCCCAAGGCTTAAATAGTCTTGTTACCCGGGAACGGGATTGCTGAGTCCTCTGTGGCTCACAGTTACTTCACCACACCAGATGCAGGTCCGATGGTGAGCTATCCAGGTGATGGCACCGAGCTAGACTGGGATTATGACGAGGAGCGTAGTCGATACTATGTTCGTTATCCTGATGATCAGTAGTGGAGACTTCTACTAGGATTCGATCCGACCTGTGGATTTAAATTATGTTTGGTATCTTGTCATTTGGATTTACCCTTAGAGGGCTGTGATGTTTTATTGACAATGATTGAGACATGTATTGTATTTGTGTGACGTGGCGAGTGTAAGCCAACTATTTATGTTTTCCATCCCCATCTTTTACATGAGTTGTGCAAAGATACCAGACTTGCGATCATTCCAGCATGGGGTTATGTCTCTAAGTCGTGCCTCGACACGTAGGAGATATAATCCCATCCTGGGCATTACAGGAGGGGTTTGGGTTGGTTTGGTGGTCTGTTGGAGGGGTGTCTTGGGCCTCAAAGAGGAGGTACTTTCAGCCCACGAGAATAACTGTTGGAGCACCAAACAAACTCCAAATGCGACGAGATTTGACATGCGGGTTACACACAACAAAACAACGTCGCACGACAAGTCTCACGCCAAACCGGAAACGTTATGCGACCAAACACCAAAGTAGGCCTCGGGGATGCCACGGACACGTGAGAGAGCTCCGGAACTCGAAACGGACAACGGAAAGGAACGAGTGAGACCGGATGCAAATGACAACACAAATGCAATGCGATGCACATGACTACATGACATGGATGAATGCACACACGCAACACGACAGAACGACGAAACCCGAAAAGTCAAAGAACCCGGAATGGAACTGATGAAGCCAAATATATTATATATTGCCCAAAAGGGAAAGTATTACATCCGGGGCATTAGAAACTCTCCTCTACTACAAAAAGATCTTGTCCCGAGATCTAGGACTGGAAGAAGGAAGGGTACTCGGAACGAAGGTGATCTTCTCGTTCCCACGTAGCTTCTCGGTCGGTATGGTGTGACCACTTGACTTTCAAGAATTTGATGGACTTGTTGCGGGTCTTGCGCTCGGTTTCTTCGAGAATAGCAACTGGGTGCTCTCGGTAAGACAAGTCTTGTTGAAGATCAATCTCCTCAAACGGAATGGTGCGTTCAGGAGTCTTGAAGCACTTGCGGAGTTGAGACACATGAACCACATCTTGAACATTGGCGAAGTTGGAAGGGAGCTCAAGTTGATAGGCTAGATCGCCTCTTTTGCCAAGGATCTTGAAAGGCCCGACGTATCTAGGAGCAAGCTTTCCTTTGATACCGAATATTTGGGTTCCTTTCATCGGAGAAACACGGAGATAGACATGATCCCCAATGTTGAAGGCCAAATCACGATGCTTGCCGTCATAGTAGCTCTTCTGACGCGACTGAGTGGCCTTGAGATTCTCACGTATGACTTTGCACATCTCTTCGGCATCTGAGATCAAGTCATTGCCAAGAACTTGACGTTCACCCGTCTCGGACCAGTTGAGAGGGGTATGACACTTTCTACCATAGAGGATTTCAAACGGAGCTTTGCCGGCACTTGCTTGGAAGCTGTTGTTGTAAGAGAACTCGGAAAACGGAAGGCAATCTTCCCATTTCATGCCAAAAGATATGACACAGGCTCTGAGCATGTCTTCTAGAATCTGATTCACTCTCTCGACTTGACCACTAGTCTGAGGGTGAAATGCAGTGCTGAACCTGATCTTAGTGCCCATGGCAGACTGAAAGGAGTCCCAGAACTTAGAGGTGAACAAACTTCCACGGTCTGAGGAGATAACTTGAGGAATGCCATGTAAGGACACAATTCTGGAAGTGTACAACTCTGCCAATTGAGCTGCATTGATGGATTCTTTGACTGGAAGGAAGTGAGCGACTTTGGTAAGCTTGTCAATCACCACGAAGATAGAATCATTCCCTCTCTTGGACTTAGGAAAACCAGTGACGAAATCCATTTCAATGTGGTCGAATTTCCACTCGGGAATAGGAAGAGGTTGGAGAAGACCGGCTGGACATGGATGCTCTGCCTTCACTCTTCTGCAGACATCACATTCATTCACGAATTGGGAAATCTTCCTTTTCATGCGAGTCCACCAGTAGGATTGCCTGAGGTCTTGGTACATCTTGGAACTGCCAGGATGAATGGAAAGGAGGGAATCATGTGCTTCGTCCATTATGAGCTTCGTGAGATCACTTTTGGGAACCACAAGTCTGTCCTCAAAGAACAAGGTATCTCTCTCATCAACGCGATAGCACTTGTATTTTGGAGTACCCTTTGCAATACCATGTTTCACTTTCTGCACCATAGCATCACTGAGTTGGGCCTCACGGATCTGATCTTCCAAGGTAGGAGCAACTTGAAGATTTGCAAGAAAACCTTGCGGAACAACTTGGAGGTTGAGTTTCCTGAATGCTTCACAAAGCTCAGGCTGGAACGGCTTGATAAGAAGGCTGTTGCAATATTCCTTTCTGCTCAAAGCATCTGCAATCACATTTGCCTTGCCAGGTGTGTATTCGATGCTGGGATCATACTCTTGGATCATTTCGACCCAACGAGTCTGGCGGAGGTTCAGATTCGGCTGTATGAAGATGTACTTCAAGCTCTTGTGATCGGTGAAGATGTCGACTTTTCTGCCCAACAGAAGGTGTCTCCACGTAATCAAAGCATGTACCACAGCTGCTAGTTCAAGATCATGTGTGGGGTAGTTCTTCTCACTTGGCTTCAGCTGACGAGAAGTGTAAGCCACAATTCTCTTGTCCTGCATTAGCACACCACCAAGTCCGTGAAGAGAAGCATCACAGAATACTTCATAGGGCTTGGACTCATCTATAGGAGTAAAAACTGGAGCAGAGATGAGCTTTTCTTTGAGAGTTTTGAATGCCACTTCACAATCTGGAGATCAGTCGTACTTGACATTCTTCTGCAGCAAGTTGGAAAGAGGCTTGGCAATCTTGGAGAAGTTCTCAACGAACCTTCTGCAATAGCTGGCAAGACCAAGAAAGCTTCGGAGTTGCTTGACGTTCCGAGGAGGTTCCCAGTTGACAATTGCTTCAACTTTCTCGGGGTTTACCGCAATACCGTCAGCGGAGATGATATGGCCCAGATATAAGACCTTATCGAGCCAAAATTCGCACTTGGAGAACTTGGCATAGAACTTATGTTCACGGAGTCTGTCGAGAACCAGACAGAGGTGCTTTTCGTGATCTTCTTCGTTTTTGGAGAAAACCAAAATGTCATCCAGATACACAAGCACAAACTCGCCGGTGTAGGGGTTGAAAATGTAGTGCATCATTCTCGAGAAGGTAGGTGGAGCATTAGCGAGACCAAAGGACATGACTGTATACTCATATGAGCCGTAGCTCGTTCTGAAGGCTGTCCTGGGGATATCTTCCTCGCGAATTCGAATTTGGTGATAGCCCATTCGGAGATCGAGCTTAGAGAACACTTTAGCTCCTTTGAGCTGCTCGAACAATTCATTGATGTTGGGGAGCGGATACTTGTTCTTTATTGTCTTCTTGTTCAATGGCCGGTAATCAACGCAGAGGCGCTCCGTGCCATCCTTCTTCTTGACAAATAAGACACCACAGCCCCAAGGAGACGTACTAGGCTTGATCAGACCCATACGCTCCTGTTCATCAAGCTGTTTCTTCAACTCCTTCAACTCTTTAGGAGAGAGCTTGTATGGACGCCGGCATGCTGGCTCATTACCAGGCTCGAGTTCAATGACGAATTCCACTTGGCGATGTGGAGGCATGCCTGGAAGTTCTTCAGGAAAGACGTCTTCATATTCGTTTACCACCGGAATTTGAGATATGGCATTAATCTCGCCCTTGTCATTGAGAGAGAAAAGCCTGATTGTGTTATCCCTGGAGGCGAAGATAATCACGTCTTCATCAGGATGAGTAATCTTGACTTCCTTATTTGCACAATCAATGTGAGCATCATGCTGAGAAAGCCAATCCATCCCGAGGATGAGGTTGATGTCGGAATTACCGAGAACCACCGGATTAGCCAAAAAGCGATAATCACCCATGCGAATAGATACATCCGGAGCAAATATTTTTGAATGCATTAGTTTACCCGGAGAAACAACTGATAACTCCCTTGGCAAACTTTTGATGTCAACATTATGCTTGGATGCGAATGGTTGAGACATGAAAGAACATGAAGCACCCGAATCAAACAAAACTTTAGCAGGTTTAAGGTTGACTGGAAGATTACCCAATATGACATCAGAAGAATCTCCGCTTGCGCTGCATTCATCAGATTCACCCTTGTAGACTTTGGATTATGCTTGACAATAGCTGTGCTGACAGGTGGAGGAGGCGGAAGGCGCCTTGGGTTGGGGCACTTGTTAGCATAGTGACCTTTCTGAGTGCACTTGTTGCAGACCACTTCTGAGAGAGGACGGTAATGAGTAGCACTTGACTTGGAACCTTGAGACTGAAACTTTGACTGGTTGCTTGGGTTGGGTGGGTGGGAGAAACCACGGCCACTAGAGTTCTTGTTGTTGTTGTAGGGAGCTCGGATCACTGGAGGAGGTGGAAGCCAAAATTTCTGTTGCTTCGCGACCACTTGAGAAGATGAGGAGGAGTGAACGTCATCTCGGATCCTCTTTTTGGAATCCTCCATCTTGAGCTGGGCTGCCTCTTGCTTAAGCGCCATGTTATAGAATTTGTCAAACTCATCAGGCTCGAACAAGGTGAGAGCAACTTGAAGTTCATCCTTCAGACCTCCACGGAACTGATTGATCTTGCTCTTGGCATATGGTATGTCTTGCTTAGCATAGCGGGCAAGATTTTGGAACTTGACATTATACTGGTAGACAGTCATAGAGCCTTGCTTCAGGTTGCGGAATTGCTCACGCATACCCTCGATGACACTTGTTGGAATGTGGTGAGAGCGAAAGTCCTTGCAGAAATCATCCCAAGAGATCACACACCCTTCTCTGGAGTCTTTGTACTGCTGCCACCAGTCAGCTGCTTGGTCTTTGAGTTGGAAGGCTGCAAACTTCACATAGTCCTCAGGCCTTACGTTGCTGCACTCAAAATGCTTCTTGATATCAGTAATCCAATCTTCCGCATCGAGAGGGTCGACACAGCAATTGAAAGCCTTTGGTTGATTAGCCAAGAACTGGTTGAGCGTAGCATGGTGCTGTTGGTTGAAGAAATTGCCTTGGTTCCCTGGAGTACCCTGATTTGCTTGATTTGCTTGCATCTGCTGCATCATCTGCATAAGCATTTGGGTGTTCTGGTTTGTAGTCTGCATAATTGCTCTCTAGGCCTCAGACGGAGGAGGAGGGGAAGGAGGACGATCTGGAACCTCTTCACCCTCTGGGTTAGCGTTGGGAACCCGTTTCGGAGCCATCCTGAAAGAGATGACCACCAATCAGCAATTTGATTGAAAGAAGATATAAGCTGAAACAACGGCTAGAATTGCAACATAGTCTTCACAAGATTCATTCGAACAAGAGGAACGAATGAAATTCTCAGCTTAATGATAACAACAATCTTCACGAGAAGCCACTGGGAGACAAAAGGTAAATAAGAAAAACAACAAGGTACAGATAGAACAAACACAAGATAGGAGCTTTGTTCGACATCTTTGTGCTGAAAGCTTATGAACGTGTTATGAAAGGGTTTTGCAATCCCCGGATCAGCATAGCCAAGGACCCTTTAAGATGCAACTCCTGATCGGAACATCGGCCATAAAACCACTTCACTCAATGTAGAACCCCGAACTCCGTAACCTGCATTCGTTGGAAGAATGCCTACGATCTACTGGATGAACCCACCTATTAATTTTCAAAAGTTTCCAGTTATGCAATCAGGTGTTGGGGATACAGGGGAAGCATCGCGCACACAACTCTAATCCTACATCCAGCTGTATCCATCCTTCAACACATAACCAGTTGTTTTTGGAAACCGTCTACCTCGGGCCTTCAAAACGCATCTACCATACAAGCTATGGCAATACTCCCGAACTACCTCCCCAGTACTGGGTGATGTCGGGGTTATCTTGCCACTAACCGCATAGGAGAGTTTTCGATGTCGACCGTCTTAAGTAGTCTAGAACTGCCACGATATGCTTGTGATGACAATACCCCGAAGCTTAACTCCCCGGGACACTGCCACAACCCCTAATGTCAGGAGGCCTCGAGAACAATATTCTCGTCACAAAGACATCGAAACAATCCAACAATACTCGCGAGATTCCTAAAAAAAATTGGTGCAATTTTTGAAAGTAGAAGAGGCAAGAGTAGTCGTCAGGAGTCCTCACCAGAGTGAAAAGAGATGAGGAGCAAAGAAATCCTACTCTCCGATATAAATATAGGACTCAAAACATTTTAAGTGTGTGCCTAGACTCAACCATCAACGCTTCGATCAAACAGTGGGGGCTTCTAGGTCGGAGAAGGCTCTGAATACCAACTTGTAATGCCCAGGATGGGACTATATCTCCTACATGTCGAGGCACGACTTAAAGATATAAGCCCATTCTGGAATGATCGCAAGTTTGGTACCTTTGCACATCTCATGTAAACATAGGGATGAAAGAGAAAAGATAGTTGGCTTACACTCGCCACGTCACACAAATTCATTACATATCCAATCATCATCCAAATAAACATCACAGCCCATCTAAGGGTAAAGATCCAAATGACAAGATACCAAACATAACATTAAACTACAGGTCTGAAATCGAATCCTAGTAGAAGCTCTACTGATCAACCGGATAGTTCACATAGTAACGGCTATGCTCCTCGTCGTACTCCCAGTCTAGCTCGGTACCATCGCCTGTGTAGCTCACTATCGTACCTGCATTTGGTGTGGTGAAGTAACTGTGAGCCACAGAGGACTCAGCAATCCCGTTCCCGGGTACCACGACTATCCAAGCCTTGGGTGTGGAACAAGGCTGAAGAAAGAATAAGAGTCTGCAGCAGCACTAGCCTAGCTTATGTAAAAGAGAGCGAGAAGAGAAGTGCCCCAGACGAGAGATGATCACGAAGTGGTCCTAACAAAAGCAAGTCAAACATAACCCCACCGTGTTCATCTCCTGAATCCCTTTCGGAAAATGACCGTCACGGTACTCACGCTGGTAGTGTATTCGAACATGGTGTCAAGTTTTCTACAACCGGATATTAACAAATTCCCATCTGCCACATAACCGTGGGCACGGCTTTCGAAAGTTCATAACCCTGCAGGGGTGTTCCAACTTGGCCCATGACAAGCCCACGATCCGCGGAGTCACAACTCCAAGGTGGGAAGGCCCGAGTATTCTCGGAATCCCGTGCTCAAGATACTCTGACTAAGGTAAGGCTAATCCAGCAAATCCTCCCGGCGTGCCGACACCCTGACAATAGCCGCGCGTATCTAGTCTCAGGCCACGACCGGATGGTGATCCCACAGGTTTTTACCAGACCTCGAGTTCCCTCGAGGTGGCCCCGCGTAACCCCCAGTTTGGACCAACACTCATGTGGAGCACTGGCCCGGGGTTGTTGATTAAGAAGAGGGTTAATTACTCCCTATGCAAGTTTTTAGTTATTAGGCAAATAGTACCAATGTTGGGACTTGCTGGAAAAGACTTAGCACTTAGCGGTTTATCGAGAGGGTCCCATAACCCCAACCGTGTGAGGAACGCATAATCAAGGAACATAACACCGGTTTATACGGTACCTAAGGCGGCATGAGTGGAACAAATCACCAAGCAAAAGGCTTAGCCTTCCACCCATTACCAATATATAGATGATTTCATTTAATAATTAATATAGTGTGATGTCCCAACAAGCTTTAACAAGAAGCAAGAATCTTCAATCTTCTCCTGCAACTAACAATGCTATAAGAGGGGCTGAGCGAAGCGTACTTAGCCAATCAAGGGTTTGCATAGGTAGGGTGGTTAGACAGGTTCATGGTTACAATAGGAGGCTGACAGGAAAACATGGGCATCGAGGCAAAACTATAGAACGAGACTTCTAGCAACAGGCAAAGATAGTAATGTTATCGGGGTTCGGTCATCTTGCCTGAAGAGTTGTCGATGGGATCGTAAGCGGGCTCCTCGTTCTCAACCTCGGTAGTAACCTCGTTCTCGTACTCGTACTCAGCTTCCTGCTCTACTCAACACAAACACACAAGGCACGAAAATCAACAAGATGCAATGCACAAATCTACTGGATGCATGGCTGATGCACTATGGAAGCAAAACAGATGCACTTAGGAAGCACAGAAAGTCTACATAGGAAGCACAGTGTTACAGCACAAGGAGCATGACAATGTGCAACAAGCAAAATACTTCAAAACATGATAACAATAGGATAATATGAATCTACATGCAAAAACACACAAGTTACATATAGGACTTGCTCAAAACGGAGCAACGGGCTAAAAGTTACACCCGAAACAATAAACATGCACAAGCTGAAAATAACAGCCACATAGCAACTTCGGAGCAAGAGATAAATAGTCTACAACACTCAAACATCATGGCAAGGAGCATGGACATAAACTAGACATATCCTACAGCAAACAAATCCATTGGAGCATCTCCCAAGGAGCCATGGATCAATAGCAACAAGCTATGACATATTGAACTTGACAACAAAATCCTGACAGCAGTATTTTATAGCAACTTGGGAGCAAAAATTAAATATGCTACAGCCACTCAAATAAGCACGTGAGAGCATGAATGGATAGCCAACAATATATACAACAAGGAATCATCAAGAGTCACTCCAAAACTAGCATGGATTTGTCTAGAACAACAAGCAAACATGGCATCTGGAAATTACAGATTCCAGACTTCGTGAAATTTCACTAAGTGTTAAAATAGTAGTAACATCATGGCATCTTTGTGAGCAAGTTTAAGTCACCTCAAAGTATATCAAGACAAGTGGTTAGCACCACGGCAAAGTACACATGATGGGGAGTCCAAAACATGCCACTAATACTTTTGCAATGGAGATAATCATGGCAAGATGAATTCTATCATGCAAGCTAAAGCAACCAACATATAGAGCATGACTTGATGAACACGTGGACATATCATTTGCTTCATTTGGATAAACATGCACCAAGATATGACATTGCAAACATGGCATGAAAACAACTACAAACAGCAGTTTATAACAAGTAACACTCTTATCATGAAGATTAAGACATCTAGATGACCTCTAACAATGCATGGCACAATGGAACAAAACGTAGTACATGTCACCACAATCATTTTGACATATCATTTGCTCAAATCGGACAAACACACAAAAAGTTATCCACATTATAAAGCAGCACCAGAAACTAAAAATGCCAGGGACTTAGTGAAAAAAAAACAACCTCAGGGTCAAAGCAGTCAAACGGGCTCCGGGGTCAACGTGGGCTGGCGGATCGGCCGACTAACGGGCCCGCGGTTCAGATCGGGCGCGCTAGGGTTTCGGCCCAGCGGGCGGAGCGGATCAGGCGGCTACCGGGCCCGCCGATCTGGCCCGTTAGGTCTCCCTCGAACGGATCGGGCGGCCGGCTCCCCCGATCTCCCCCCGAGCGGCGGCGCGGCCTGGCGATCCTGAGCGGCGGCTGGAGGCGGATCGGCGACGGGGGTAGCCGGGGCGATGGCGGAGGAGAGCCCCGGCCGGCGGCGCAGGGGACCCGGGCGGCGGTGGCCGGAGGCCGGAGGCGAGGTGAGGGTGCCGGCGGGTAGGAAGGGCAGCCGGCGGCGAGGGCGGCGCGGAGGAGCTCCGGCCGGAGTGGAGGAAGAAGGCCGGAGGAAGGAGATGACGCGGTTCGGCGCGGGCCCACGCGGCAGGAAGCACAACGGCGACACGTCGGAAGCACGGGCACGACACTACGGAAGCACAGCTCGCTGGGACGTCGGAAACACGGCGGCTCAACGATGGAAGCACCGGAATTCAACGGTGGAAGCACCGGCGGCGAACTGTGGAAACATTAGGGTTTCAGACGCGAAAATTGGGGGAGTTGGACGTTTATATAGGCACAAGGAGCTAGGGTTGTCCAAAAGAGGGGAGGTTTTCGGCCACGCGATCAAAATTGGATGGCCTAGATGAAGGGAGGGGTTTGGGTTGGTTTGGTGGGCTGTTGGAGGGGTGTCTTGGGCCTCAAAGTGGAGGTACTTTCAGCCCACGAGAATAACTGTTGGAGCACCAAACGAACTCCAAACGCGACGAGATTTGACAGGCGGGTTACACACAAGAAAACAACGTCGCACGACAAGTCTCACGCCAAACCGGAAACGTTATGCGACCAAACACCAAAGTAGGCCTCGGGGATGCCACGGACACGTGAGAGAGCTCCGGAACTCGAAACGGACAACAGAAAGGAACGAGTGAGACCGGATGCAAATGACAACACAAATGCAATGCGATGCACATGACTACATGACATGGATGAATGCACACACGCAACACGACAGAACGTTGAAACCCGAAAAGACAAAGAACCCGGAATGGAACTGATGAAGCCAAAGATATTATATATTGCCCAAAAGGGAAAGTATTACATCTGGGGCATTACACTTAACAACTTGGAAATATAGCAATTGTATATTTTTTTCTCTCATGTATTTAGTACATCCAAATTCGATTTATTTCTCACATGGTATACAATAACAGAATGCACCCACAACAATTGAACATCGCATTACAAAACTGAATCAAACCGTTTACTAAACACCACAACCAATGAACAAAACGTTAAGTGAGCACCACATTGCACAATATAAAATACTCCTAATAGAAGATCAGACAGTTAACCAAACCATGCATGCTTGATAACTAGGAAAATTGCGCCCTAAAGAATTGAACATCACATTTACTGAATTGAACCAAACAGATAACTAAACACCACATTGCACGACATATAGAACATATACTCTAGAGCAGAAGATTGCATGGTAAACGTAGATAGCACAATTCACTAGCATTTGTTAAGGAAAGACAGTAGCTAGCAAACTGAACATGGGTCCTTATAGTGAGCTAATAAGACAAGCTACTCCTCACTGTCGGAGATATCGATGACGATTGGCTCCTTGGACATGGAAGAGGGCGAGGCCTCCGCTTCGTGGGTGCCCTCGTCGTAGTGGTGAGTTGCCTGAGCCGCTCCGGGCACCAACCTGCTGGTTCTCGAGATGAGGTAAGCACGTGCACGCTGAGAAAACACCTCGTAGTCTTCGTCGAAGGTACCGACGGTGGCCTCGAGAAAACGCCATGAACTGTCGTTTAAAGCATCCAACTGCGTCGCGACAACGGCGCGTGAGGCGTCGACGGTGGCCTCGACGGCGAGGTGCTCCTACAAGATCTGGGGGTCGGCACGAATGGCAGCCATCGCGACCTCATCCACGTGTGCGGCCGCGATTTGCTTCTCCGCTGCCAAATGCTCCTTGAGATCCTGGCTATACTGCATGCACCATGGCTTAGGGCGGTGCTTATTTGGTGGAGGGGTCAGTGATTTGGGTGGAAGTTGTCGCGCTCGCGCCGGCGGTCGGGGCATGTGTGATGTGGAAGGAGGAGGAGGATGGGGGTCGGGTGTGGATTACCTGCCTGGATAGGCGAGGCCGGGCAGCGTGAGGGAGGGTCGCCGGCGAGGAGGCGGCGCTGCAAGAAAGGAGTGAAGGTTTCAACTTGGAAAGGAAGGTGGAAACAGGGGAAATGTGGCTTTTGGTAAGGGGAAGGGGGCGGGGAGGTGATATTTCTGCGGAAGCCGAAAATTTGGAATCGCTTCAGCGAAAAACATTGGCGCACAAAGTGTCATCAGACACGGTCCCTTATTTAGAGCGGGCTGTGGACTGTAGCCTTCACACCTTCTCGCGTAAGCCGTGTGCGTACTATAATCCGATGGTGCTCCATGGTTGGTGATAATAAACTATGGGGGGTCTACTTGATTTTTCATCTTCATTTGTATTACATAATGGGGTCACAGCGGCAATGGACAGTGTTTGAATTACTAGACCTTTTATATGCACTAAACATGCAACTATATGTGTGTCGTAAAGAATTGGAATTATTCAGGGTTCGTTTGGAAATTTTATACATTAAATTGGTTTTCTAGCCATTTCAGGTGCACAATTCAAAATTAAAGCACATGCACATGGTTCGGTGCACCAACATGTGTTGTAAAATCATATATGTGTCCATGGGTTTATGCTTTTGTCCCATGCAAGAAATGGGGATGAATTTCGAACACCACGGCACCGTGGCTCTCCGGCAAATGTTGAGGTACTTGCTTTTGTAATTCTAGTAAATCCAAAACCAGTCTGAAATTCATGAACCTTGGCATGCTATCATGGAATGGCATCAACATGCTGGGGTAAAAAATATTGTACCATTTGGGGCAGGTTGTGGTATAAGCTTCTGACAAACCAGAGCTTCTCTCACAACAAGCCTAATGGTTTCGGTAGGGAACGTCCCACCTTTGGGGACGAAACGATATCCATTGTCTCTTATTGCTTTCAAAAAAATTCTCGTGTCAACATAGAACAACAGGAGTGTTGTTTCAATTTTTGGGATTTTTCAGGGTTCGTTTGGACATTTATATGCATTAATTGAGTTTTCAATGCATTTATGTGCATAACTCAAATTTGAACTACATGCACATGCTCTAATGCATATAAATTGATTGAAAATTCAAATTTGTGCCCTTGGTTGCATGCTTAGGTCCCATGCAAGAAATGGGAATGAAAGTTAAACACCCTGCCATGGTCACTCGGCCGCAAACATTGAGGTACCTGGGTTTTAAATTCTAGTAAATCCAAAGCTCGTCTGAAATTCATGAAACTTGGCATGCTATCATGGAGCGGCATCAACATGTCGTGGTAAATTTTTTGTCCCATTTGAGGCAGGTTTGGTGATATGCTTGTCACAAACCAGAGCTTCTCATAACAAGCCTGATGCTTTCGGTAGGGAATGTCCCACCTTTGGGGACGAAATGATATCCATTGCCTCTTTTTGCTTTCAAAAAATTTCTCGTGTCAACATAGAATAACATGAGTGTTGTGTAATTTTTTGGGATTTTTCGGGTTCGTTTCGACATTTTAATGCATTAGTTGAGTTTTTAATGCATTTATGTGCATAATTCAAATTTGAACTACATACACATGCTCTAATGCATATAAATTGGTTGAAAAGTCAAATTTGTGCCCTTGGTTGCATGCTTAGGTCCCATGCAAGAAATGTGAATTTATGTCAAACACCCTGCCACGGTCACTCGGCCGCAAACATTGAGATACTTGGTTTTTAAATTCTACTCCCTCCGTCCCAAAATACTTGTCATCAAAATGGACAAAAAGGGATGTATCTAAAACTAAAATACATCTAGATACATCCCCTTTTATTCATTTTGATGACAAGTATTTCCGGATGGAGGGAGTAGTAAATCCAAAGCTCGTCTGAAATTCATGAAACTTGGCATGCTATCGAGCGGCATCAACATGACGTGGTAAATCTTTTGTCCCATTTGAGGCAGGTTTGGGGATATGCTTCTCACAAACCAGAGCTTCTCACAACAAGCCTGATGGTTTCGTTAGGGAATGTCCCACCTTTGGGAACGAAACGATATCCATTGCCTCTTATTGCTTTCAAAAAAAAAATCTCGTGTCAACACAGAATAACAGGAGTGTTGTGTCAATTTTTGGGATTTTTCGGGGTTCGTTTTGACATTTTTATGCATTAATTGAGTTTTTAATGCATTTATGTGCATAATTAAAATTTGAACTACATGCACATGCTCTAATGCATATAAATTGGTTGAAAATTCAAATTTGTGCCCTTGGTTGCATGCTTAGGTCCCATGGAAGAAATGGGAATGAATGTCAAACACCCTGCCATGGTCACTTGGCCGCAAACATTGAGATACTTGTTTTTTAAATTCTAGTAAATCCAAAGCTCGTGTGAAATTCTTGAAACTTGGCATGCTATCATGCAGCGGCATCAACATGCCTTGGTAATTTTTTGTCCCATTTGGGGCAGGTTTGGCGATATGCTTCTCACAAACCAGAGCTTCTCACAACAAGCATTATGGTTTCGGTAGGGAACATCCTACCTTTGGGAACGAAACGATATCCATTACCTCTTATTGCTTTCAAAAAAATTCTCGTGTGAACATAGAGGAACAGGAGTGTTGTGTCAATTTTTGTGGATTTTCGGGTTTCGTTTGGACATTTTTATGCATTAATTGAGTTTTCAATTCATTTATGTGCATAATTCAAATTTGAACTACATGCACATGCTCTAATGCATATAAATTGGTTGAAAATTCAAATTTGTGCCCTTGGTTGCATGCTTAGGTCCCATGCAAGAAATGGAAATGAATATCAAACACCCTGCCACGGTCACTCGGCCGCAAACATTGAGATACCTGGTTTTTAAATTCTAGTAAATCCAAAGCTCGTCTGAAATTCATGAAACTTGGCATGCTATCATGGAGCGGCATCAACATGCCATGGTAATTTTTTTGTTCCATTTGGGGCAGGTTTGGGGATATGCTTCTCACAAACCAGAGCTTCTCACAACAAGCCCGATGGTTTCGGTAGGGAACATCCCACCTTTGGGGACGAAACGATATCCATTGCCTCTTATTGCTTTCAAAAAAATTCTCATGTCAACATACAACAACAGGAGTGTTGTGTCAATTTTTGGGATTTTTCGGGGTTTCTTTGGATATTTTTACGCATTAATTGAGTTTTCAATGCATTTATGTCCATAATTCA
Organism: Secale cereale; assembly: GCA_902687465.1. Classification (NCBI taxonomy): domain Eukaryota; kingdom Viridiplantae; phylum Streptophyta; class Magnoliopsida; order Poales; family Poaceae; genus Secale; species Secale cereale. The sequence continues at coordinate 452,885,214 of LR738711.1, read as the reverse complement.
AATTTGAACAACATGCACATGCTCTAATGCATACAGATTGGCTAAAAAATCAAATCGGTGTCCTTGGGTGCATGCTTAGGTCCCATGCAAGAAATGGGAATGAATTTCAAACACCAGGGCACCGTTGATTGCCAGCAAAACGTTGAGATACTTTGTTTTTAAAATCTAGTAAATGCAAAACTCGTCTGAAATTGATGAAACTTGGCATGCTATCAAGGAATGGCACCCGACATGCTGTGATATTTTTCATGTCCATTTTGAGAGAAGGCGTACTCGAATAACAACCAAGAAAGGCATTTTGAAAAAATAGCTGCCACTTTATTATCTGAAACGTTTGTATAATGAAAATCATGTGTGTTCTGTTAACCATTCACGTGACGCCACGTGTCTTCATTTTAAAGACTATAGGAGGTGCCGTGCGGATAGCTGCTTGACCTTGACTGAATGGGAGGCGTGCGAGCGGAGTCCGATGCTGTAATGCCCAGGATGGAGTTATACCTCCTACGTGTCGAGGCACGACTTAAAGGCATAAATCCATCCTAGAATGATCTCAAGTTTGGTATCTTTGCACGACTCATGTAAAAGAGGGATTAAAATGCAAAAGGAGATAGTTGGCTTACACTCGCCACTTCACACAATACTTTACATAAGCAATACATCATTCGAAACATCACAACCCGACTACGGGTAAGAACCAAAAGAAAGATACCAAAACAACATAAAGCCACAGGTCAGGATCGAATCCTAGTAGAAACCACTACTGACTATCGAAACGTCACAAGCAAACGGCCACACTCTTCAACGAGCTCCTGGTGAAGCACTGAACCAGCTCCTGCATCGTACACGGCTGAACCTGCATCTGGTGTGGTGAAGTAACTGTGAGCCACAGAGGACTCAGCAATCCCGTTCCCGGGTAACAAGACTATTTAAGCCTTGGGTGAGGACAAGGCTGAAGAAAGAAATATGAGGTGAAGGAACAAACAAGAGTCTGCAGCAGCAACTAGCACTAACTTACGTAAAAGAGAGCGAGAAGAGAAGTGCATCGGTCGAAAGATGATCACGAAGTGATCCTAACTAAAGCCGGTCAAACATAACCCCACCGTGTTCAACTCCCGAATCCCTATTCGGAAATTGACAGTCACGGTACACACGCTGGTAGTGTATTAGTATCATTGTGTCAACTTATCTACAACCGGAATTAACAAGCTCCCATCTGCCACATAACCGCGGGCACGGCTTTCGAAAGTTCAAACCCTGCAGGGGTGTTCCAACTTGACCCATTACAAGCCCATGATCCGCGGAGTCGCAACTCCATAGGTGGGAAGACCCGAGTATTCTCGGAATCCCGTGCTCGAGTTAAACCGAACTAAGGTAAGGCTAATCCAGCAAATCCTCCCGGCGTGTCGACACCCTGATAGTAGCCGCGCGTATCTAAGTCTCAGGACACGACCGGATGGGTGATCCCACAGGTTTTTACCAAACCTTGAGTTTCCTCGAGGTGGCCCCGCGTAACCCCCGTTTCGGACCAACACTCATGTGGAGCACTGGCCCGGGGTTGTAGAATTAAAATAAAAGGGATAGCTAGTCCACATGCAAGTTTTATTAGTTATTAGGCAAATAGTACCAATGTTGGGACTTGCTGGAAAAGACTTAGCACTTAGCGGTTTATCAAGGGGGTCCCATACACCCCAACCGTGTTAGGAACGCATAATCAAGGAACATAACACCGGTTTATACGGTTCCTAACGGCATGAGTGGAACAAATCACCAAGCAAAAGGCTTAGCCTTCCACCCTTGCCAGTATATAGATGATTTCATTTTTAAGCATTTATATAGTGTGATATAACCCAACCAAACTTCAACATGAAGCAAGCATCTTCAATCTTCGCCTGCAACTAGCAATGCTATAAGAAGGGCTGAGCGAAGCGTACTTAGCCAAGCAACGGTTTGCGTAGGTAGGGTGGTTAAACATGGCAATGGTTACAAGTAGGAGGCTGACAAGAAGACATGGGCATCGAGGCAAAACTAAAGATCGGAACTACTAGCAATAGGCAAAGATAGTAATGGTATCCGGGTTCGGTCATCTTGCCTGGAATTCCACAAAGGAGAAGAACGGATCCATGAAGAAGACGGAGCAACACAGACGAGAGAAACCTCACAACTCCGGAACGAAACCGAAGCTAACAAGAGAAGCAACCGGAAAGAAAGAAACAACACGGTAAACACACAAGCTTAAACATGGCATACGATGCACATCCAAGTATGATGCATGTCCGGTTTAAATATGCAAGACATGGCAAAGTGCACAAACAAATACTACAAGTTAAGTGGAGATCAATATGCAACGAGTTGCATATTGACGAAACACCACATATTAATTATTTAGTTGACTCTCATTATTAACAAGACAAGTTTAATTGTTTTTAGCATGGCAAGAGGTGAAGCATAATAAAACTACACTATTTAGGCAAGTTTAAATGGGGCCGGAAAATAACAACAACATATCCGGAAAATCCCCATGAGCATGTTTAATGATTATAAGCAAACAACAATTAAGCATATATAATGTTGTTAAATGATGCGGATGACATGAGCAAGTTTATGCAAGTTTTATTAAAAGTTAACATAAGAGATAAGAAGCATTTGTCACCGTGGTGGAAGAAAGGGGTGCCACGGCAACGATCCGAAAATGATGCAACGCATCATATCGGTTCCGGCAACTCGTTGAGAGTCCGGTGCACAACAAAAGGTGGAGTGAACGAGTCAAACGAGATGAAAGAGGTGGGGTGATCCCGTTACCGGGTTCCCACGAGTCGGCGACGAGGCAACCGAGGAACATTACAACGGACGAAGCGGACACGAAGCACACACGAGGAGCATTTCATACAACACAAGCAAGCATCTCACGGGGTCATCCACGGGGTCGTTTCGGTATACCTTCGAAGCGTGCGTTTCGGGGTGGTTCGAGACGTAGAGGAAGAAGTCGTTCTCGGGAGTCGTGCACGTGTCGTAGAGGAAGTAGTGGTTCACGTCATCGTGTCGTGGTACTTGGCGAATTTCTCGTTTCCGGGCGACGGTAGTTGTACTCGGGGCGACGGTAGACGTTCACGTAGGCGTTTCCGTTTCCGAAGAGGTACTTGTCGCGTCGGCGTTCGTAGTGGTACTTGTGGTCTCCGAACTTGTCGACGGTAGTGGTACTCGTCGTAGGGGTACTTGGTCGGGTCGCCGTGTACTCGTTCGCGTAGTCGTACATGGAGCTCGTAGATGTCGGGGTACTCGTTCACGGTTCATCTGACAAGATTACAGCACAGGCACACAAAACAAAAACAAAACACAACACAAACAAAACAAAAACTACAGGAGCTAACAAAAGGGACAGCACGGCGCTGCGGGAGAAGAAGCAGGGCGGCGATCTGGGACTGCTGCTGCCTCTGACCGGCGACCCTGGCGACGGAGAACGAGGGCCGAGGCCCTGGCTGTACGAGGGTCGGCCGGCTGCTTCGAGGAGAAGGGGCTCGGCGTCGGCTCGGCGTAGAGAAGGCCCGGAGGACGAGGGCGCGCACGAGGGGAGGCCTGGCCGCGGGAGAGGCGATGGCCGAGCGCTGTGCTGCGGGTCTTGGCCGGAGGGAGGTCGTTGACGAGGGAGCAGAGGCGGGGGCCTGGCCGACCCGGCCTCGGGGCGCGCAGGCGCGGAGGGGCGAGGGAGGCCACGGAGAGGCGGCTCTGGAGGGCGCCAGAGGAGGGACGACGGCGCTGCGGCTCGGGGAGGAGCCAGGCGGTGCTGTGGTGGCCGCGGCGCTCGCCTGGAGAGGAGGGAGCCGCGGGTCCTTGGGCACTCGGGGCCCTGGCGCGGCGCTGCAAGGATGCGGGGGGATCGGGAGTGGGGAGCGGACGAGCGAGAGCGGGGCGATGCAGAGGGGCGAAGGGAACGGGACGAGGGGAACGGGAGATGCGGCGGCGGACAGGAGGAAAAGGAGCGAGGAGAGATCGGGCTGCGGTTGGGTTAGGGTTAGGGAAAAAGTGGGCCGGCCTGGGCCAAAGTGGGAAGATGGGCCAGGAGGCCTGGCCGCTGGAGGTTGGGAAGGAGGAGGCCCAGATGGCCTCAGGCCTGCTGGATTTTTTTTAAAAACTGTTGCTGCTCTTCTTATTATTTCTTAAACAGAAATAAAAGAGAGAGAGAGCAAAATAAAAAGAAAAGAGGCAAAGAACGGAAAAATAAAATATGGAACATTTTTATAAGGCTTTACGGATTAATTCCAACCTCACAAAAATAGTTCCAACAAAAGGGAAGTGCAAAACTAAAACATTTAGCTTGCAATAAAAGGAGTTTAGATAAATGGAGGAGCCTCGAAACAACGGAAAGAATTATAGGCAAGGTATAGAAGTCAAACTTGAAGTGAAATAAACATGGGGAATTAATGCAAGTGTGTTATGGTGATTCCGAAGCAAAGGAATATTTATTATATAGCTCCCTAAATATTGAGAGGCTTTTATATGTTATAAAGAGAAGACATCTTCCCTCGATTTAAATGAACCGAAGGTCCACACGATTTATTAGGTTGAGAAGCATAAATTAAAAATGACATGATGGCATGATGACATGATGCAATGCAAAAATAAAAACACAAGCACAAAGAACACACGGGAGACCCGGAACATCTGGAATCTTCTGGAATCTTCTGGGACGTCGGTCTCGGGCGTCACAACTCTCCCACACTAACAGAGGATGTCGACCCGAGATCCTAGAGATATCACCGGGTAAAAACGGAAGAGGAAGAGGTAAAACAAAGTTGCTTCTTCGAGAAACGAGTGAAACCAGTAACCTTGAGAGGTTGAACAAAGTGAAAGAAGAATGCAACGGAGATGAACGAAGATGAAAAACTCCGTTAGAAAAGAGGAACAAGGAACATAACCAGAACCTTTTAGGTTGAAAGACATGAAGCAAGAGCTCACGGATGACAAAAGAATATGAAACTGCAACGGTATAGCCAAGGAAAAAGAACGACAGAATTTGGGCAGCACTCCGTCTGAAAATGGAAGGAATTAACAAGAATTAGAGAAGATGAAGTGATACTTGATGAAAAGAACAACATATTGCCTCCGAAACAATTGAAAGAATGGCACAAGAGGTAAGAAAGATTCAGACAGCACTCCGGTTAAAAGAGAGGCAAAACATGAAAAGGTGAGAGAATTAGAATGGAGGACACAACACTCCGGTTAAATGATAAGCAAGGGAAAGAACATGATCTCGATAAAACGAGATGATGGTTTGAAGAGAGCAATATCAGAATGCCTCCGGAATGAAAGAATAGCATAGGTCGTTGGAAAGAAAAGAACGGAGAAGAAAAAGACAACTTCTCTCAAAATGAAATTTGAAAGAGCATCCTTACGAAGAAGGGTTGAACAGAGTTGAAGGAAAATCAACAACGAAAAGGAATAAGCTCATGTGGGCTTATGGGAAACATCTCGAAATTAAGAGGTGACAACCAGCCACTAAGGAAAACAATTGATTGGATTGAGATCAACAAGGAGACGAAAGAGTTATTTCACCGGAATGATAAATGAAGAACTTGGGTCATTTATAAGCACCATAATTAGCAACAATTCTCAAGGAAAGCTTTTAGGTGAAATATAGCCCAAGATGACTCCAAGAGATAAAAAAAATGAGGGGTTGAAAGAATCTCCTGAACAAAGAAAATGATGGGTTTAAATATCTCATTCTTGACAACTTGTGAATCATGAAACATGAAGAAATTGTCAAAAATGACATACCACCATCTGAAAAGATACGGGAGAAAGAATTGCAATTGGAAAGCATGATGAAGAATGCTTGAGCTCCAACAAGAATCTTGATGAAGACTTCGAGTATGAATTAAAACATGAAGAACCACCATGAAAAACTCCGGTAATGAAAGCATGAGAAGTGGAAGATGAAAAGAATAAGATTCAAGGCCTGGATGAATTAGTTGGAGCTTTGGAATGATATAATTGAGATAACTTGAAGCTCCGGAAAACAAGATGGACAACTTAGAACCAAGGATATGATATGATGAACAAGCTCCAGACAAAAGAATTAAATCACCTTGAAGGAATAAGAATAAGAATTATGTAATGCATCTCCTTCACCAATTAAATTGATGACAACCAAGGATTTGGCATACTACTTATTCTCGTTGCAAAGAATTAAAGAGAGATCTAGCACAAGCTTGGATAAGTATTCAACAAAGCACCGGTAGGATTATGAAAAGAACAAATGAATTAACACGATAACAACGGAAGAGTAAACTTGAAAGAACCACCGTAAGGAATGAAATTGAACGATTGCAAGAGGACAAGCCACCGTAAGAAAATGAATCGAGTGAATACAAGAGAATGAATCTCCGGGAAGAATATGGAGACGAACGAAGAGACATCAATGAAGAATATTTGGAGGACGAAGTTGAAAACTGAGAACGAAGAAATCTTCTGAAATGATGGCCTTCGGAGGATCACAAAGAAAAGAATTCAAGAATTGCTCTGAAGGGGCATGAAAAGAACTCCCACAATCGAAAACAATTATGAGGATGGCATGAAGCTAGAACCACGAATCTTGAGAGATCGGGCCAAGATTTAAGAGAAACACTTCTCCGGTCTTGAAATGCTGAGAATGAAGACGAGAAATGCTATGAAGAATTTCGAGATACTCCGGAATGAAGAATTAAAAAGGTTGAAACAACGATGAAAAGAATTTGAAAGCGATCTTGGAGAAGGCATGTTACTGATGGAAATCATTCTTACGTCACACTTTGAAAGAATTCTCCGGAAAAAGAAGAGTCAGGTAAGATCCTGGGAAAAGACCTGTGGGTTAGGGCCCACTCAAAGAAAACACCGTTGACAAGATTGCTTAAGAGATATTGCACCGGTTGAATTAAAAGCCTTGAGTAAGATAACAATCTCAAAATAGCTTGAACGGATTAAGAATGGAGTTATGAATCTTCTGCACTCCGGATATGAATAGCAAGAGGAGAATGATTAATTGGTGCACCGGAATAAGAAAGCATTGTGAAAAGAGGAAAAGGATAAGATCAACACCGAAATCTTGAATTACAACCACCGGCATAATAGAGAACAAAAGAATGATGAACTTGAAGCTCATGAGCATCTTCACGATAAATCACCGGATAAGAACATTGAAGGAAAAGAATGAAGAACCATCACATGAATAAAATGGATACTTCATTTGAGAATTCCAGCTCCAAGAGGAAGAAGGGTGGGAGGGTGGGGAAAACAAAAACAACTTGGGATGATTGAAACATACACCAGTTGAAAAAGAATTTAACATGACCATCTTGATGATAAAGAAGAAATAGCACTCCCATAGAAGTATGAGAACACCGATTAGGAAAGGTATGGAATCAACATTTGACATCGAAGCAACTCGAATACCAGAATCAAAACAAAAACAAAGGGATAGATATGCCACATAATCTTCACAATATCATCCGAACAGAGAATTGAACGAATGAATTCCGCAGTACATCAACTCGTCGAGAAGCCACTTGGAGAACAAAAGGTAAATAAAAGAACAAGGTGCAGAAGAACAAATACAAGATAGAAGCTTCGTTCGACATCTTCGTGCTGAAAGCTCATGGAACATGTTACAAAAGGGTTTTGCAATCCCCGGATCAGCATAGCCAAGGACCCTTTAAGATGCAACTCCCGATCAGAACAAGTCCATAAAACCACTTCACTCAATGTAGAGCCCCAAACTTCATATCGAGCATCCGTTGGAAGAATGCCTAGAACTACTAGATGAACCCACCTATAGATTTCCGAAAGTTTCCAGTTATGCAATCAGGTGTTGGGGATACACGGGAAGCACCGCGCAATCAACTCTAAACCTACATCCAGGTGTATCCATCCTTCAACACATAACCAGTCTTTCTCGGAAACTGTGTACCTCGGACCTTCGAAAAGCATCCACTATAACAAGCTATGGCAATACTCTCGAACTACCTCCCCAGTACTGGGTGATGTCGGGGTTATCTTGCCACTGGCCGTATAGGAGAGATTTTTGATGTCGGCCGTCTTAAGTATTTAGTACTGCCACGATATGCTTGTGTCAATGATACCCCGAAGCTCAACTCCTCGGTAACAGGAGGCATCGAGAACAATATCCTTGTCACAAGAACATCGAAACAATCCCAGAATACTCGCGGGATCCTAAAAAAATTTGGTGCAATTTTTGAAAGTAGAAGAGGCAAGAGTAATCGTCAGGAGTCCTCACCAGAGAGAAAGGGGACGAGAAGCAAAGAAATCCTACTCTCCGATATAATATAGGACTCAAAACATTTTCAGTGTGTGCCTAGACTCGACCGTCAACGATTCGATCAATCAGTGGGGGCTTCTAGGTCGGAGAAGGCTCTGAATACCAACTTGTAATGCCCAGGATGGAGTTATACCTCCTACGTGTCGAGGCACGACTTAAAGGCATAAATCCATCCTAGAATGATCTCAAGTTTGGTATCTTTGCACGACTCATGTAAAAGAGGGATTAAAATGCAAAAGGAGATAGTTGGCTTACACTCGCCACTTCACACAATACTTTACATAAGCAATACATCATTCGAAACATCACAACCCGACTACGGGTAAGAACCAAAAGAAAGATACCAAAACAACATAAAGCCACAGGTCAGGATCGAATCCTAGTAGAAACCACTACTGACTATCGAAACGTCACAAGCAAACGGCCACACTCTTCAACGAGCTCCTGGTGAAGCACTGAACCAGCTCCTGCATCGTACACGGCTGAACCTGCATCTGGTGTGGTGAAGTAACTGTGAGCCACAGAGGACTCAGCAATCCCGTTCCCGGGTAACAAGACTATTTAAGCCTTGGGTGAGGACAAGGCTGAAGAAAGAAATATGAGGTGAAGGAACAAACAAGAGTCTGCAGCAGCAACTAGCACTAACTTACGTAAAAGAGAGCGAGAAGAGAAGTGCATCGGTCGAAAGATGATCACGAAGTGATCCTAACTAAAGCCGGTCAAACATAACCCCACCGTGTTCAACTCCCGAATCCCTATTCGGAAATTGACAGTCACGGTACACACGCTGGTAGTGTATTAGTAACATTGTGTCAAGTTATCTACAACCGGAATTAACAAGCTCCCATCTGCCACATAACCGCGGGCACGGCTTTCGAAAGTTCAAACCCTGCAGGGGTGTTCCAACTTGACCCATTACAAGCCCACGATCCGCGGAGTCGCAACTCCATAGTTGGGAAGACCCGAGTATTCTCGGAATCCCGTGCTCGAGTTAAACCGAACTAAGGTAAGGCTAATCCAGCAAATCCTCCCGGCGTGTCGACACCCTGATAGTAGCCGCGCGTATCTAAGTCTCAGGACACGACCGGATGGGTGATCCCACAGGTTTTTACCAAACCTTGAGTTTCCTCGAGGTGGCCCCGCGTAACCCCCGTTTCGGACCAACACTCATGTGGAGCACTGGCCCGGGGTTGTAGAATTAAAATAAAAGGGATAGCTAGTCCACATGCAAGTTTTATTAGTTATTAGGCAAATAGTACCAATGTTGGGACTTGCTGGAAAAGACTTAGCACTTAGCGGTTTATCAAGGGGGTCCCATACACCCCAACCGTGTTAGGAACGCATAATCAAGGAACATAACACCGGTTTATACGGTTCCTAACGGCATGAGTGGAACAAATCACCAAGCAAAAGGCTTAGCCTTCCACCCTTGCCAGTATATAGATGATTTCATTTTTAAGCATTTATATAGTGTGATATAACCCAACCAAACTTCAACATGAAGCAAGCATCTTCAATCTTCGCCTGCAACTAGCAATGCTATAAGAAGGGCTGAGCGAAGCGTACTTAGCCAAGCAACGGTTTGCGTAGGTAGGGTGGTTAAACATGGCAATGGTTACAAGTAGGAGGCTGACAAGAAGACATGGGCATCGAGGCAAAACTAAAGATCGGAACTACTAGCAATAGGCAAAGATAGTAATGGTATCCGGGTTCGGTCATCTTGCCTGGAATTCCACAAAGGAGAAGAACGAATCCATGAAGAAGACAGAGCAACACAGACGAGAGAAACCTCACAACTCCGGAACGAAACCGAAGCTAACAAGAGAAGCAACCGGAAAGAAAGAAACAACACGGTAAACACACAAGCTTAAACATGGCATACGATGCACATCCAAGTATGATGCATGTCCGGTTTAAATATGCAAGACATGGCAAAGTGCATAAACAAATACTACAAATTAAGTGGAGATCAATATGCAACGAGTTGCATATTGACGAAACACCACATATTAATTATTTAGTTGACTCTCATTATTAACAAGACAAGTTTAATTGTTTTTAGCATGGCAAGAGGTGAAGCATAATAAAACTACACTATTTAGGCAAGTTTAAATGGGGCCGGAAAATAACAACAACATATCCGGAAAATCCCCATGAGCATGTTTAATGATTATAAGCAAACAACAATTAAGCATATATAATGTTGTTAAATGATGCGGATGACATGAGCAAGTTTATGCAAGTTTTATTAAAAGTTAACATAAGAGATAAGAAGCATTTGTCACCGTGGTGGAAGAAAGGGGTGCCACGGCAACGATCCGAAAATGATGCAACGCATCATATCGGTTCCGGCAACTCGTTGAGAGTCCGGTGCACAACAAAAGGTGGAGTGAACGAGTCAAACGAGATGAAAGAGGTGGGGTGATCCCGTTACCGGGTTCCCACGAGTCGGCGACGAGGCAACCGAGGAACATGACAACGGACGAAGCGGACACGAAGCACACACGAGGAGCATTTCATACAACACAAGCAAGCATCTCACGAGGTCATCCATGGGGTCGTTTCGGTATACCTTCGAAGCGTGCGTTTCGGGGCGGTTCGAGACGTAGAGGAAGAAGTCGTTCTCGGGAGTCGTGCACGTGTCGTAGAGGAAGTAGTGGTTCACGTCATCGTGTCGTGGTACTTGGCGAATTTCTCGTTTCCGGGCGACGGTAGTTGTACTCGGGGCGACGGTAGACGTTCACGTAGGCGTTTCCGTTTTCGAAGAGGTACTTGTCGCGTCGGCGTTCGTAGTGGTACTTGTGGTCTCCGAACTTGTCGACGGTAGTGGTACTCGCCGTAGGGGTACTTGGTCGGGTCGCCGTGTACTCGTTCGCGTAGTCGTACATGGAGCTCGTAGATGTCGGGGTACTCGTTCACGGTTCATCTGACAAGATTACAACACAGGCACACAAAACAAAAACAAAACACAAGACAAACAAAACAAAAACTACAGGAGCTAACAAAAGGGACAGCACGGCGCTGCGGGAGAAGAAGCAGGGCGGCGATCTGGGACTGCTGCTGCCTCTGACCGGCGACCCTGGCGACGGAGAACGAGGGCCGAGGCCCTGGCTGTACGAGGGTCGGCCGGCTGCTTCGAGGAGAAGGGGCTCGGCGTCGGCTCGGCGCAGAGAAGGCCCGGAGGACGAGGGCGCGCACGAGGGGAGGCCTGGCCGCGGGAGAGGCGATGGCCGGGCGCTGTGCTGCGGGTCCTGGCCGGAGGGAGGTCGTTGACGAGGGAGCAGAGGCGGGGGCTTGGCCGACCCGGCCTCGGGGCGCGCAGGCGCGGAGGGGCGAGGGAGGCCACGGAGAGGCGGCTCTGGAGGGTGCCAGAGGAGGGACGACGGCGCTGCGGCTCGGGGAGGAGCCAGGCGGTGCTGTGGTGGCCGCGGCGCTCGCCTGGAGAGGAGGGAGCCGCGGGTCCTTGGGCACTCGGGGCCCTGGCGCGGCGCTGCAAGGATGCGGGGGGATCGGGAGTGGGGAGCGGACGAGCGAGAGCGGGGCGATGCAGAGGGGCGAAGGGAACGGGACGAGGGGAACGGGAGATGCGGCGGCGGACAGGAGGAAAAGGAGCGAGGAGAGATCGGGCTGCGGTTGGGTTAGGGTTAGGGAAAAAGTGGGCCGGCCTGGGCCAAAGTGGGAAGATGGGCCAGGAGGCCTGGCCGCTGGAGGTTGAGAAGGAGGAGGCCCAGATGGCCTCAGGCCTGCTGGATTTTTTTTAAAAACTGTTGCTGCTCTTCTTATTATTTCTTAAACAGAAATAAAAGAGAGAGAGAGCAAAATAAAAAGAAAAGAGGCAAAGAACGGAAAAATAAAATATGGAACATTTTTATAAGGCTTTACGGATTAATTCCAACCTCACAAAAATAGTTCCAACAAAAGGGAAGTGCAAAACTAAAACATTTAGCTTGCAATAAAAGGAGTTTAGATAAATGGAGGAGCCTCGAAACAACGGAAAGAATTATAGGCAAGGTATAGAAGTCAAACTTGAAGTGAAATAGACATGGGGAATTAATGCAAGTGTGTTATGGTGATTCCGAAGCAAAGGAATATTTATTATATAGCTCCCTAAATATTGAGAGGCTTTTATATGTTATAAAGAGAAGACATCTTCCCTCGATTTAAATGAACCGAAGGTCCAGACGATTTATTAGGTTGAGAAGCATAAATTAATAATGACATGATGGCATGATGACATGATGCAATGCAAAAATAAAAACACAAGCACAAAGAACACACGGGAGACCCGGAACATCTGGAATCTTCTGGAATCTTCTGGGACGTCGGTCTCGGGCGTCACAGATGCGCAGGCTGACCGAGAGGCGTGCAAGCTGTCCTCCAATGCGCAGGCTCACCGGGAAGCGTGCAAGTTGTACGCTGCGCAGGCTCACTGGGAAGCGAGCCCTTTGACTTCCATGGCCGCCCGCCTTCCTCTCCATTAATTGCGCCCGAGCTGCTTTTTAATACGGGCGGCCTTATTGTTCGTCTCCCATTCCCCTCCCTCCCGCAGACCTCCACCAACGCCGTGGCGCAGAATGATCATATGCCACAAGTCTTCAAGTTTGGTGAAGTCGACTCCGAGCCAGAGGAGATAGAAATTAAGGAGGAATGGGGCCTCATGGACATGGCCCAGAATGAGCTGGCCGCGGTGGTTGCTGCCCCTGCTCCAGTCCCAGTTCCCATCCCCACGCCCGCACCAACGACCATCCTCGTAGCATTGACAGGCTGGTCGCTGAGCACTATCGCAGGGCTGGAAGCCGCGGGCGTCAGCGAGGTCTCTGCGGACCCGTGCGAGCTCGTGTACATGCCAGCGCAAGCGCCCGTGACCGTGTGCGCCCCTCCACCCACTGTGGCGTCGGCCCCCATGCGTTTGGCTGCACCTGCCGCACTCGTGCCCCTGCCCATGTGCGCCCCTCCACCCACCGCGGCGCCGGTCCCCGTGCGTTTGGCTGCACCCGCCGCGCTCGTGCCCGTGCATGCGCCCCCCTCAGCGGAATGGGATGCTGCCATCGACCTCTACCTCTCAGCGGCGCCAGTTGCCATCCTCTCGCGTCCCGCCCGTCGATGGCGCGACGACATGATGTTTGATTTACAAGTGAAGAACATTTTGTGCTATCTTGAAGACTTCAACAACGGTGTCCCAGAGGACGACAACGAAACGACGGTGCGGCACGCCGCCTCCATTGGAAATAGTTTTTTGGGGTTTAAGATTGTATCTCGAATTCTCGATCATATGAATATAAATTCGCAGTGCGACTAAATGAAATATATGGTTTGAACGAACTTGCATTTTTCTCTCTTAATGTACAGACTTATCAAACGATTTTCTTTTGAAAAAATGTCAATGGTTTTTAAATATAAAACACTCATCACTAACGTTTTAGTTAGAACACTTGTATGCAAACTGACAGCTTCGCCAGGAAGCCAAGGGAAAATGTGCCGAGCAGGATTTGTGCAGCTCTTGATCGCAAACGTTTTAGATAGAATACCCGTATGCAAAGTGAGAGCTATGGTATTCCCCCTTAAGTCAAGGGAAAATTCCCAGTGCAGGATTTGTGCATCCCTTCAACGCAAACGGTTGTTTTGGATGACATGTGTGCAAGCACGTAGAAACAATTGGGTAAGATTTGCATCTGTCATATTGGGTATGTTGCCATTTAACAAACTGGAAAGATTGACATTTGTTTATCTAGTAACATTGCCATTTGTCAACCTTGTATCACTGTGATTTGTCAAAATATGTAGCTAAAAATCACTAGCACTATCTAATTTTTGCAACTAAAATCACTAGCACTGTTCATATGGACACCACTAGTAGGCGTGAGTTGATGGACGCATATGCAAATGTACCATTGATTACATACAACAAGTCATCAACCCACAACGACAACGAGGATACATGTTGGATTGTAGATCATTGCCAACAAAACATTCTAGTAAAGTAAAGTTTTTCTCACACAAAAAATAAGAAAGTGATGAAATGAACTTCAGCTCAACCACTCGTCGGCGTTGGAAACGCTTGCTTTGAACCCGAAGTGATTCTTTGGGAAGGGCCAGCTGCTGTCAATCTCGAGACCAACACAGGACCGATCTTCCAGGCTGAAGCGGCCTATTTAAATACCCATATTGTGATAGCCACGGTAGGGAAGCATAAAAATGTCCGAGGTACGGATATAGTTGCTTCTCATAAATGGTAGTAACATTGTGTCAACAGCAGCTGGATCGCCTTTCACCATCATTGGATTGTTTTGTCCAAGGAAGAGCGAGTTTTCTCCAAGACTATCAATACTGAACCAGGGAGAAGGTGTTGGCTCTAGCACACTAGTACAGTCCCGAATACCCTACAACGGATGTTGGAATAGGTCCGGAGAGTGCGACCATGCGAGATACCACCTGCTTCCTTACTAACATCAGCAGTGCCCTGTATACAAACAAGAAGAGGTGATCCATTGGAATAAGTTGCCAGGACCCACTGAGTATATGGGTCCTGGTGGTCCTCATGCTCGTGATTTTCACCATTGTCATCTCCCCCTTGGTTATAAATTTTTTCAAGTATAGGTGGTGGAATGTTCACAGGACCTTGGAAACACGAGAAAGTTAATTAGTAAAGGGAAATTATCTAGCTAATCCGCATGCATGTGGATGAAACAATTATAATTACTCTGGAAGACAAACATGCCGAAACCATAAGGATTCCATGCAAAAACAGTGCCACGAGTGGTGGCAGCAAACACAAGACCCTCGTATTAAATTGCATCACAGTACTCATCCGTGTACAAAAATGGATTTTTGAGCAATATCCATCGAGTCGTGGAAGCAAGGACGTCAACAAGCTTGTCGAACATAGCAACAACTTCATAGTTCGTGTAATTCCAAGAGCGGTTGGGAACTCGACAAATTGCTATCTTCCATAGATGACAGTCACCATGATCGTATTTGAATGTACGTAGAATACCGGTGTGCTCAACTTCAGGGCAGTCTGAGATTTTTGGAAGTGGAACCCGGTGACGAGTGTACACATTCACAAGTTCCCACTCGCAGTTGTACCCAATATAAACAACCCAATCTCCATTTGCACCTGCCCAAGCCTTGCACTAGAGCGATGGCATATTAACATCACACGTATCATTATCAAGCGGCAATCAACTTGCACAAGGCGAGGGTTCCGTCGTCCCCGCGCCAGTGATCAGGGTCACGACGAAGAAGATAGGGGAGATCGAATCGCTCCTGGACCCTTCAGTTGATTGTAATGATGTTATTAGTTGAGTCGAGAATGGTCTTGAACAAACCTGCCATGCTAGCCGAGGTGATGACGTCACACCGATCAATGAGTTCCTCCACCACGCCATCTTTCAGATCGGGCCAAGAATAATGGGGTCGTTTCCGGCATGTTCCCTCCATGGAGAAGACGATCGAACAATGACAAAAGGAAAGGGTGAAGGCAAATGGAGGGAGGAAGAGCATGCGACAGGAGTTCCAAATCGAGAGGGAAAGGCGAAGAGGCGGTGGACGGTTGCCACGGTACAAGAAGAGGCTAGTGGGGAGTGAACGGTTGCCACATAGGTCACACACTCACGACAAGGCCGAGTGAACCGCATGACGTATATCGCACACACCTTGAGCTGGCTGGCCGTTTCTTTTGTGTTGCCTAATCACAAACAATTCATCCGAGTGAACCGTATGTTGTATATCGCATATGCCTTCATCTGGCTGCCCGTTTCTTTTGTGTTGCCTCATCGCAAACAATTAATTGAACTGAACCGTATGCCGTGCATCGCACACGCAACTAAAATCTGAATCGTGTTTGATGCATCCGTCATCGCAAACATTTTGCACCTTTTTGATGGTTTTTTTACACCATCGTTTGCGATTATTGCATCGCACACAGTTCCGTCGAAGGGTCTCTCATCGTAGTGTCGCGTTAGCAGCATCCTACAGTAGTGCTGGGCTGGTTGTTCTTCAAGACTTCTATTATATCTCCAGGAACGATTCTTTTAGTTCTCCTTTCTTAGACTCGCTCAATTGTGTGTGCATTTCTTGTGACATGTGAACATCAAAAGAAGCAACTTGAAGAACATAATAATCTCAAAACCCAATATGAACAGGATCGAACGCTTAACCTGGATAAGCGTTTGATGGAACACATGCAGATCAATCAGTCGATCACCTCTTTCTGAAAAATAATATACACCACCAAATTCATATGTTGCAGCATTCCATAGGATATCTTCAATCTAAGAATCAACAAATAATGCCAAAAAATAAAATAATAATTTCACAGGTTCATATGCACACCTTCGATCCAACTCTCAGATTTGAAAGCAATTGAGGGTCTTTCACTGAAATGTTTGGACATATGAACTATACAATTTGAAGCAATTCCAAAACCTACATGAAACAAATAGCACATAAGATTTTCCAGCGGACAAATTGTCAAGACATCTTACTCTCACTGTTAATGAGAAAAGTTTAGCAAGTCTAGATACTTCTAAAGTTTTCTGGTGTCCTTAATGGTGAACCATTCAGTAATTCATGACTGCTCCATGTGCATGCATGAGTATTATTAAGGCTCGTGAAGCATTTGCCCTTCAAGCCACCTATGACTCTGTCGTTCATTATTCAGTGGCTAGGCCATCAACAATACCAAATCCATTGCCAAGTCTAAACGGCAAGTATGATGAATCCAACAACCGGCAGCAACAAAAACCTTACGAGAAATAGCATTATCTATTTGGCAATCTGCAACAGTATATCTACTTACTTGCCGATGGCAAACATATACTCATCAATGACTTCGCGTACCTCTCCGCCATCTCTTTCCTGGGAGTGCTCGTCATGGCGGCGCTCCTGGTGCCCACCCGCTCGTTGCCGCGGCTCCGGCACATCCATGCAGGCATGTTCGTGTCCCTGGGGCTCTCAGGCATCGTGGCAGCGCTGCACTCGCTCTGGTTCAACTTGGGCTGGCCATGGGACTCATGTAAGCCATGGGAGGTGGGTCCTACATCACGCCTCGCATGCATGCCAGAGTGGTGGTGCCCGGGCATGCTCGATTGGGTCGGGCACAGCCACCAGATATTACACATGCTGGTGTGCCTCCAGTCACGAGGATGGAGAGCTCCCTCAATCCGCGACGCCTCCGTGTACCCCGAGCCCCACCTCATGCCATTGGCCAGGGAACCACATGCGAGTAGCAGGAGGAGGACCACCTCCGCACCTCGCCTCTCCCTTCTCGCTCCCTCCGGCCTCCCATATCCTTCCTCTAGTCCTCCTTTCTCTCCTGCTCATCTCTTTCTTCTCTATACCTGACACCATGCCGCGCCCGCCGCCCGTTGTGCTCCAAGCATTGGCAACCTTCCTTCCAAATCCACTGCAGTCCGCAGTGCACCGAGATTGTGTCGAGTCGTAGCCTGTGTCCTTCTCCAACACAAAACCATGGCGTGGCCAACCCGGATTGGACCATGTTCTTCTTCAAGAATACTTTAGTTCCTGCCAGTTAGAGAAAATCAAAGTTACCATTGGCAAAATTATCCTCATCACCCATGACAAAACATGGGTACATGGAAACCATTCATTGCAAATGTAAGTGTGTAACAATATTTTATTCAGTTTTCTATATTGAGATATCATGGAAAGTTTTATCACCTGAATGAAATTCAAAGCGGAGGACTATCGTGATGTATATGTGCAGGGTGTTAGCAAAACTTAATAATCAGCAAAGTTGTACTATTTGAACAACACATGTCAGTCTTAGCAAATATTGTACACTGAATACAAAATAAAGCACACATAATTAATATTCAACATGATCAGTGCATTGCCTTGATGAAATATGCTGATGTAGATTTTCTATAGTTATATATTTAGCTACATGATATCTGCGAGAAATCTATTATGAATCTCCAAGTAATCTACAAGTGTGCATATCTTAATGGCCATAGCATCTTAATTAGTAAATTGTTGAGCTAATCAAAGGAATGAATAGTTAGATCGCCTATTGTAAAATATATAAACTACACAAATACGATATTAAGCTCAAACTAAATTTTATAAAATACGTTAGGAATAAACCATAAAGTACCTACCGTCTCTTTGAATGGTACCAAATTCCGTTACTAATTATGCTGATCTATCCACCTTCACATTATAGAACCTACATGTAGCAATCCACACAGGATTAGTACCTGCAGTAGTATTAGTTTACTTAAGGAGGGTTGTCCACTATATCGTCACAACAAACCATGAGAAACAGAGGGAGGAGCCTAGGACACTGATACTTAGATTCTATTTATCTTTCGATGGAATACTTATTTAAATTAAGGCCGCATCTATGATTTTAGGCTGATGTTGATGTGTGCAAATTTCAGAGGCTCATACATTACCAACCAATAGTAGACAGGAAGGAATCGTGCATTGCATTAAATTACAGGGAAGAAAAGAGGCAAATGACCCTAGAATGTAGTGATGCGAACCATATCCAGCAATACAAAAAAATGTCAACATATGCATCTCCTCAAGTCATGGTGCACCATGGCGCTTCTCTATTTTTTAGCTCATTGGGAACCGATCAATGGATTCAAGTGCAGCCTGAGGCACGAATTAAACCTCAACAAACCAATTACTTGTGTATATGAGAAATCAAATTAGTCACAAAGCTCAGGAAATTATTTCCAATCAAACATGGATATTCATCAAACAAATTAACATAGAACTGACCAATATACTACTTGCTAGGATTAGTAGATCCATCCAATCCTTACTGCCACCATGCCTGTGAACATCACGTGCGCTCATGCCTCTAGGATCGCATCCAAGCCTC
Source organism: Secale cereale (assembly GCA_902687465.1). Lineage (NCBI taxonomy): Eukaryota > Viridiplantae > Streptophyta > Magnoliopsida > Poales > Poaceae > Secale > Secale cereale. The sequence continues at coordinate 452,866,051 of LR738711.1, read as the reverse complement.
ATAGCGCTGCATCAACCTGCACAATTTGTTGTAGAAAGTGGAGATAGGAGAACGTGCATCTAGGTATCATAAGGATAGAGGAAGCAAAAGTGCCAGGTGATCAAAATCCACTAAAACGAACATGTAGGATGCACTTTATGATTAGAGATTACGTCTCAAATTGCAGGAGAACAACATACAAATTCTCAAAAACGGAAACCTACTACCTTCTTTCTCATTAGATACCTGAAATCAGCCTACCCTGCTTCCATGGCTACTTTGTCCCGAGCAGCTATATGGTTGTGTGCTACTTCTCGAGCTTGGGTTGTATTCCCTCGAAGAGGAAAGGGTGATGCAGCACAGTAGCGTAAGTATTTCCCTCAGTTTTTGAGAGCCAAGGTATCAATCCAGTAGGAGACCACGCGCGAGTCCCTCGCACCTGCACAAACAAATAAGAACTTCACAACCAACACGATAAGGGGTTGCCAATCCCTTTACGGTCACTTACGAAAGTGAGATCTGATAGAGATGATAGTTTGATATTTTTGGTATTTTTGGATGTAAGAACAGAAAGTAAAAGCGGAAAAGTAAAGTAGATTGTAGATTGATATGTTGAGAATAGACCCATGGGCCATAGTTTTGTCTAGTGGCTTCTCTCATGATGGCGATATTCTATGGCGGGTAAACAAATTACTGTCGAGCAATTGATAGAAAAGCGAATAATTATGAGACTATGTAGGCATGATCATTATATATAGGCATCACGTCTGAGACAAGTAGACCGAAACGATTCTGCATCTACTACAATTACTCCACAAATCAACCGCTATCCAGTATGCATCTAGAGTATTAAGTTCATAATAACAGAGTAACGCCTTAATCAAGATGACATGATGTAGAGGGATAAAATCAAACATAGTGATATAAACCCCATCATTTTATCCTCGATGGCAACAATACAATACGTGCCTTGCTGCCCCTACTGTCACTGGGAAAGGACACCGCAAGATTGAACCCAAAGCCAAGCAGTTCTCCCATTGCAAGAACTATAGATCTAGTAGGCCAAACCAAACCAATAATTCGAAGAGACTTGCAAGGATATTATAATCATACATAAAGAGTTCAGAAAAGAACCAAATATTTCTCATAGATAATCTTGATCATAAACCCACAATTCATCGGATCTCGACAAACACACCGTAAAAAGAGATTACATCGAATAGATCTCCTCGAAGACCGAGGAGAACTTGGTATTGAGATCCAAAGAGAGAGAAGAAGGCATCTAGATACTAGCTATGGACCCGAAGGTCTGTGGTAAAGTACTCACAACTCATGGTGAGGCGATGATGATGATGTAGAAGCACTCCATGGAAGATCCCCCTCCGGCAGAGCTCCGGAACAGGCCCCAAGATGGGATCTCACGGGAACAGAAGGTTGCGGCGGTGGAACTAGGGTTTTCTCTGTTGTTCTGATGGTTTCGGGGTACGTAGGTATATATAGGAAGAAGGAGGGCACCGGGGGCCAGACAGGGTGCCCACGAGGCAGGGGCGCGCCCTATAGGGGGGGCGCCCCCACCCTCGTGGATACCACGTCAGCCCTACTCTGTGGTTCTCAAGTCTCCCGTGCGTATTTTGCTCCAAAAATATCTCTCACGAAGGTGTCATTCCGTTTGGACTCCGTTTGATATTCCTTTTCTGCAAAACCCTGAAATAGACAAGAAAACAACAATCTGGACTGGGCCTTTGGGTTAATAGGTTAGTCCCAAAAATAATATAAAAGTGTATAACAAAGCCCATTAAACATCCAAAACATCATAATTAATAGCCTGGAATAATCAAAAATTATAGACACGTTGGAGATGTATCAAGCATCCCAAGCTTAATTCCTGCTCGTCCTCGAGTAGGTAAATGATAAAAACAGAATTTTTGATGTGGAATGCTAACCAACATAATTTCAATGTAGTTCCCTTAATTGTGGCATGAATGTTCAGATCTGAAAGATTCAAGATAAAAGTCTATATTGACATAAGAAATAATAATAATTCAAGCATACTAACAAAGCAATCATGTCTTCTCGAAATACTATGGCTAAAGAAAGTTATCCCTACGAAATCATATAGTCTGGCTATGCTCCCTCTTCATCACACAAAATATTCATATCATGCACAACCCCGGTTTCACCCAAGCACTTGTTTTCATACTCTATTCTTTCAAACCTTTCAACTTTCACGCAATAAATGAGCGTGAGCCATGGACATAGCACTATGGGTGGAATAGAATGGTGGTTGTGGAGAAGACAAAAGGAGGGAGATAGTCTCACATCGACTAGGCGTATCAACGGGCTATGGAGATGCCCATCAATAGATATCAATGTGAGTGAGTAGGGATTACCATGCAACGGATGCACTAGAGCTAAAATGTATGAGAGCTCAACAAAAGAAACTAAGTGGGTGTGCACCCAACTTGCTTGCTCACGAAGACCTAGGGCATTTGAGGAAGCCCATCGTTGGAATATACAAGCCAAGTTCTATAATGAAAATTCCCACTAGTATATGAAAGTGACTAAACATGAGACTCTCTATCATGAAGAACATGGTGCTACTTTGAAGCACAAGTGTGGAAAAAGATAGTAGCAATTGTCCTTTTTTCTTTTTCTTTTTTTGGGCCTTTTTTTTCTTTGGCCTTTCCTTTTTTTGGAGGGGCTTTTTTATTTAGCCTTTCCTCACGTGGGACAATGCTCTAATAATGATGATCATCACACTTACATTGATTTACAACTCGATATTACAACTCGATACTAGAACAAAGTATGACTCTATATGAATGCCTCCGGTGGTGTACCGGGATATGCAATGAATCAAGAGTGACATGTATGAAAAAGTATGCATGGTGGCTTTGCCACAAATACGATGACAACTACATGATCATGCATGGCAATATGACAATATGAAGCATGTCATATGAACGGAATGGTGGAAAGTTGCATGGCAATATATCTCGGAATGGCTATGGAAATGCCATGATAGGTAGGTATGGTGGCTGTTTTGAGGAAGATATATGGTGGCTGTTTTGAGGAAGGATATATAGTCGGTGTATGGTGCCGGTGAAAGTTGCGCGGTACAAGAGAGGCTAGGAATGGTGGAAGGGTGAGAGTGCGTAATATCCATGTACTCAACATTAGTCATAAGAACTCATATACTTATTGCAAAAATTTACGAGTCATCAAAACAAAGCAATCAACGCATGCTCCTAGGGGGGAGGTTGGTAGGAGTTAACCATCGTGCGCCCCCGACATCCACACAAAGGATGACACTCTACAAATACCTCATGCTCTAACTTCGTATACTTCTGTAACTCCAAAAACATTGAATTAAATTGTTAAACGTGAGGAATTTGTCTATTAATCATCTGCAAAAAGAATCAACTAAATAGCATGCTTCGGTAAAATCTGGTGACTATTCTAGCAAGCGCTAATGATTCTGTTTTTCACAGCAAGATCATATAAACTTCACACAAGTCTTCCCAAAGGTTCTACTTGGCACAAACACTAATTAAAACACAAAACCACATCTAAACAGAAGCTAGATGCAATATTTATTCCTAAACATAAGCAAAAAAAATTGGGTTGCCTCCCAACAAGCGCTATCGTTTTACGCCCCTAGCTAGGCACGATACATGGATAGATCTAGGGAATGCCATCTTTGGAAGGCAATCCATAAGTCTCTCATAATATATTCATATGGTAATTTAATTTTCTTTCTAGGAAAGTGTCCCATGCATTTCCTTAACGATAATTGGAATCTAATATTTCCTCCTTCATATCAATAATTGCACCAATCGTTCAAAGGAAAGGTCTACCAAGAATAATAGGACATGAAGGATTGCAATCTATATCAAGAACAATGAAATCTACGGGCACATAATTCCTATTGGCAACAATAAGAATATCATTAATCCTTTGCATAGGTTTCTTAATAGTGGAATCCGCAAGATGCAAATTTAAGGAACAATCATCAAGCTCATGGAAACCTAGCAAATCACACAAAGTTTTTGGGATAGTGGAGACACTTGCACCCAAATCACACAAAGCAAAGCACTCATGATATTTTATTTTAATTTTAGTAGTAGGTTCCCACTCATCATAAAGCTTTCTAGGGATAGAAACTTCTAGTTCAAGTTTTTCTTCATAAGATTGCATCAAAGCATCAACTATGTGTTTGGTAAAAGCTTTATTTTGACTATAAGCATGCGAAGAATTTAGTACGGATTGCAACAAGGAAATACAATCAATCAAATAGCAATAATCATAATTGAATCCCTTGAAATCCAAAGTAGTGGGTTCATCACTATGCAAAGTTTTAATCTCTTCACTCCCTCTTTTAACAATTTTAACATCAAGATCTAAAAACTCCGAATCATTGGGACACCTATCAATTAAAGTAGACTCATCTCCAATCCTATCTTTATCAAGATTCATACTAGAAAACAAGGATCTAATAGGAGACACATCAATAACTTTCAGATATTCATCTTTATTTTCATGATAACTATAAGAACATGCTTTTACATAATTTTCTCTTTTAGCACACATCCTAGCAGTTCTTTCCTTGCATTCGTCAATGGAAATTCTCATGGCTTTGAGAGACTCATTGATATCATGCTTAGGTGGAATAAATCTAAGTTAAGAAGAATCAACATCAAGAGTAATTCTATCCACACTTCTAGCCAATTCATCAAACTTAAGCAATTTTTCTTCAAGCAAAGCATTGAAATTCTTTTGTGAATTCATGAACTCCTTAACACTAGTTTCAAATTCAGAAGGCATCTTTCCATAAGAGTTGTTGTAGGAATTACCATAATTATTAGAGGAATTACTAGGAAAAGGCCTAGGATTAAAGTTTCCTCTATAAGCATTGTTACCAAAATTATTCCTACCAACAAAATTCACATCCAAAGATTTATTATTATTTTCAATCAATGGGGATAAAGGCATATCATTAGGATCAGAAGAAGCACTCTTAGCAGAAAATAATTTCATAAGTTCATCCATCTTTCCACTCAAAACACTAATCTCTTCAATAGCATGTACTTTTTTACTAGTAGATCTTTCGGTGTGCCATTGAGAATAATTGACCATAATATTATCTATGAGTTTGGTAGCTTCTCCTAAGGTAGTTTCCATGAAAGTGCCTCTTGCGGCCGAATCTAAAAGGTTTATAGAAGCAAAATTCAAGCCAGCATAAAAGTTCTGAATAATCATTCATAAGTTCAAACCATGTGTAGGGCAATTACGTATCATTAATTTCATTCTCTCCCAAGCTTGTGCAACATGTTCATGATCTTGTTGCTTAAAATTCATAATATTGTTTCTAACAGAGATGATCTTAGCAGGAGGGAAATACTTAGAGTTAAAAGCATCTTTGCACTTATTCCACGAATCAATACTATTTCTAGGCAAAGAGGAAAACCGCACGATCTGTAAGTGAAAACGGAAATAACTTCAATTTAACAATATCGTTATCTGTATCCCTTTTCTTTTGCATATCACACAGATCAACAAAGTTGTTTAGATGGGTAGCGGCATCTTCACGGAAAGCCGGAAAATTGATCTTTCATGACAAGATTCAACAAAGCAGCATTGATCTCACAAGATTCAACAGCGGTAATAGGAGCAATCGGAGTGCTAATAAAATCATTATTGTTGGTATTGGAGAAGTCACACAATTTGGTATTGTTCTGAGCCATAGTGACAAGCAAGCAATCCAACACACAAGCAAACAAGAAGCAAGCGAACGATAAACACACGGCAAAAGAAGGGCAAATAAAACAGCAAGGGTGAAGTGGGGGAGAGGAAAAAGAGAGGCAAAAAATGTAATGCGAAGGATAAGGGTTTGTGATAGATACTTGGTATATGACTTTTGCGTAAGCCTCACCAGCAACGGCGCCAGAAATTCTTCTTGCTACTTCTCGAGCTTGCGTTGTATTCCCTCGAAGAGGAAAGGGTCATGCAACACAGTAGCATAAGTATTTCCCTCAGTTTTTGAGAACCAAGGTATCAATCCAGTAGGAGACCACGCGCGAGTCCCTCACACCTGCACAAAAAAAATAAGAACTTTACAGCCAACACGATAAGGGGTTGTCAATCCCTTTACGGTCACTTACGAAAGTGAGATCTGATAGAGATGATAGTTTGATATTTTTGGTATTTTTGGATATAAGAACAGAAAGTAAAAGCGGAAAAGTAAAGTAGATTGTAGATTGATATGTTGAGAATAGACCCCTGGGCCATAGTTTTCTCTAGTGGCTTCTCTCATGATAGTGACATTCTACGGCGGGTAAACTAATTACTGTCGAGCAATTGATAGAAAAGTGAATAATTATGAGACTATCTAGGCATGATCATTATATATAGGCATCACGTCCGAGACAAGTACACCGAAACGATTCTGCATCTACTACTATTACTCCACACATCGACCGCTATCCAGCATGCATCTAGAGTATTAAGTTCATAAGAACAGAGTAACGCCTTAAGCAAGATGACATGATGTAGAGAGATAAACTCAAACATAGTGATATAAACCCCATATTTTTATCCTCGATGTCAACAATACAATACGTGCCTTGCTGCCCTACTGTCACTACGAAAGGACACCGCAAGATTGAACCCAAAGCCAAGCAGTTCTCCCATTCCAAGAACTATAGATATAGTAGGCCAAACCAAACCAATAATTCGATGAGACTTGCAAGGATATTATAATCATACATAAATAGTTCAGAAAAGAACCAAATATTTCTAATAGATAATCTTGATCATAAACCCACAATTCATCGGATCTCGACAAACACACCGCAAAAAGAGATTACATCGAATAGATCTCCTCGAAGACCAAGGAGAACTTGGTATTGAGATCCAAAGAGAGAGAAGAAGCCATCTAGATACTAGCTATGGACCCGAAGGTATGTGGTAAACTACTGACAACTCATGGTGAGGCGATGATGATGATGTAGAAGCACTCCGTGGAAGATCCTCCCTCCGGCGGAGCTCCGGAACAGGCCCCAAGATGGGATCTCACGGGAATAGAAGGTTGCGGCGGTGGAACTAGGGTTTTCTCTGTTGTTCTGATGGTTTCGGGGTATGTAGGTATATATGGGAAGAAGGAGGGCACTGGGGGCCAGACGGGGTGCCCACGAGGTAGGGGGGCGCGCCATATAGGGTGGCACCGTCGTGGACGCCACGTCAGCCCTACTCCGTGGTTCTCAAGTCTCCCATGCGTATTTTGCTCCAAAAATATCTCTCCCGACGGTTTCATTCCGTTTGGACTCCGTTTGATATTCCTTTTCTACAAAACCCTGAAATAGGCAAAAAAACAACAATCTAGACTGGGCCTTTGGGTTAATAGGTTGGTCCCAAAAATAATATAAAAGTGTATAACAAAGCCCATTAAACATCCAAAACATCATAAATAATAGCATGGAACAATCAAAAATTATAGTTACGTTGGAGACGTATCATTGTGGACTGGTCGTTCCTCCCTACATGTCTATAGGAGAAGAGAAGAGCATAAGTTAGAGAAACAGGAGAGAGAGGATGAAGCCACGGGAGGGGTGCGGTCACCGGACGAGAGGAGGATGACATGGCCACCAGGGCCGGAGCCGATGCCCAAAACCCTGGCCATGGGGGAGGGTCGCGGGTGGGCTTTTGTGGCCTCGACCACCAGACCTAGCCAGATAGGAGGGCGCTGAGTTGCTAGGGGACCTCAGGCTGTGCTTCAAGGTGTCGGGATTCGACGGACATCGCATGAATCAGCCGCCGCACATGGCGCAGCGGGGAGTCGCGTGAGGAGAGAGAGAGAGATGGGACATAAGAGGCATGGGTGGGTGGGGGATATTGCGGATCCGGTGTTCTACAGAGTTGCATGGGTGAGGAAGGGTGGTGGTTGTAATGCCCCGGATGTAATATTTTCCCTTTTGGGTATATAATATATTTCCGGCTTCATCTATTTCCATTCCGAGTTCGTTGTCTTTCGAGTTTTCGTCGTTTTGTTGTGTGAGTGTGTGGCATTCATTCATATCATGTAGACATGTGCATTGCATTGCATTTGTGTTGTCGGTTGCATCCGGTCCCGCGCGTTCCTTCCCGTTGTCCGTTTCGCGTTCCGGAGCTCCCTCACGTGTCCGTGACATCCCGTAGGCCTACTTTGGTGTTTGGGCGTGTAACGTTACCGGTGTGCCGCGAGGTTGTTGTGTGTGTTGTTGTTTTGTTGTGTGCAACCCGCCTCTCAATTTTCGTCTCGTTTGGACTCCGTTGGCTATCCCATCAGTTTTCCGTGTGGGTCCAGAGTGCCTTCACTTCGTGTCCCAGAACACCCCTCTGCAGTCTACTACTCTCTCCTAGGCCCATCTAGACTACCCCCGCGATCGGATCCGTCGGATCTCGATCGGAGGGCTCCTAGCACGCCCTAAATCTCCCCTAACCCTAAAATCTGCTATATATTAGACCCTAGTCTAATTTTGGCATCTCTATCTTCTTCCTCCTTCTTCCCCTAATTTTTCTCAGATCTGACCAGCTCCCTACAGCCACTTGGCAGCTCCTTCCTCCCACAAAAATCGCACCGATCCGCAGATCGAGCGCCAGCTCCTCTTTTTCCTTCGTCGACCCGAGCAGGTCAACGCTCCTGGATCCGGGTACGATCCGATCTGGAGCCTCCCCAGGTCGCTCCCCTCGATCGGGAGCCCAGGACCACTTCGCCTGAGGACTCCCGCGGCTGGGCCCTCCCTCCGTTCGATCCTCCCCGCGGTTCCCTCCAGCCCGAAGACACCCAGCGGCCCGTACGCCTCCCCGCGAGGCCCATCGTCTCCCTCGCCAGGTGGAAGCCCAGCCAGGCCGCCGCACTTCCTCCGTCGGGTCAACGCATCGCCACCACAGCGCAGCGCTCCTTCGATCGCCAGGCGTCGAGGCTTCCGCACCGATCCGGTCGGCAGCCCCGATCCCCGCCTGGGCCGAGTCGCGCCCAACGGCCCAGTTGGGCCAGCCGCCTCCCGCCGCTCCTTCCGGGCGCCTCTGCCCCAGCAGCTCGCCAGCACTGCTGGGCCGCGCTAGCAGCTGCGGGCCTCCTGCCCCGCCGCTCCTCCGCCAGGCCGCCGAAGCCTCCCGCGGGCCGCCGACACCAGGCCGGCCTCCCTCCGCCTCCCGCGGGCCTCTCCTTCCAGCCACCCGAGCCGGGCCAGATCTGCTTCTCCGGGCTCGTTGTATTTTTTTCTTCAGATTCTGAGGTTGTCTCCCCAATCCCTAAGTCCCAGATCTGTTATTCTGCGATGCCTTTTTCAAACTGCTCTAACTTTGTGTGTGATGCTCCGATTCGCGCGTATAATATGTCCAGACGTTCGTGGGATCGTGCTCTATGTTTTATCTGTTATTGTCATGCATGTTAGAAGTCATCTAGGTGCTCGTTTTGCTGTTGCAAGAGTGCATCATGATATAAACTGCTGTTATGTGATGTTTTTATGTCATCCTTGCCATGTGATATCTTTTAGCTCGTTTGTCCGAATGATGCAAATGACATGTCCACGTGTTCGTCTTGCCATGCTCTACGTGTTGCTTGTGATAGGTTGCATGTTAGATTTATTATCGCCTTGTTATCATCGTTGCAAAGTGCCATGTGGCTGTGATGTTGTTTCACTTGTTATAAAATGCCATCTTGTTGAGCTCGTTGCAATCGTTGTGTTTACCTCAATGAAGCATGCTTGTGTGTTTCGGGATCACCTTCATGTGTACTTTGATGAGGTGCTTACCTCTTGCCATGTTTAGTTTCGAGGTGACTTAAACTTGCTCTTTTATATGCCATGATGAAATTGTTGTTTTAGGACTTAGTGGATTTTTCACTAAGTCTGAAATCTGTAACGTTCCGATGCCATGTTCGTGTGATGTTCTAGGACAAACCATGTTAGTTTTGGAGTGGATCTTGATTGTTCCTTGTAGTATATATTGTTGTCTTTCCATTCATGTCCTCACATGTCTATTTAAGTGGCTGTAGCATGTTTATCTTTTGCTCCAAAGTTTCAATAAAATTCTGCTGCCAGAATTTTATTGTCAAGTTCAATATGTCCAAGATCATTGCTATTGATCGGTGGCTCCGCTGGGGGTGCACCTTTGGACTTAGTTGCTGTAGTATATGTCTAGTTTGTGTTCATGTCCTTTGCCATGTTGTTTGAGTGCTGTAGCTTAATTATTTTGAGCTCCGAAGTTGCTATGTTGCTGTAATTTTCAGCTTTCGCTCATTTCTTGTTTCGGGCATAACTTTTAGCCCGTAACTCCGTTTTCAGTGAGTCTTACATGAAACTTGATTGATTTTCCGTGAAGAATCATAATCTCCTATTATTATCATGTTTTGAGGTGTTTTGCTTGAGTGATATTTTCCGTGCTCCGTGTTCATCCTTAGTGCATCCATCATGCATTCATCTTTTTTGAGTGCGCATTGCATCTTGTTGATTGGTGCTTGGTGTGATTGTTTTGTTTAGAGCCGGAAGCCGAGACCGAGATCAAGTACGAGCACGAGGTTTCTAACGAGGTTGAGCACGAGGACCCTTCTTACGATCTGAACGACTTCACTTCAGGCAAGATGACCGAACCCCGATAACATTACTATCTTTGCCTATTGCTAGTAGTCTCGATCTATAGCTTTGCCTCGATGCCCATGATCTTCTTGTCAGCCTCCTACTTGTAGCCAATTGCCATGTTTAACCAACCTACCTATGCAAACCGTTGCTTGGCTAAGTACGCTTCGCTCAGCCCTTCTTATAGCATTGCTAGTTGCACGTGAAGATCGAAGATGCTTGCTTCATGTTGAAGTTTGGTTGGGTTATATCACACTATAAAAATGCTAAAAATGAAATCATCTATATATTGGCAAGGGTGGAAGGCTAAGCCTTTTGCTTGGTGATTTGTTCCACTCATGCCGTTAGGAACCGTATAAACCGGTGTTATGTTCCTTGATTATGCGTTCCTAACACGGTTGGGGTGTATAGGACCCCCTCGATAAACCGCTAAGTGCTAAGTCTTTTCCAGAAAGTCCCAACATTGGTACTATTCTCCTAAACAACTAAAACTTTCTGAGGGAGTAATTAACCCGAGGCTTAATTAATTCAACCCCCCTGGGCCAGTGCTCGACTTGAGTGTTGGTCCAAACTAGAGCCACTTGCGGATACCACCCGGTTCGCTGGGATCTTCGGTATCTGTACGTACTGCTCATCCGGACGTGGCCTGAGACTAGATACGCGCGGCTACTATCAGGGTGTCGGCATGCCGGGAGGATTTGCTGGATTAGCCTTACCTTAGCTCGGTATATCTTGAGCACGGGATTCCGAGGATACTCGGGTCTTCCCACTTTGGAGTTGCGACTCCGCGGATCGTGGGCTTGTAATGGGTCAAGTTGGAACACCCCTGCAGGGTTTGAACTTTCGAAAGCCGTGCCCGCGGTTATGTGGCAGATGGGAGCTTGTTAATATCCGGTTGTAGATAACTTGACACACTGATTCTAATACACTACCAGCGTGTGTTCCGTGACTGTCAATTTCCGAATAGGGATTCGGGAGTTGAACACGGAGGGGTTATGCTTGTTGAGCTTGTAGCTAGGATCACTTCGTGATCACTTCTCGCCGGGGCTTTCTCTTCTCGCTCTCACTCACGTAAGCTAGTTGCTAGTTGCTGCTGCAGACACTTATTCTTTTCTTCAGCCTTTATCCTCTCCCAAAGGCTTAAATAGTCTTGTTACCCGGAAACGGGATTGCTGAGTCCTCTGTGGCTCACTGTTACTTCACCACACCAGATGCAGGTCCAGTTGTGAGCTATCCAGGTGATGGCACCGAGCTGGATTGGGAGTACGACGAGGAGCGTAGTCGGTACTATGTGCGATACCCGGATGATCAGTAGTGGAGACTCTTACTAGGATTCGATCCGCCTGTGGTTTATTTATCTAAGTTTGGTATCTTGACATTTGGATTTTGCCCTTAGAGGGTTGTGATGTTCTTAATGTATGATGATTGAGACATGTTATGTAATTGTGTGACGTGGCGAGTGTAAGCCAACTATTTTCTGTTTACAATCCCCTCTTTTACATGAGATGTGCAAAGATTACCGAACTTGAGATCATTCTAGGATGGATTTATGCCTTTAAGTCGTGCCTCGACACGTAGGAGGTATAACTCCATCCTGGGCATTACAAGTTGGTATTCAGAGCCTTCTCTGACCTAGGAGCCCCCACTGTTTGATCGAATCATTGACGGTCGAGTCTAGGCACACACTGAAAACATTTTGAGTCCTATATTATATCGGAGAGTAGGATTTCTTTGCTTCTCATCCCCTTTCTCTCTGGTGAGGACTCCTGACGACTACTCTTGTCTCTGCTATCTTCAAAATTGCACCAAATTTTTTTTTAGGAATCCCGCGAGTATTCTGGGATTGTTTTGATGTTCTTGTGACAAGGATATTGTTCTCGATGCCTCCTGTTCCCGAGGAGTTGAGCTTCGGGGTATTGTTGTCACAAGCATATCGCGGTAGTACTAAATACTTAAGATGGCCGACATCGAAAATCTCTCCTATACGGCCAGTGGCAAGATAACCCCGACATCACCCAGTACTGGGGAGGTAGTTCGAGAGTATTGCCATAGCTTGTTATAGTGGATGCTTTTCGAAGGTCCGAGGTACACAGTTTCCAAGAAAGACTGGTTATGTGTTGAAGGATGGATACACCTGGATGTAGGTTAGAGTTGATTGCGCGGTGCTTCCCGTGTATCCCCAACACCTGATTGCATAACTGGAATCTTTCGGAAATTTATAGGTGGGCTTATCTAGTAGATCGTAGGCATTCTTCCAACGAATGCAGGTTAGTGAGTTCGGGGTTCTACATTGAGTGAAGGGGTTATATGACCGATGTTACTATCAGGAGTTGCATCTTAAAGGGTCCTTGGCTATGCTGATCCGGGGATTGCAAAACCTTTTCGTAACGCGTTCATATGCTTTCAGCACAAAGATGTTAGAACGAAACTCCTCTCTTGTGTTTGTTCCCGTCTGTACCTTGTTGTTTTCTTATTTTATCCTTTTGTCCCCTATGTGGCTTCTCGTGAAGATTGATGTTATCATTTAACTGAGAATTTCATTCGTTCCTCTTGTTCGAATGATTTCATTCGTTCTTATTGTTCGAATGATTATTGTGAAGACTTGTTGCAATTCATGCCATTGATTCAGCTTATACCTTTTGTCAATCAATTGCTGATTCGTGGTCATCCATTACAGGATGGCTCCGAAAAAGGTTCCCAACGCTAACCCAGAGGTGGAAGAGATCCCAGAACAACTTCCTTCCCCTCCTCCTCCGTCTGAGGCTTGGAGAGCGATTATGCAGACTACTGCTCAGAACATCCAGTTGATGATGCATATGATGCAGCAGATGCAAGCTAATCAAGCTAATCAGGGTATTCCAGGGAACCAAGGCAACTTCTTCAACCAGTAGCACCATGCTACCCTGAACCAGTTCTTGGCCAACAATCCTAAAGCTTTCAGTTACTGTGTCGACCCTCTTGATGCTGAAGATTGGTTAACCGACATAAAGAAGCATTTTGAGTGCAGTAACGTGAAGGAAGATGATTATGTGAAGTTTGCAGCCTTCCAACTGAAAGATCAAGCAGCTGATTGGTGGCAGCAGTACAAAGACTCCAGGCCAGGTCAAGTGATCTCTTGGGAGAATTTCTGCAAGGATTTTCGCTCGCACCACATTCCTACAAGTGTCATCGAGGGTATGCGTGAGCAATTCCGCAACCTGGAGAAGGGCTCCATGACAGTCTATCAGTATAATGTCAAGTTCCAAAACCTCGCTCGTTATGCTAAGCAAGACATTCCTGATGCCAAGAGCAAAATCTATCAGTTCCGTGGAGGTCTCAAAGATGAACTTCAGCTTGCTCTCACCTTGTTCGAGCCGGATGAATTCGACAAGTTCTATAACATGGCTTTGAAACAAGAAGCAGCTCAGCTTAAGATGGAGGCTTCTAAGAAGAGAATTCGAGATGCCGTTCACTCTTCCTCATCGTCTCAGTTGGTCTCGAAGCATCAGAAATTCTGGCTTCCTCCTCCTCCAGTGTTTCGAGCTCCATACAACAACTCCAACAACTCCAACAACAAGAACTCTAGTGGTCGTGGTTTCTCCCACCCACCCAACCCGAGCAACCAGTCGAAGAAGCAGTTTCAGTCTCAAGGCTCCAAGTCAAGTGGCTCTCATTTCCGTCCTCTCTCTGAAGTGGTGTGCAACAAGTGTGGCCAGAAGGGTCATTATGCCAACCGTTGTCCGAATCCGAAGCGTCTTCCTCCTCCTCCGCCTGTGAGTTCAGCTATTGTCAAGCATGATCCAAAGGCAGCAAGGGTCAATCTGATGAGTGCAGCCGAAGCGGAGAACTCTTCTGATGTCATTTTGGGTAACCTTCCAGTGAACTCTATCCCTGCTAAAGTATTGTTTGATTCGGGTGCTTCTTTGTCCTTCATTTCAAGACCTTTTGTTGCCAAGCATGAATTTGTCACTCAAGTGATGCCAAAGCCGTTGAGCATTATTTCTCCTGGTTTACAAATGACCACTCGGGTGCATGTTCCAGATGTGTCTATTCGCTTGGGTGATTATCGATTTTTGGCTTCTCCGGTGGTTCTTGGTAATTCTGATATTGACCTCATTCTCGGAATGGATTGGCTTTCTCAGCATGATGCTCACATTGATTGTGCTCAAAAGGAAGTCAAGTTGACTCATTCTGATGAAGATGTGATTATCTTCGCCTCCAGGGATAACACTATCAGACTTTTCTCTCTCAATGATAAGGGCGAAATTAATGCCATATCTCAAATTCCGGTGGTGAACGAATATCAAGACGTCTTTCCTGAAGAACTTCCAGGCATGCCTCCACACCGTCAGGTGGAGTTTGTCATTGAACTCGAGCCGGGTACTGAGCCAGCATGCCGGCGTCCGTACAAGCTCTCTCCGGATGAATTGAAGGAACTGAAGAAGCAGCTTGATGAACAGGAGCGTATGGGTCTCATCAGGCCTAGTACGTCTCCATGGGGCTGTGGTGTCTTATTTGTCAAGAAGAAAGATGGCACGGAGCGTCTCTGTGTTGACTACCGGCCATTGAACAAGAAGACGATTAAGAACAAGTATCCGCTCCCCAACATCAACGAACTCTTCGAGCAGCTCAAAGGAGCTAAAGTGTTCTCTAAGCTTGACCTCCGAATGGGCTATCATCAAATTCGCATTCGCGAGGAAGACATTCCCAAGACGGCCTTCAGAACGAGCTACGGTTCATACGAGTATACAGTCATGTCCTTCGGTCTCGCCAATGCTGCTCCTACCTTTTCGAGGATGATGCATTACATCTTCAACCCCTATACTGGCGAGTTTGTGCTTGTGTATCTGGATGATATTCTGGTGTTTTCCAAGAATGAAGAAGATCACGAAAAGCACTTACGTCTGGTTCTTGATCGACTCCGAGAGCATAAATTCTATGCCAAGTTCTCCAAGTGCGAGTTTTGGCTCGATAAGGTTTTGTACCTGGGCCACATCATCTCAGCTGACGGTATTGCGGTTAATCCCGAGAAAGTTGAAGCAATTGTCAACTGGGAAGCTCCTCAGAACGTCAAGCAGCTCCGCAGTTTTCTGGGTCTTGCCAGCTATTGCAGAAGGTTCGTTGAGAACTTCTCCAAGATTGCCAAGTCTCTTTCCAACTTGCTTCAGAAGAATGTCAAATACTTTTGGTCTCCAGAGTGTGAAGTGGCATTCAAAACCCTCAAAGAGAAGCTTGTCTCTGCTCCAGTTCTGACTCCTCCGGATGAAACCAAGCCCTATGAAGTATTCTGTGACGCTTCTCTTCAAGGTCTTGGTGGTGTGCTTATGCAAGATAAGAGAATTGTGGCATACACTTCTCGTCAGCTCAAGCCAAGTGAGAAGAACTATCCCACACATGATCTCGAGCTAGCAGCTGTGGTACATGCTTTAATTACGTGGAGACATCTGTTGTTGGGCAGAAAGGTCAACATCTTCACTGATCACAAGAGCTCGAAGTACATCTTCACACAGCCACATCTGAACCTCCGCCAGACTCGTTGGGTTGAAATGATCCAAGAGTACAATCCCAGCATTGAATACACTCCTGGCAAGGCGAATGTGATTGCAGATGCTTTGAGCAGAAAGGCATATTGCAACAGCCTTCTTATCAAGCCGTACCAGCCTGAGCTTTGTGAAGCATTCAGGAAACTCAACCTCCAAGTTGTTCCGCAGGGTTTTCTTGCAAATCTTCAAATTGCTCCTACCTTGGAAGATCAAGTCCGTGAGGCCCAGCTCAGTGATACCATGGTGAAGAAGGTGAAACATGGGATTGCAAAGGGCACTCCAAAATACAAGTGCTTCCGTGTTGATGAGAGAGACACCTTGTTCTTCGAGGACATACTCGTTGTTCCCAAAGGTGATCTCAGGAAGCTCATAATGGAAGAAGCTCATGATTCTCTCCTTTCCATTCATCCTGGCAGTTCCAAGATGTATCAAGATCTCAAGCAATCTTACTGGTGGACACGCATGAAAAGGGAGATTGCCCAATTCGTGAATGAATGTGATGTATGCAGAAGAGTGAAAGCAGAACATCAACGTCCAGCCGGTCTTCTCCAACCTCTTCCTATTCCCGAGTGGAAGTTCGACCACATTGAAATGGACTTCGTCATTGGTTTTCCTAAATCCAAACGAGGAAATGATGCTATCTTTGTGGTGATTGACAAGCTTACCAAAGTCGCTCACTTTCTTCCAGTCAAAGAATCCATCAATGCAGCTCAATTGGCAGAGCTGTACACTTCCAGAATTGTGTCCATACATGGCATTCCTCAAGTTATATCCTCAGACCGTGGAAGCTTGTTCACATCAAGGTTCTGGGACTCCTTTCATTCCGCCATGGGCACTAAGATCAGGTTCAGCACTGCCTTTCACCCTCAGACTAGTGGTCAAGTCGAGCGCGTGAATCAGATTCTAGAAGACATGCTCAGAGCCTGTGTCATCTCCTTCGGCATGAAATGGGAAGACTGCCTTCCATTTGCCGAGTTCTCTTACAACAACAGCTTTCAAGCAAGTGCGGGCAAAGCACCATTTGAAATTCTTTATGTCAGAAAGTGCCGTACCCCTCTCAACTGGTCTGAAACAGGCGAACGTCAACTTCTTGGCAATGACTTGATCTCAGAAGCCAAAGAAATGTGCAAAGTCATACGTGAGAATCTCAAGGCCGCTCAGTCGCGTCAGAAAATCTACTATGATGGCAAGCATCGTGATTTGGCTTTCAACATCGGTGATCATGTCTATCTCCGAGTTTCTCCGATGAAAGGCACCCAAAGATTCGGTATCAAAGGAAAACTTGCTCCTAGATACGTCGGGCCTTTCAAGATTCTTGGCAAAAGAGGCGACCTAGCCTATCAACTTGAGCTCCCTCCCAACTTCGCCAATGTTCATGATGTCTTCCATGTGTCTCAACTTCGCAAATGCTTCAAGGCACGTGAGCGCATGATCCCGTTTGAAGAGATTGATCTTCAACAAGACATGTCCTACCGAGAGCATCCAGTTGCAATTATCGAAGAAACCGAACGCAAGACCCGCAACAAGTCCATCAAATTTCTGAAAGTCAAGTGGTCACATCACACCGACCGAGAAGCTACGTGGGAACGAGAAGATCATCTTCGTTCCGAGTACCCTTCCTTTTTCCAGTCCTAGATCTCGGGACGAGATCTTTTTGTAGTTGAGGAGAGTTTGTAATGCCCCGGATGTAATATTTTCCCTTTTGGGTATATAATATATCTCCGGCTTCATCTATTTCCATTCCGAGTTCGTTGTCTTTCGAGTTTTCGTCGTTTTGTTGTGTGAGTGTGTGGCATTCATTCATATCATGTAGACATGTGCATTGCATTGCATTTGTGTTGTCGGTTGCATCCGGTCCCGCGCGTTCCGTCACGTTGTCCGTTTCGCGTTCCGGTGCTCCCTCACGTGTCCGTGACGTCCCGTAGGCCTACTTTGGTGTTTGGGCGTGTAACGTTACCGGTGTGCCGCGAGGTTGTTGTGTGTGTTGTTGTTTTGTTGTGTGCAACCCGCCTCTCAATTTTCGTCTCGTTTGGACTCCGTTGGCTATCCCATCAGTTTTCCGTGTGGGTCCAGAGTGCCTTCACTTCGTGTCCCAGAACACCCCTCTGCAGTCTACTACTCTCTCCTAGGCCCATCTAGACTACCCCCGCGATCGGATCCGTCGGATCTCGATCGGAGGGCTCCTAGCACGCCCTAAATCTCCCCTAACCCTAAAATCTGCTATATATTAGACCCTAGTCTAATTTTGGCATCTCTATCTTCTTCCTCCTTCTTCCCCTAATTTTTCTCAGATCTAACCAGCTCCCTACAGCCACTTGGCAGCTCCTTCCTCCCACAAAAATCGCACCGATCCGCAGATCGAGCGCTAGCTCCTCTTTTTCCTTCGTCGACCCGAGCAGGTCAACGCTCCTGGATCTGGGTACGATCCGATCTGGAGCCTCCCCAGGTCGCTCCCCTCGATCGGGAGCCCAGGACCACTTCGCCTGAGGACTCCCGCGGCTGGGCCCTCCCTCCGTTCGATCCTCCCCGCGGTTCCCTCCAGCCCGAAGACACCCAGCGGCCCGTACGCCTCCCCGCGAGGCCCATCGTCTCCCTCGCCAGGTGGAAGCCCAGCCAGGCCGCCGCACTTCCTCCGTCGGGTCGACGCATCGCCACCACAGCGCAGCGCTCCTTCGATCGCCAGGCGTCGAGGCTTCCGCACCGATCCGGTCGGCAGCCCCGATCCCCGCCTGGGTCGAGTCGCGCCCAATGGCCCAGTTGGGCCAGCCGCCTCCCGCCGCTCCTTCCGGGCGCCTCTGCCCCAGCAGCTCGCCAGCACTGCTGGGCCGCGCCAGCAGCTGCGGGCCTCCCGCCCCGCCGCTCCTCCGCCAGGCCGCCGAAGCCTCCCGCGGGCTGCCGACACCAGGCCGGCCTCCCTCCGCCTCCCGCGGGCCTCTCCTTCCAGCCACCCGAGCCGGGCCAGATCTGCTTCTCCGGGCTCGTTGTATTCTTTTCTTCAGATTCTGAGGTTGTCTCCCCAATCCCCAAGTCCTAGATCTGTTATTCTGTGATGCCTTTTTCAAACTGCTCTAACTTTGTGTGTGATGCTCCGATTCGCGCGTATAATATGTCCAGACGTTCGTGGGATCGTGCTCTACGTTTTATCTGTTATTGTCATGCATGTGAGAAGTCATCTAGGTGCTCGTTTTGCTGTTGCAAGAGTGCATCATGATATAAACTGCTGTTATGTGATGTTTTTATGTCATCCTTGCCATGTGATATCTTTTAGCTCGTTTGTCCGAATGATGCAAATGACATGTCCACGTGTTCGTCTTGCCATGCTCTACGTGTTGCTTGTGATAGGTTGCATGTTAGATTTATTATCGCCTTGTTATCATCGTTGCAAAGTGTCATGTGGCTGTGATGTTGTTTCACTTGTTATAAAATGCCATCTTGTTGAGCTCGTTGCAATCGTTGTGTTTACCTCAATGAAGCATGCTTGTGTGTTTCGGGATCACCTTCATGTGTACTTTGATGAGGTGCTTACCTCTTGCCATGTTTAGTTTTGAAGTGACTTAAACTTGCTCTTTTATATGCCATGATGAAATTGCTGTTTTAGGACTTAGTGGATTTTTCACTAAGTCTGAAATCTGTAACGTTCCGATGCCATGTTCGTGTGATGTTCTAGGACAAACCATGTTAGTTTTGGAGTGGATCTTGATTGTTCCTTGTAGTATATATTGTTGTCTTTCCATTCATGTCCTCACATGTCTATTTAAGTGGCTGTAGCATGTTTATCTTTTGCTCCAAAGTTTCAATAAAATTCTGCTGCCAGAATTTTATTGTCAAGTTCAATATGTCCAAGATCATTGCTATTGATCCGTGGCTCCGCTGGGGTGCACCTTTGGACTTAGTTGCTGTAGTATATGTCTAGTTTGTGTTCATGTCCTTTGCCATGTTGTTTGAGTGCTGTAGCTTAATTATTTTGAGCTCCAAAGTTGCTATGTTGCTGTAATTTTCAGCTTTCGCTCATTTCTTGTTTCGGGCATAACTTTTAGCCCGTAACTCCGTTTTCAGCGAGTCTTACATGAAACTTGATTGATTTTTCGTAAAGAATCATAATCTCTTGTTGTTATCATGTTTTGAGGTGTTTTGCTTGAGTGATATTTTCCGTGCTCCTTGTGCATCCTTAGTGCATCCATCATGCATTCATCTTTTTCGAGTGCGCATTGCATCTTGTTGATTGGTGCTTGGTGTGATAGTTTTGTTTAGAGCCGGAAGCCAAGACCGAGATCGAGTACGAGCACGAGGTTTCTAACGAGGTTGAGCACGAGGACCCTTCTTACGATCCGAACGACTTCACTTCAGGCAAGATGACCGAACCCCGATAACATTACTATCTTTGCCTATTGCTAGTAGTCTCGATCTATAGCTTTGCCTCGATGCCCATGATCTTCTTGTCAGCCTCCTACTTGTAGCCAATTGCCAACCTACCTATGCAAACCGTTGCTTGGCTAAGTACGCTTCGCTCAGCCCTTCTTATAGCATTGCTAGTTGCAGGTGAAGATCGAAGATGCTTGCTTCATGTTGAAGTTTGGTTGGGTTATATCACACTATAAAAATGCTAAAAATGAAATCATCTATATATTGGGAAGGGTGGAAGGCTAAGCCTTTTGCTTGGTGATTTGTTCCACTCATGCCGTTAGGAACCGTATAAACCGGTGTTATGTTCCTTGATTATGCGTTCCTAACACGGTTGGGGTGTATGGGACCCCCTCGATAAACCGCTAAGTGCTAAGTCTTTTCCAGCAAGTCCCAACATTGGTACTATTCGCCTAAACAACTAAAACTTTCTGAGGGAGTAATTAACCCGAGGCTTAATTAATTCAACCTCCCTGGGCCAGTGCTCGACTTGAGTGTTGGTCCAAACTAGAGCCACTTGCGGATACCACCCGGTTCGCTGGGATCTTCGGTATCTGTACGTACTGCTCATCCGGACGTGGCCCGAGACTAGATACGCGCGGCTACTATCAGGGTGTCGGCACGCCGGGAGGATTTGCTGGATTAGCCTTACCTTAGCTCGGTATATCTTGAGCACGGGATTCCGAGGATACTCGGGTCTTCCCACTTTGGAGTTGCGACTCCGCGGATCGTGGGCTTGTAATGGGTCAAGTTGGAACACCCCTGCAGGGTTTGAACTTTCAAAAGCCGTGCCCGCGGTTATGTGGCAGATGGGAGCTTGTTAATATCCGGTTGTAGATAACTTGACACACTGATTCTAATACACTACCAGCGTGTGTTCCGTGACTGTCAATTTCCGAATAGGGATTCGGGAGTTGAACACGGAGGGGTTATGCTTGTTGAGCTTGTAGCTAGGATCACTTCGTGATCACTTCTCGCCGAGGCTTTCTCTTCTCGCTCTCACTCACGTAAGCTAGTTGCTAGTTGCTGCTGCAGACACTTATTCTTTTCTTCAGCCTTTATCCTCTCCCAAATGCTTAAATAGTCTTGTTACCCGGAAACGGGATTGCTGAGTCCTCTGTGGCTCACAGTTACTTCACCACACCAGATGCAGGTCCAGTTGTGAGCTATCCAGGTGATGGCACCGAGCTGGATTGGGAGTACGACGAGGAGCGTAGTCGGTACTATGTGCGATACCCGGATGATCAGTAGTGGAGACTCTTACTAGGATTCGATCCGCCTGTGGTTTATTTATCTAAGTTTGGTATCTTGACATTTGGATTTTGCCCTTAGAGGGTTGTGATGTTCTTAATGTATGATGATTGAGACATGTTATGTAATTGTGTGACGTGGCGAGTGTAAGCCAACTATTTTCTGTTTACAATCCCCTCTTTTACATGAGATGTGCAAAGATTACCGAACTTGAGATCATTCTAGGATGGATTTATGCCTTTAAGTCGTGCCTCGACATGTAGGAGGTATAACTCCATCCTGGGCATTACAGTGGTGCAGGGTGGGGCCGGCCGGAAGGGAGTGGAGGCGCGGCGGTCGACATGGAGGAAGTGGATGAATGGCTTGCAGGTGGAGGTAGTGGGCCGGGGTGCTTTTTCGAAAATGAAACATTTTCATTGCACTGCGGGTTGAATACCAACAAACGCAAGGACGTTCTTGAAAAAAGGCGTGCGACCTACAACCAGAAGCAATCGCTGGTTTATTAGTAGGTAGAAATAGGCTTGCGTCTCTAGTACGGTCTAGCCTAGGACCAACACAGTACCATCGTTGAGCGTTTATTCAACATTGCATCTGATGAGGACATCAATACATCTGTTACACCCACAACCCCTACTGCTATACATACTGGACCAATTACTAGAGCTCGCGCACACCAATTACATTACCAGGTACTTTTGTTTCTTGGTAATGATTCCAATGTTCATGAGAATATGATGCTGCCTAAATTGGATACATTTGTCTTGCTTACAAATGAAGGGCCTACCTTGGACAATAAGGATGAACATTGGAGCAAGATCAAGCATGGAAATGATGGCATGCGCAAGGGGAACCAGAACAGAGTTACAAGTGATGATTTCAGTACTTTGAAGCCACCATAATGAGTACATGAAGCCTTGGACGAAATGTACAAGATTCCACTTCATAAATTTTGTCCAGAGGCTATTATAGGTGCGGTGTCACCTTATTAATGGGCCAGGCCCATGTGATTTCGAAATACTTGATTATAGGCTATTTTTAGAGTCCGTATGTGTGGGGAAACAAGAGTTAGGGTTGTTTTCGGACCCCTCCTCCAAGGGCAACGAAATTCCCCCCTCTTCCTGAATATATACAGCCCTTAGGGCATCGTTTAGACTTTGGATTTTTTGTTTAGATTAAAGTTTGCCCTAGCTGCAACATCGCGTACTTCATTTTTGTTCAACAACCAGACAAAGGCGTCATAAAACCCCACCTTGATCAATAAAGCTTTCCTCTTATATTCGCAATATCCAGATTGCAATCTTAGTTTCATGCTTGTTCTTCGTTTGCTTGCAGGAAATAGACCCTCATGGTCAGGTTGATCGTGTTCCGGCATGGCCAATAACCTATCGGAGTTGGTTTAGCAATTGCTAAGGCGCAACTTCCTCGTACGTTCGTAGTCGGATCGTCAAAATCTACTCCACCGAAAATGATAACCACCATCTCATCAAAAGACGGGACACCTTTGCCTCTATCAGCATCTCTAGTTATTTCTGACATTTTGCTACCGTATCATAAGCCTTCCCAGCTCCACATACATCTACATTTGTGCACATGACACCACCTGGCAATCGCTTTGTCCAAGCTTTGAGAGTTTTGACTACAACGGTTGTCGATCACCACCTGCTGATGGGTAAGAATTTGTAAGAATTTGAGATTTGCTTGCCGGATTTTGTGCCACCCCACCATCACCACTTTCTAGTAGTTTGTAGGATCATATTCTTGTGTGTTTCTATTGTTTCTGACCATGGCAGGATCACAAGCCGATGAGATTGACTGGGAGAACATGACGAAGAAGGAACTTCATGATATATTTCAACAAATGTTGGGTCAACACGTGGAAGACGTGAAGGCCATCTTTGGAAAGGCACTTGAGAGGATTGATGACGTTCAGAAGAAAATTGACACCAAGTTGGATGCCAAGTTCGATGAAGTACTCGCGCGTCTACCACAACCACCACCCGCATCTGCTGCACCATTGCAACAAGAACCACAACCACCTCCACTTCGTGATCCAGCAGGGCGAGCGCAACATGTTCCTCTTGAACCAGGACAAACTTCTGGTGCCACTGCTACTATTGTTGATGCTTCTGTAGCTCTTGCTGCTATTGCTGAGGTGGAGGACTATTATGAGGATGAGGTTGATCAAAATCAGAACTACGTGCAACCACCAACACCACCACCAGCAGGTCGACCTCATGCATATAATCGCAACGGTAGGGCTGCATCACCACCTCAGGTACGAGATTATGACCATATTCCTAAACTAAAATTGAACATTCCTCTGTTTGAGGGTAGATACTTTCCTGATGTATATCTTACTTAGGAGTTAGAAACTGAACAATGTTTCACATGCTTACTTTATCCTGATGATAGACATGTTGTCACCGCTGTTTGTGAATTCACTAGTTTTGCTTCTATTTGGTGGTCTGAACATTGTAGATTATATCATGATAATATCCCTACTACTTGGGCTCCTTTGAAAACTGCTATGCGTACTCGTTGGGTTCCACCATATTATCAATGTGAATTACTTCAAAAACTGCATCTTTTGAGACAAGGAAAAAATTATGTAGAGGAGCATTATTAGGAATTACAAACTGGATTGATTAGATGTGGTATTGTTGAGGATAATGAAGCTATGCTTGCACGTTTTATCGGTTGATTAAATAAGGATATTAAGACAAGTTTAGAGTATAAGGAGTATAACAATATCACTTGCTTATTCCATCTTGCTTGCAAGGCTGAACGTGAACTGCAGGATCGACAGACATTGGAGCGGACTAATTTTTCTGCAGGTCAACCTTCATCATGGACACCGCGTGCATCTTCTACATCCACATGTTTTGCTACACCGGCACCTCCGCCAGCTGCCACCTCTAGCCGTGATACAAGAAAGTAGGCACTACCACCACTATCTGCCAAAAGCACACCGACCGGGCCTGCACAGAGTTCTTCATCCATGGCATCAACAGGGCACACATGTGATGTTATTTGTCGTTGTTGTAAGGGTAGAGGTCATTATGCGAGATAATGCTAGTCTCCACGTGTTATGATTGCTACTCAGGATGGTGGCTATGAGTCTGCTAGTGACTATGATGAGGAGACTTTGGCTCTTGTTACAAGTGAAGAACACGGTGGAGATGATTTTGATCATGATATGCAATACATGTCTATTGAAGATGCTGACATGTATGAAAGATTAGTTGCTCAACGTGTTTTGAGTGTGAAGGTAACACAAGCTGAGCAAAACCTGAGGCATAATTTGTTCCACACAAAGGGAGTTGTGAAGGAACGTTATGTTCGCGTCATCATAGATGCAGGGAGTTGCAATAACTTGGCTAGCATGGAGATGGTGGAGAAGTTATCTCTCACCACAAGACCTCCACATCCTTACTACATCCAATGGTTCATCAACGGCGACAAGGTTAAGGTAACACGTACTGTTCATGTGCATTTTAGTATCTCTACATATGTTGATTATGTTGATTGTGATGTGGTACCCATGCAGCATGTTCTTTATTACTTGGTAGACCATGGCAATTTGATAAAAATTATGTACACCATGGTGGAAACAATCAGTATAATCTTGTTCATAAGGATAAACATATTACTTTGCAACCTATCTCTCCTGATTCCATTTTGAAAGATGATATTAATAGAGATAATAAAGCAAAACATGAGAAAAATAAGAGTAAAAATCGGATTGTGGCAAAAGAATGTGAGCAACAAATGAAACCTAGTAATAAACCATCATCTCATGTTGCTTCTGAAATTAAATTAAAAAGTGGATGTTCACTTGCAAATTTGTTAGCTATGATTTTGTGTGCAAGGAGGCATTATTTTCATTCGAGGACATGCCTTCCTCTTTGCCTCTTGCTGTCACTAACATTTTGCAGTACTTCACTGACGCCTTTTCACAAGATGGGCCACCGGGATTACCACCTATTCAAGGGATTGAACATCAAATTGATTTAATTCCCGATGCATCGCTACCCAACTGTGCGCCATACCGTACCAATCCATAGGAAACGAAGGAGATCATGCGTCAAGTACAGGAGCTACTCGACAAAGGTTATATACGCGAATCTCTTAGTCCTTGTGCTTTTCCTATTATACTAGTTCCAAAAAAGGATGGTACATCGCATATTTGTGTTGATTGTATAGGCATTAATAATATTACTATTCGTTATTGTCATCCTATTCCTAGGCTAGATGATATGCTTGATGAATTGAGTGGCTCTACAATTTTCTCCAAAGTTGATTTGCGAAGTGGATACCATCAAATTCGTATGAAATTAGGAGATGAATGGAAAATAGCATTTAAACCTAAGTTTGGATTATATGAGTGGTTAGTCATGTCTTTTGGGTTAACTAATGCACCTAGTACTTTCATGAGATTAATGAACGAAGTTTTACGTGCTTTGATTGGACATGTCGTGGCAGTCTATTTTGATGATATACTAATTTATAGTAGATCTTTGGAGGAACATTTACGTGTTGTTTTTATTGCACTACGTGATGCACGTTTGTTTGGTAACCTTGGGAAGTGCTCCTTTTGCACCGACCGTTTATCTTTTCTTGGCTATGTTGTTACTCCACAGGGAATTGAAGTTGATAAAGCCAAGATTGAAGCTATTGAGAGTTGGCCGCAGCCCAAAACGGTCACACACATGATGAGTTTTTTTTGCCTCGCTGGTTTCTATAGGCGTTTTGTGAGAGATTTCAACACCATTGTTGCACCTCGCAATGAGCTCACAAAGAAGGATGTGCCTTTTGTTTGGGGTACTGCACATGTAGAAGCCTTCACAGTATCGAAAGATAAGTT
This sequence comes from Secale cereale, assembly GCA_902687465.1. Lineage (NCBI taxonomy): Eukaryota > Viridiplantae > Streptophyta > Magnoliopsida > Poales > Poaceae > Secale > Secale cereale. The sequence goes on along the minus strand of LR738711.1, from coordinate 452,839,418 downwards.
GACACATGCTCTTTTACTCCACCTTACTGATTTTTATTAGACTTTTGAGCTTGAATGTGATGCTAGTGGAATTGGGTTAGGAGATGTGTTACTACAAGATGGTAAACCTATTGCATACTTTCCTGAAAAATTGAGTGGGCCCAGTCTGAATTATTCTACATATGATAAGGCATTATATGCTCTTGTTCGGACTTTAGAAACATGGCAACATCACTTATGGCCCAAAGAATTTATTATACATTCTGATCATGAATCATTGAAACATATTAAAAATCAAGCAAAACTGAATCGTAGACATGCTAAATGGGTTGAATTCACTGCGGCTTTCCCTTATGTCATAAAACACAAGAAGGTTAAAGAAAATGTTACTGCTGATGCATTGTCTCGTCGTTATACTATGCTTTCACAACTTGAATTTAAAATATTTGGTTTGGAGACCATCAAAGATCAATATGTGCATGATGCTGAATTTAAAGATGTATTGAAGAATTGTAAAGAATGGAGAACATGGAACAAGTTCATCGTTAATGATGGTTTATGTTTCGTGATAACAAGCTATTCATTCCAGCTAACTCTTTTTGTTTTTTGTTATCGCATGAGGTGCATGGAGGAGAATTAATGGTACACTTTGTCGTGAAGAAGACGGAGGTTGTACTTGCTACACATTTCTTTTGGCCAAAGATGAAGACGGGATGTTAAGCGTTCTGTTGCTCGCTGCACTACATGTCAAAAAGCTAAGTCACGACTCAATGCTCATGGTTAATATATGCCATTGCTTGTACCTAGTGTTCCTTGGGAGGATATATCTATGGACTTTTTTTAGGTTCTCGAAAATGGCACACTTCATACCATGTCATAACAGCGATGATGCTGCTAATGTTGTTGATTTCTTCTTTCGTGAAATTATACACTTGCATGGTGTGCCAAATACTATTGTTTCAGATCGCGATACTAAATTTCTTAGCCACTTTTGGAGATGTTTATGGGCTAAGTTGGGGACTAAACTGCTTTTTAGTACTACATGTCACCCCCAAACTGATGGACAAACTGAAGTAGTCAATAGAACTTTGTCTACTATGCTTACGGCTGTTATGAAGAATAACAAGAAAATGTGGGAAGAATGCTCGCCTCATATTGAATTTGCTTATAATCGTTCGCTGCATTCTACCACTAAGATGTGCCCTTTTGAAATTGTGTATGGTTTCCTACCTCGTGCACCTACTGATTTGTTCCCTCTTCCATCTACGGAGAAGGTTAATTTTGATGCTAAACAACATGCTGAATTGATCTTAAAAATGCATGAGTTTACTAAGGAAAATATTGAGCGTATGAATGCTAAATATAAACTTGCCACAGAGAAAGGTAGAAAACATGTTGTCTTTGCACCTAGAGATCTTGTTTGGTTATATTTGCATAGGGATAGGTTTCCTGATTTGTGCAAATCAAAGCTAGTGCCCCGTGCTAATGATCCTTTTAAGGTGTTAGAGAAAATAAATGATAATGCCTATAAACTTGAGCTGCTTGCGGATTTTGGTCTTTTTAACATTGCATATTTGAAACATTATTTGGGTGAGGAATATGAGCTTCCATCGAGGATGACTTCACTTCAAGAAGGGTGGGACGATGAGGACATTAATACCATTGTAGCACCCACAGCCCCTGCTGCTATACATACGGGGCCAATTACTAGAGCTCGCGCACGCCAATTAAATTCCCAGGTACTTTCGTTTCTTGGTAATGATTCTAATGTTCATGAGAATATGATGCTGCCTAAATTGGATACATTTGTTTTGCTTACAAATGAAGGGCCTAGCCTGGACAAGGAGGGCGAACATTGGAGCAAGAACAAGCATGGAGATGATGGCATGCGCAAGGGGAACGAGAATAGAGTTTCAAGTGATGATCTCAGGACTTTGAAGCCACCATAATGACTGCATGAGGGCTTGGACGAAATATACAAGATGCCACATCACAAATTTCGTCCAGAGGCTATTATAGGTGTTGCGTCACCTTATTATTGGGCCAGGCCCATGTAATTTCGAAATACTTAAGTATAGCTGTTTCTAGAGTCCGTATGTGTGGGGAAACAAAGTTAGGGTTGGGTTCGGACCCCTCCTACAAGGGGTCACAAAATCCCCCTATTCCTCCATATATATAGCCCTTATGTCGGTGCATCAAACCCTGGTTCCATTGCCCCAGACTATGCACAGGCCCAAGGACAAGTTTACTACACCACAATCAGATCAAAGGCTCGAAGAGATCGGCTCTTTGAAGAATCAGAGAGCTTGTTAAGGAGATATAGACAACCAAGACTAGCCGAAGAGGCAAGATGTCATCGAAGGAAGAGCCCTCCTTGCCGGGCAGCGAGCCTGGCGGGGTTGGATCGTCCTGGAAGTAAGCCTCCAACATCGCCATGGTAGGCCTTATGCGGCTCGTGGAGGCAAACCACCACCTCACAATGACGCCCATCATCAATTAGTGTAGTCTCAAGCTCCTAAGTAGCTTAGTTGCAGCCTCCCGCCACATGGCAGCCACTTCCTACAAAAAGTGTAACGCCCAGGATGGGACTATACCTCCTACGTGTTGAGGCACGACTTAAAGGTATAAGCCCATCCTAGAATGATCTCAAGTTTGGTATCTTTGCACAACTCATGTAAAAGAGGGATTAAATTGCAAAAGAAGATAGTTGGCTTACACTCGCCACTTCACACAATACATTACATAAGCAAAACATCATTCAAAACATCACAACCCGACTACGGGCGAAGATCCAAAGAAAAATACCAAAACAACATAAAGCCACAGGTCAGGATCGAATCCTAGTAGAAACCACTACTGATCGTCGAAAACGTCACAAACAAACGGCCAAGCTCTTCATCAAGCTCCCAGCGAAGAACTTGAACCATCTCCTGCTTCAAACTCGGCTGAACCTGCATCTGGTGTTGTAGTATCTGTGAGCCACGAGGACTCAGCAATCCCATAACCATGGGTAACAAGACTAGCAAAGCTATGTGGGTAGGAAGTGGTAAAGTGGTGAGGTTGCAGCAGCGGCTAAGCTTAATATGGTGGCTAACTTACGAGTACCAGAATAAGATGAGAAGCTACGCAAACGGTCGCAAAAGGAGTGATCGCTAAAGATCCTAACTACATACGGTCAAACATAACCCCACAGTGTTCTCTTCTCAAAGTGAAAAGAGACAGTCACGGTTACTCACACGGTTGTGTGTTTTACTTCGGATCCTCTGTCAAGTTTTCTACAACCGGACATTAACAAATTCCAATCTGCCACATAATCGCGGGCACGGCTTTCGAAAGATCATAACCCTGCAGGGGTGTCCCAACTTAGCCCATCACAAGCTCTCACGATTAGCTGAAGTGATAAATATAATATCATCACCCCTTATCTTAGGGAAGATCCGATCAGGCTCGGCATCCCGGTAGCACAAGTCATTTCGACAATGGTAAAACAAGTCCAGCAAGACCTCCCGGTGTGTCGACACCCTGATAGTAGCCGCGCGTATCTCGTCTCAGGACACTACCGGATGGGTGATGCTACAGGTTATACCAGATACCTCGGGTTTCCCCAAGGCGGCCCTGCAGGACCCCCGTTTGGGACCAACACCATCAGCACTGGACCCCCTGCTATGTAGAATTAAGAATCCTCGGGTAGCGCTAACTCCCTATGCAATTTAATTAATTAATTAAGTTGTTATTATGAGCAAATTAAAACCAATATTGGGCCTTGCTGGAGGAGTTTTATTCAAAGTCGAACTGTCAAGGGGTCCCCATCCACCCATCGTGTAAGGAACGCAAAAATCAAGGAACATAATGCCGGTTTATCGGCGCCTAAGGTGGCATGAGTGGAACAAAACACCGAGCAAAAGGCCAAGCCTTCCACCCATGCCCAGTATATAGGTGTGTTAATAATAATTATAGATATTGTGATATATCCAACAACAAGTTCCCTCCTGGAACAAACTTCATCTTCACCTGCAACTAACAATGCTATAAGAGGGGCTGAGCAAGCGGGGCTGAGCAAGCGGGTAACATAGCCAAACAGTGGTTTTGCTAGGAAGGTGTCAAAAGTTAGAGGTTTCATGGCAACAAGGAGAGGCTGACATAAAAGATGGGTAGCGCGACATGTAACGATAGCATCGAGACAACTAAGCATGACAATGGTAGTAAAGGTATCCAAGGGTATGATCATCTTGCCTGGGATTCCGCAAGGAAGAAAAACGGATCCGTGAAGAAGACGGAGCAACATAGTCGAGCGAATCCTCTCAACTCTGGAACGTAACCGAAGCTAACAAGAGAAGCAACCGGAAAGAAGCAAACAACACGGTAAACACACAAGCTTAAACATGGCATACGATGCACATCCAAGCATGATGCATGTCCGGTTTAATTATGCATGGCATGGCAAGTGCACAAACAATACTACAAGTTAAGTGGAGCTCAATATGCAACGAGTTGCATATTGACGAAACACCACATTTATTTATTTAGTGATTTGTTTAATTACAAGACAAGATTAAATGTTTGTTAACATGGCAAGAGGTGAAGCAAAATAAACTACACTATTTAGACAACTTTAAATGGGGCCGGAAAATAACAACAACATATCCGGAAAATCCCCATGAGCATGTTTAATAATTATAAAGCAACAACAATTAAACATTCAAAGGTTGTTAACATGATGCGGATGACATGATCAAGTTTATGCAAGTTTTTATTAGAAGGTTGACATGAAAAGATATGAAGTATTGTCACCGTGGTGGAAGGAAAAAGGTGCCACGGCAACGATCCGAAAGTGATGCAACGGCATCATATCGGTTCCAGTAACTCGTTGAGAGTCCGGTGCAAAAGGAAAGACAGAGATCGAGCGGAACAAGAAGAAAGGTGGGGTGATCCCGTTACCGGGTTCCCACGAGTCGGCGACGAGGCAACCAAGGAACATGACAAAAGATGGAACGGGCACGAAGCACACACGGGAAACATTTCATACACACAACAAGCATCACACGGGTCATCCACGGGGTCATCTCGTTATACCTTTGAAGCGTGCGTTTCGGGGCGGTTCGAGAAAGTCGAGAGACGTAGAGGAATAAGGCGTTCACGTGTCCGAAGAGGAAGAAGTCGTTCTCGTTTGTAGTCGTACACGGGGCGACGGTAGTGGAAGTAGACGTTCTCATAGATGTACATGTCGACGGTAGTGGTACTTGTCGGGATCGTCGTCGACGTAGGGGTACACGTTCGTAGTGGGAAGTAGTTGTTCCGTTCGTCTTGGCGGTTCCACGACGGCGGTAGTTGTTCACGGTCATCGGTAGGGGTACTCGTTCCGTAGTCGTACTTGGCGCATCCACCGTTTCCGGGCGACGGTAGTGGTACTCGGTCGTCGTGGTACTTGGGTCTTCAACTCGCCGGTCTTGACAAAATGAAGGGGTACTTGATGATCCCTCGTGTAGTCGAACTTGCCGAAACTTGGGGTCCTCGTGCACTTGGCGAAAAAAAAAACAGCAGCAGGTCTAGGCGAACAACATCAGCAACAAAACGACGGCAGCACGGGGCGTCGAGGCCGTGCAGCGGCATGGCGGTGAGGTAGCAGAACGGAGGGAGGCGCTCGTCGTGGTACTTGGGGCCGCAGGAGGACGGGGCCGCTCGGGGCTGCTGCGGTGCTCGTCGGAGAGGAGGGGCGCTGGAAGCGGGGCGCTGGAGGACAGGCGAGGCGCTGGCCTGCGCTAGAGGAGGGAGCCGGGGCGCGCCCACTTCGGCTTGGCGATGGAGGAGGAGGCCGGGCGCGGCCTGGCGACTCGTGGCCGTGCTGGAGCAGAGGGAGGCCACGGCCTGGCCTGGCGCTGGAGGCGAGGCCACGGCGTGCGGCGGAGCGAAGGCCTTGCTGGAGGCGCTTGGTGGCAGAAGAGGAGGGACGCCAGGGCGCTCGGAGGTGGCTGGTGGTGGCCACGGGGAGCTCTGGCGCGCTCCGGGTCGTCGCTGGCGCGCGGCTTCGAGGACGCGTCCACGCGAGGGAGGAGGGTGCAAGGCGCCATGGCGCGGAGAGCCTGGGCGCGGCTGCGGCCCTGGAGACGGAGGAACGGGCGCGAACGGAGGCTGGGGCCTCGGGCGAAGGCGGGGCGCCGCTCGGGCCAGGCGAAGGCGAGAAGGCCCGCAGGCGCTGGGAGCGAGCGAGGAAAGAGCGAAGGAATCGGGGGGAGAGAACGAGAGAGACGAGCGAGGGGGTGCGGCGGCGGACAGGAGAGAAGGAGGAGGAGCGATGCACTGGGAGGGAGCGGTCGCTAGGTGCGGCTAGGGTTTCGGGATCGGTTGGGCCAGGACTGGTGGAGTTGGGCCGCAGGGATGGGCCTAGAGGCCTAGAGGCTGGCTGAGGGAGGTTGGCTGCCTCTGATTCTTAAAAAAAACGAAGCCGAAACAAAAATAGAAGAAGAGGAAAGAAAAAAGGTTAGGAGAAGAATTTAGGTAAGAGGGTATTTTTCTCGGGCTCATAACAATAAGCGCGGTTTGAGAAAATAGGAAAAGGCATGAACGAGGAATATAATTCAAACATATTTGAATTTAATTCAAATGGGTTTGAACTAAGACTTGATTATTGAAGTGTCCAAAAATGTTCGAATTTTCGGAGGAACCTCGAAACAACGGAAAAGAATTATTGGCAAGGTTTTTGAAGGAGAAGCTCGAAGTGAAATAGACATGGGGAATTAATATGCAAGTGTGTTGGGTTAATTCCAACGAATGGAATAATTATGATATAGCTCCCTAAATATTGAGAGGCTTTTATATGTTTTGAAGAGAAGTCACACTTCCCTCGATTTAAATGGACCGAAGGTCCACACGATTTATTTAGGTTGAGATACAAAATAAATATGACATGATGGCATGATGACATGATGCAATGCAAAAAAAATAACACAAGCAAAATAAAACACACGGGAGAACCCGGAACATCTTGAATCTCTGGAATCTTTTGGAATCTTCTGGGACGTCGGTCTCGGGCGTCACAAAAAGAGTCTGCAAAGGACACCCGTCCTCCGACATGTCAATCAATCAAGCGCGCAGCTGGCAAAACAGCCCGGTAGGGCCTACCGGGCAAGTCGTGATGTGACACTGAGCGACACATTTAATCTGCTCTGTCAGCCTGTAGAGTTAGGTATGATAGCACTGTTTTCTATCTAATCAGCCTAGAAAGACTAATTTTCCCATGTGGTGACCCCTTAATCTATAAAAGGAGGCCCATGGCAACCGTAGAAAGGATTCGGCCATTCGAACTCACACACATTCATACGCGTGCGACCGCTCTCGGCCCGAGGCAACCTTGCCGGGCAAAAGCGCCGCGCTCTTTTCCACCATCCCACCATCAATCCACCAAGGCAGGAGTAGGGTTTTACGCCTCGCGGCAGCCCGAACCTGGGTAAAAACTGCCTGTGTGATCTCTGTCATGCTGCGCTATGCTTTCCGCTCTTTGTGCAACATGCCCATCCCCCTGCTGAACCAAAAACGGACCCCTGTCTCATAGGTGGTCATGGTTTTCCCACGACATCTTTGGTGCGCCAGGTAGGGGGATCACTTGCGTGAATCCGAGAGTGTGAGTAGCGCGTCATCTTTGTCACCAGCTTCATCGTCTTTGGCTCCATCATCCATGCCGCCCAAGAAAAAGTCCGATGCTGCAGCTCACCCATCCACTTCGAGGGCCTCGCTACCTGTTGGGGTACACACACAGGGGTGTATGTTTTCCCCTGACTAGTGCCCGGACAACGAGTCAAAAGGCCCAAGGGCAAGTTTACTACACCAGCATTAGATCAAGACTCGAAGAGGTCAGCCCTTTGAGGAATCAGAGAGCTGGCCAAGGAGATCAAGACAACCAAGACCAGCCAAAGGCGCAAGATATCACCAGAAGAAGAGTCGTGCTTGTCGGGCATGCAAGCCTGGCGGGGTGGTATTGCCCCAGAAGCAAGCGTCCAACATCGCCCCAGCAGGCCTGCTAGGGGCTCACGGAGGAAAACCACCACCTCACGATGACGCCCGTCATCAATCAATGCGGTGTCAAGCTCCTAAGTAGCTCAGTGGCAGCCCCCTACCACATGGCTTACACTTCCTATAGAAGGAGCCCACAAATGACACCCGTCCTACGATGTGTCGAGCAAGCAGGCGCAAAGCTGGCAAAACAGCCCGGCAAGACCTGCTGCGTGAGCTGTGATGTGACATTGAGCGCCATATTTAATGCGCTTTGTTAGCCTGCAGAGTTAGGTATGATAGCATTGTTTTCTATCTAATCAGCCTAAAAATACTGATTTGCGACTGTGGTGATCCCTTAATCTATAAAAGGAGGCCCATGGCAACCGTAGAAAGGTTTCCGCCATTCGAAACCACACACCCTCATACATGCGAGAACGCTTTCGTCCCGAGGAAACCTTGCCGGGCAAGAGTGTCGTGCTCTTTTCCACCATTCGACCATCAATCCACCAAAACAGTAGTAGGGTTTTACGCCTCGTGGTGGCCCGAACCTAGGTAAAAACTGCCCGTGTGATCTCTGTCGTGATGCGTCGCGCTCTCCGCTCTTTGTGCAACGTGCCCATCCCCCCGCCAGACCAAAAAGGGACTCATGTCCCATAGGTGGTCATTGTTTTCCCTTGACATCTTTGGCTCGCCAGTTAGGGGGATCACTTGTGCAAACCCGAGGCGTGGGCAGCGCATCGCATTCACCAGAGGCGCCGCTCTTTGTAACACCTGAGGGGGTGGTGGAGGCAGGGCGGAGAGACAATATCTCTTCCATGCCGGTTTCACCCTCTCTCTTCCATTTCCACATGTCGTGTTCATGATGACAATAAAGATTAGCTGCAAGGGCAACGATCTCGCCCCGAGCGGACCGGGCGACAGCAGCACCATGCGAATCCCGCCCGGGGGAAGGGACCGATGCGCAAAGATACCAACTTTTCTCCCCTCACCGCTCTCGATCCCTGATAGTCCTGCTACTCTGGGTTTAAGCATCGTCGACGTTGACAAAGCCTGCACGATGGTCGGTTTAGTATTTACCCTATTTGGGGAAATCCTGAGCAAATCGCCAGCGCAAGTCCGTTGATCGACGCCCCAGCAAGTACGCACCGGCAAGCCCGCCTGCATTTGCGTGGCTCTCCGTGCCATCTACCGTTGGATTGGACAGGGTGTGCGAAGAAAAAGGGGGGTGAACCGTACCAGATATCGCGTCTTACCGCCCCAAGATGTCTACACTCCTGACCGACCCGTGTCGGGGGCTAGGGGTTGACGCTTAAGGAACATAGTCTTTTCCGAGATATCTGGACCACGCGAGTGATCGCTGCCTGAGAAAGAATATATGAAGACACGGATGAAAGCTAAGTACATGCTACCTTTCGCATTATTATGAATCTTAGGATCTGCACATTTGTTTATCCCTCGAGTATCTAAGTGCTCGTATGGGGGTATCTTGTACGTAATGGTACCTCTGTTGGGTTCTTGTTTGCACCCTCATTCCGGTCGGAGCCCTGCTCGCGGAATGAGAGGCTGCGATGGAAACCACAGAGGAAAAACCTACCAGGACGCATTCACGCCAAAATAACTGTTAAGGGCCAACCCCTTACGACATTTGCGGCAATATGATACCGGCATGCAACCTAAATGTACACCGAGGCCATTCATACAAACACTATATAGATAAAGCTCAGAAGGCATAAACATGTGAGTCAGATCAAGCAAAAGTTTTGAGCTCCACATAAAGCATAAAAAGAACGACACTTAAATGCTCGACGTATGTCATTATTTTGGTTACAGGCCAACACGGTGGCGGGAATGATTCATCGTCGAGCCTGGCTGACTCGTGAAGTGACAGGAATGTCTAAACCGTAAGGAATTAGAAAAACATTTCAATACAAAAAAGTTGCGCATTTTCCATAGCTTTCCAACGCCATATCATTTGCGTCAATCCGACAAATTGTTTGCAAAAAACGCGAAATTATGTTTCACCCAGATTTTCACCGTTTTCCAAATTACTTTTAAATCTTATATAATTTGAAAAAACATTAGATATATGGAAGAAGCGGATTTTCATCAGCTTTCCAACACCATCTTATTTGCTCAATTCCGAGAAACCGTTTGAAAATTACGTCCAAAATACAATTCGCATTTTTTGGTTTTGAAAAAAACAGTTTTTCAAGACTGCTCTCAAACCATGATGATTTTGCAAAAACATTGAATATAGTTGTCAAGAGCTTTCCAACGATATATTACACGCCCCGTTTCGACAAAAGTTTGCAAAAAAAATTTGAAGTAAAGAAGACAATTTGTTAAACATAAATGAAAGCATCAGTTCAACCCACTCGACTTCATTAGTACAACCGCTTGAAACCGTTAGTTCAAGTAGGGTAATAATATATATATATACAGCCGGTCTATTCTCATAACATTATGAGAATAATATTCTCATAACACTTCCGAACTGCTTTGTGTTACTGCATTGGAAAGCTATGCGCACTGTACCACACAGACCAGCGAACTTCATGTTTGAAAAAACTGTACCTGTTGTTTTTTCGATACCTTTTTTGCTCTAGTTTTTTAAATGTTTATCAGAATTATGCGTGTCATATAACGTTGAAAAGCTATGGAGTAGACGCAACTTCGCCATGTTGAACACTTCTCAAAATTCATCATAGTTTAAGAGCAGTTTCGAAAATCGTGCGGCTCACAACGAATGACAGCGAACATTTTTTGGCGTTTTTTTCTAAACCGCTCGTCGGAATGAAACATATGATACACCGTTGGAAACATATCGTCGGCGTGCATCTTTTTCATATCTATTATTTTTTCTAATTCGCTACGGTTTAAGAGTAGTTTTGAATTTACTAAATAGCGGAATTGTGTTTTTCGAATTTTTTCAAATTTTCGGTACTGTTTTCACTCCAGTTTCTTAACCGTTTGTCGAAACAAGGCATGTCATATACCATTGGAAAGCTACGAACGAGGCGCAACTTTCATATGTTGAAATGTTTTTGAGATTCCTTACGGTTTTTAGTTAAATTTGAAAATCGTGCGGCTGACTACGAAGGGCAGCGGCCGTTTTTTCGTGATATTTTTACAAAACGTTGGTCGAAATGATCCAAATGATACATCGTTGGAAAGATATCGTCGAGACGCTACTTTTTCACGTAGAACACTCCCTCTAATTCATTACGGTTTAAGAGCGGTTTTGAAATTACAAAAACGCGGAAACTCTGTTTTTCGCGACAACAAAATCGACGCGTGCACTATATCGGACAGAAAAGCGCACTGCTTCAAACTGAAAAACGCACTGCATCAGACAGTCAATCGAACCTCATGATTTATTTTGTTGGACGTAGAATTTTCTCACAGGAGTTTTATTGTTTTTTTTCCAACATTTTTTTTCGAAGGAAAGTGGACCGCAACACTCCCAAAAGTGAAGCGGAACACTACCAAAAGTGAACCTCATGATTTGCTGTTGTCTTTTTTCGCATTAATTAATTTTTTACGCGTGTTGAGAAGTGTTGAGAAATGAGCTGCTTTCCGATGTGTTTTTGTTTTTGGATCACCAAGTGAACCACAAAGGTTTTTTTATGGCCAACTTCGTGAGAGAACAAAGTGACCTTCAAAGAGTCCTTTGCAATGGACTTTTTTTAGACCAAAGTGCACTGCATTTGTTTGTTTTTTAGACCAGTGAACTGCATGTTTGAAAAAACTGTACGTGTTGTTTTTTCGGTATCTTTTTTGCTCTAGTTTTTTAACCGTTTATCGGAATTATGCGTGTAATATACCGTTAAAAAGCTATGGAGTAGACGCAACTTCGTCATGTTGAACACTTTTCGAGATTCCGCATGGTTTAAGAACAGTTTTGAAAACGGTGAACTGCATGTTTGAAAAACTTGTACGTGTTGTTTTTTTCGGTACCTTTTTTACTCTAGTTTTTTAACCGTTTATCGGAATTATGCGTGTAATATACCGTTGAAAAGCTATGGAGTAGACGCAACTTCGCCATGTTGAACACTTTTCGAGATTCTGCACGGTTTAAGAGCAGTTTTGAAAACGGTAAACTGCATGTTTGAAAAAACTTTACGTGTTGTTTTTTCGGTACCTTTTTTGCTTTAGTTTTTTAACCGTTTATCAGAATTATGCGTGTAATATACCGTTGAAAAGCTATGGAGTAGACGCAACTTCGCCATGTTGAACACTTTTCGAGATTTCGCACGGTTTAAGAGCAGTTTTGAAAATGGTGCGACCGACGAATAATGGCAGCGAGCGTTTTTTTGCTCTTCCGAACTGCACAAGAAAACCGCACTGCATCAGGGTAGGAGCCGGCGCGACGGTGCTGGGGGAAGGAGGCGGGGCGGCAGCGCGGGGGTAGGAGGCGGGGCAGTGGTTGCTGTCCTCGGGGCGCTCCGCGCTAGAAACCTATTTAGGTGGGGGTGTTATGAGTATAAGGTTTTTGTTATGAGAATAAGATTCTTATTCTAGTAACACCCAGCTTATTCTGCTAACACTTTAGAACCGCGCGGTACTGCCAACACTCCTTAATGGGTCTATTATGTTTAAATGCTTTCATTTAAACATAAATGAAAGCATCAGTTCAACCCGCTCGACTTCATTAGTACAACCGCTTGAAACCGTCAGTTCAAGTAGGGTAATATAATATAATATAATATAATATATATATATATATATGTATATATATATATATATATATATATGTATGTGTGTATGTAT
>LR738711.1:452748425-452826497 GCA_902687465.1 Secale cereale | reverse complement strand
CCACTTAACACAGGTTTCTAGCGTGGCAGCGCCCCGAGGACAGCAACCCCCTCCCCACCCCGCCTTCTAGCGCGGCAGCGCCCCCGCGACCGGCGGCGACCCCCTTTTTATTTGACGACAAAATATATCTTAAAGTTCTCTTGGGTTTGATCAGCAGTGCAGTATCTCCGTGTCGAGAATTACATTCCAGATGTTTCTGCAGTACCAATGTCTTATGAATTTGTATGAAAAACACAAAAAATAAGTAGTTCACACCCGTTTGTGTAGAAGCTCATTACCCCAATGTATGAAGTGTAATTTGTTTCGTCTGTTTCAGAAACCAGTCGATTACATCAAAACACATGCAGTGCGTTTGGTCCTCTGATGTGGTTCACTTTTGAGAGAGATGTTGTTCACTCGCGCCTAGCATGAAAGATGTGAAAAATTTTAGCGAAACAAACAAAATAGTAAGGTGGTTCACTTTGACATATGACGCGTTTCACTTCTCCTCGTCTCTGTAGTTCACTCTCGTTCATAAAAAATGTTGAAAAAAAGACAATGAAAACTCGGCTGAGAAATTTTACGTCCGACAAAAGAATTCATGAAGTTCACTTGCCCGTCTGATGCAGTGTGGTTTTCATTCGATGCAGTGCGGTTTTCTGTCGGATGAGGCTCACTCATCGATTTGGGTGCCGCAAAAAACAGAGTACCCACATTTTCGTAATTTCAAAATTGCTCTTCAACCGTAAAGAATTAGAGGGCGCGTTCTGCATGAAAAAGTTGCGTCTCCACGATATCTCTCCAATGGCATATATGTTGAATCATTTCGACCAGCGGTTCGTTAAAATTTTGCCAAAAACTACTGCTGCCCCTCGTAGTCAGCCGCACGATTTTCAAAATTAACTAAAAACCGTAAGGAATCTCAAAATCATTTCAACATATGAAAGTTGTGCCTCGTCCATAGATTTTCAATGGTATATTACACGCCTTGTTTCGACAAACGGTTAGAAAACTGAAGTGAAAACAGTACCGAAAATTTGAAAAAAAAACGAAAAACTGAATTCTGCGATTTGTAAATTTGAAACTGCTTTTAAACCGTAACGAATTAGACAAAAAATTATATATGAAAAAGATGTGCATGAAGGAAATATGCTCTAGAGGCAATAATAAAGTTGTTATTTATATTTCCTTATATCATGATAAATGTTTATTATTCATGCTAGAATTGTATTAACCGGAAACTTAGTACATGTGTGAATACATAGACAAAACAGAGTGTCCCTAGTATGCCTCTACTAGACTAGCTCATTGATCAAAGATGGTTATGTTTCCTAACCATAGACATGAGTTGTCATTTGATCAACGGGATCACATCATTAGGAGAATGCTGTGATGGACAAGACCCATCCGTTAGCATAGCACTATGATCGTTTAGTTTTTCTGCTATTGCTTTCTTCATGACTTATACATGTTCCTATGACTATGAGATTATGCAACTCCCGAATACCGTAGGAACACCTTGTGTGCTATCAAACGTCACAACGTAACTGGGTGATCATAAAGATGCTCTACAGGTGTCTCCGAAAGTATTCGTGGTGTTGGCATAGATCAAGATTAGGATTTGTCACTCCGAGTGTCGGAGAGGTATCTCTGGGCCCTCTCGGTAACACACATCACAATAAGCCTTGCAAGCAAAAGACTAATGAGTTAGTCATGAGATGATGTGTTACGGAACGAGTAAAGAGACTTGCCGGTAACGAGATTGAACTAGGTATAGAGATACCGACGATCGAATCTCGGACAAGTAACATACCGATGACAAAAGGAACAACGTATGTTGTTATGCGGTTTTGACCGATAAAAGATCTTCGTAGAATATGTAGGAGCCAATATGAACATCCAGGTTCCGCTATTGGTTATTGACCGGAGATGAGTCTCGGTCATGTCTACATAGTTCTCGAACCCGTAGGGTCCGCACGCTTAACGTTTGATGACGATCGGTATTATGAGTTTATGAGTTTTGATGTACCGAAGGTAGTTCGGAGTCCCGGATGAGATCACGGACATGACGAAGAGTCTCGGAATGTCCGAGACATAAAGATTGATATATTGGACGACTATATTCGGACACCGGAAGTGTTCCGGAAAAGTTTCGGATTTAACGGGATTGCCGGAAGGGGTTACCGGACCCCCCTACGAGGGGGGATGGTCCATAGTGGGCCTTATGGAAAAGAGAGAGGCAGCCCATAGGGGCTGGCCGGTGCCCCACCTAGGGTTCCTAGTTGGACTAGGATTGGGGGGCGCCACCTCTCCCTCTTTTCCTTTCCCTCTCTTCCTTCTTTGGTAGTTCCTACTAGGAATAGGATTGCAATCATATTCCTAGTAGGATTGCACCCCTAGCCGCACCATAGAAGGGCCGGCCGGCCTCCCCCCTTGCTCCTTTATATACGGGGGCAGGGGGGCACCCAAAGACACACAAGTTGAATTGTTCCAGCCGTGTGCGATGCCCCCCTCCACAGAAACACACCTCGGTCATACCATCGCGGTGCTTAGGCGAAGCCCTGCGCCGGTGTATACATCATATCCGTCACCACGCCGTCGTGCTGACGAAACTCTCCTGTCGTGGAATTAGCACGGCAGATGTCCGGTTTAGCGGACTTGATGATGGAACCATCGCACGGGTTAGCTTGAAGGGGTTCATAGCACACAAAGGACGCAGAAGGTTTATACTAGTTCGGCCCCTTCGATGAAGGTAAAAGCCTACGTCTAGTTGGTTTGTTATTGCTTAGGCGTCGGATTACAGGGAGCGGATTCGCTTGCCTGTGTCTCGACGGGTTGATTGTTGCTTCTCCCTGAACCGTCGCCGGGTCGCCCCTTTATATAGAGGGTACGCCTGATCCGGTTTACAGAGTCCCGAGGCCGGCTCATATTTGTGTCCGCCTCGGTCTCTGTCTTTTCTTCCTTATCTCTCAAGTTACATCACGGGGCGGTTTACAAACCTTAATTCTATACATGGGCCCTAAGATCTTATGGGCTGTAGCCTTTACTAAATATTACAAACAAGTATAATATTAATAAAGCCGGTTTATACTAGCCGGTTTATACCTGCTAGTCATATCCCTGACATTAGGCCCCAGAATGATTTGAACTTGTTCATATCAGTCTTCTCTTGTATAATTTTCTTCTGTCTTCACATCCTTATAAACCGGCTCTGATGTCATCCTCAGGGATCATTAAATCTGACCGTGACATCATCTCCGCATTTAACGCCGCGAGCTATACTGTAGCTTATTTTAAAGGTTATCCCGAGAATCGAGGCGTCAGAGGATCTTTATCCGATTTTTGCCTCCTCGAATCCCGCACCTGTCGCTTCAGATCTGACTCTCCTTTATAAATACTGCTATCCCCATTCGTTATCTTCTTCCTGCTCCGTCTTCTTCCTCCGTCGCCCAACTCCATCGTCGCCCGAGCTCGAACCGCCGCCGTCAACCGCTGAATCCGAGTCCTCGCCGGCCGCTGCATCACCCTGAGCTTGACCAGAGAACCTCCGCCGCCGATCCTTGCCGCTCCAGGTACGTCCTTCTTCTTCATTATCGGTCTGCAACTTCTAGGGTTTCTTCTCACGCCTCCACCATTAGAGCCTTAATAGAAGCTTCACCTTGTTGAACCTTAAGCCAATGATTTCTAGTAACCTTCACCTTCAGATCTTGCCTTTTAAACTGTACTTTTACCCTGCTGTAAATGCTTCAGATCTCCGTCGTTCCTGTCTAACCTGTAGATTTATCCGCTCGGTACAAAGCCCTTGTAGTTCTTCCCGTATACTCTTACATTTGTTTCTCTTTTCCTAGTATGCTCAGATCTATTCCTCCTTAGCTGTCTTTTGAGAACCTGTTTTTCTCCTTGGTAGATCTGCTAAGTATATTCCTGTTTAAACCGTTATGCCCTGTTCTTGCGAAACTCTGTAATTTAAACGCGACGGTTTAGCCATTTCCCCTTCAACTGCCATTAACCGGAAATGATGTAGCTTGTCGTAATTGCCGGTTCAACCATGCCATTAGTCCTCAGTTAAACCGTTGCGTAACTTTCATAGATATTTTCCGGTTTATATTGCTGTATCTTCATAATCCGTTTTCTGCACTTTATCTTTTCCAGTACTCGTCTTTCCGTTGCAATGGCCAAACAGTATGTCTCTTGCGATTGGGTTCCTTCTATCATTACTGAGGATGATTTGATCAAGATTTCTGAAATTGGTACGTTAGGCCCTCAGTCTGTTTTGAAGTGGCGGGCCCCGGGGAATGAATGTCCTCCTACTCCCAGGTCCGGGGAGGTCATTGTGTTCTTTGATCATATATCTCGAGGCTTCTCTCCCCCCGGTTCAAAATTTTTCCGGGATGTTCTTGCTGCTTTCCAACTGCACCCTCAGAATATTGGACCCAATTCTGTCTCAAACATCTATGACTTTCAAGTGTTTTCGGAGGTATACCTGCAAGAAGAACCGTCCGTTGATCTGTTCCGGGACTTCTTTCATTTAAACCGGCGCACCGAGTTTACCAGCGGACCACATCAGGAGCTTGGTGGCGTTAGTATTCAGAAGAGGAGAGACGTGGTTT
Organism: Secale cereale; assembly: GCA_902687465.1. Taxonomy (NCBI): domain Eukaryota; kingdom Viridiplantae; phylum Streptophyta; class Magnoliopsida; order Poales; family Poaceae; genus Secale; species Secale cereale. The sequence goes on along the minus strand of LR738711.1, from coordinate 452,821,908 downwards.
TTCCTCACGCCGCTTTACACACTCATCCAAAAGACTGGAATAAGTCCTGGTTTTACTGCATTGACACTTCTCCTGAAGGGGAGAACCCTCTGCCGGGTTACCGTGAAACCCGTATTCCGGAGAATCATCCTTTACCACAACGGCTCGGCTCTGTTGAACGGACCCGGTTTTCATCGCAGCTCTCCAAGTTAAGAGCCTTCATAGCTAATGGTTTGATTGGAACTGATTTTCTACGCTGTTGGCTGTCTTGGAGCATCCTTCCCTTGAGCCGGCGATCACAGCTAATGTGCAAATATTCTGGCAAACCGGATGATCCTCAAAGATTTACCAAGGAAAAGCTTTCTGAATCGGAAGTTGTAGAATCAGCCAAGAAAATTCTCAATGTTTCTTTGGCAGACTGCAGCAAGGTCAGATTACCTCCATATTATAAGAAGAACAAGCCACCTGCAGTAAGTTTCACTTTACCCTGTATTTGTAATCCGTTTCTTTTAAACCATCTTTTCAATTTTCTTTCTTTCTTTTGATTAGGCTGATGACCCTTTCTGGAAGAGAAAACCTCAGGAGAAAACCGGCAAACAGGTTCGCCGGAAAACCTTTGCCAATAAGAAAAGAAAAGCAGCTGTTGACGCCTGTTCTCCCACTGAAGATGATGATCCAGATTCTGAGGTATGCTTTAATCCGGTTTAGATTTTGGTTTCGTATACTTATAACTGTATCTAACGATAACTTTTCCACAGGAGTTGCCTGAAGGTGATAATCCGGCCGAAGTTGAGGTAACCATTCTTTCCTCTGACTCAGAACCTCTTCCACAAAAAAGTCGTCGGACCATCCGGAAATACCAATTTTCTCATCCTTATGCTCAGTTGGATCCTAATTTTATTTTGAAGAAGCAGCAGCACGAAGCTCTTCGCCGGACCACTCGCCACAGCGGCCTGGCGGTGGAATCATCCGGGATTTCTTTAACTCCGGTTCGAAAACGCCGTGCTGAGGTGATACTTTCTCCGACTCCCCTTCATCCCAAGGCCGGGCTTATCCGAAAACCTCTTAAACCGTCTGACCCTGATTATCAGGAAACTCCACTGTCCTCTTCTGGTGAATCGACCGCCACACAGCTTCCTCCACTGAAAACCGTCCCAGGGTAACTTTTCTCACCTTTTCCGGTTTATGATCCCTTTTGCTTTATAATGTCAACTCATTTTGCATACTTTTCCAGCAAACCAAAACCCAGCAAGAAGCCCAAGGCAAATAAGCCGCCTGCTGAACCTACTGCAGATGATCCGGCTGCTGATCCGTCAACAACTGTTCCTTCAGAGGGCGAGCCCGTAGCTCCTCTTGAAGACCCTGTGCCTACAGAGCACATCGCTGCTCCTGAGAATCCTACAGCTGAAGATGCCCATAATCCACCAAGTCCGGCCCGGGTTAACTCTCCTCAGATTAATCCGGTGTCTCCCAATCCGGCTCATAGTGCCACTCCCCCAAACGTGCCTGCCTCTCCTGATGTTGTGGTAACTGGGGCTGCCTTTGTTGCTCCGGCTGAGCCCACCGTTTTAGCCAAACATATAGCTAAAACGGAAAAGCTATCTCAAGAAAAGGGGAAATGGAGTACTGAAATATCCAGCCTTTCCGATATGAGCGCCCAAGAAATTTACTCCGGGTATTTAAACCGGCTCCACAGCAGCCGGGATTATGAAGCCAGCTTGGTTAACTTGATGAGGGAAAAGTATGAGGTAAACCTCTTCTTCTGACTTTGTTCTTTTGATGTGTTTCTATCTCATAACAGCCCCCAAGTTCCGGTTTAGCTGCGTGCTGAAGGTGAACCGGAACTTTGTAGATTGAACAATTGATCCTTACATTAGCCCCCAAGTATCAAGTAGATAACTTGTTTATGTATTTGATACTTGTAAAAGTTGCTGACGATACTTCAACCATACATCAGCCCCCAAGTGTCAAGCAGACAACTTGTTTGTGTGCTTGAGACTTGTAACTTTGAATTGCTGTTTGTTTATTGCTTCAACTGCCATTAGCCCCCAAGTGTCAAGTAGACAACTTGTTTGTGTGCTTGATACTTGTCTGATTTGTACCTCTTGTTTTTTTAACTGTGCTTGCAGGCTGAGTTGAACCGGAATGCTATTGAAATCAATGAACTTCGTAGCCGTCTTACTGAAACAGAATCTGCCGCTTCAAAGGCTAAAAAAGACCTTCAGGTGAGTTTAAAGACTGCTGAAGACCTGAAGAAATACTTTGAAGAAGAGCGGACTGCTTTTGAGGTTCAAAAGAAAGATCTGGAGAAACGGGTGCAGGACGCTGAAGGAGCGCTTAATCCGGTTACAGAAGAATTAACCGGTTTAAGACGGCAAATTGACTTGATGACCTCTGCTGTCTTTGGTAAGTATAATCTGAACTCCTGCTTTTATCTTTGCAATCTCCGTTTTGTGCCGGTTTAACTATAATAGTTGTGTGCAGGGCGCCGTGTCTCCCATCTTGGAGATGACTTACGGAAGAAACTGAAAGCATGCTATACCTTGGTCGAACAGCTGTACTCCGGCACTCAGAGGATCATCAGTGCCACTTCTTTTGGTAAACCGGCCCCTACAACGATTCAAGATACTTTGAACAAGTTATTTGTTTTGCCGGCTCGTCTTGAAGAAGTCAAGAAATCTGCCGCTCGGGGTGGTGCCCTTCTGGCTCTTACAAGGGCTAAGGCTTGGGTCCCGGATCTTGATCCGGAGGAGGCTTTAACCGGATTTCCAGATACAAAAGATGACGGCTCAGCCTTTACCGAAAGGGATCTCTATGCCTTGACGAAGGAGATGCGTCCCCTCGCCAGCAAGCTTGCAGGTGAATCTGACTTGTCCAGATATCATCCGGGATATAATTTGAAGAACGAGCGGGTGGAGCGACCGGTCTATGACACTGTCAACTTAATTCCGCCGGTTCGTCCTCACACTTTTGCTCCTGACATTGACCCTTCTGAACTTATCAACGACGAGATGTATTTCCGGGCCTTAATGAAGATTGACTGGCGTGCGCCGGACTTCCAACCGCTTCACGAAGATGAAGATGTTCCGGATCAAGGCGATGGCCAGCCGTCTCAGCAAGGAGAAGCATAACTTCAAATTTTATTGTTGTAATCATAACCTGTGTTTTGCCAAACAAGGTTTCCAATCTGTTGGGCTTGCTATGCCTTGTAATAGGCTAGCTGAAACTTGATGTGCTTCAATCCGGATATTTTGTCTTTATGAAATACTTGTCGGTTGACATGTTGTCTGATATTGGTTGCCTTCCATATCCTCTGCTCCTGCAGAAAAAATATCGAAAATATGTCCTAGTGGCTTACCACTGGACGGATTAAATTGTTCTCTTAAAACGTCAAATAAGCATACCTTTATACTAAAAATAACTTTTATACCTAAGATTATATACGCTCAATATTCTTTAAGTCGGTAGGATTTTAAAGTCACTTTATGAAGATCGTCATGGATCTAATTAGAGACCCAGGTTGAGATGATAGACTCCGGTTTATCTCGTTCTGAAACTTTGCTCAGAAATTTGTGGCTTATTGCCTGATAGATGATCCGGGTTATAATGAACACCGGTTTACTGATGCTGGTATTCCTGATCCAGACTTTCCTTTTCATAGATATGTGGTCAGCTTATGTAGCTGTTCCAATTCGGTTTAAAAGGGCTATAAAACACAAGCACAAAAAGATGCAAATTTTTCAAATAAGACCATGTAGTCGAGGCTTTTTAAGAGCTGCCAGGCTCAAAGCAAGGTTCAGCCAATCAATGGGACGTGGATTAGCCAACACTCCCAGGGGGCCTAGCCAATCACTGAACGTGGATTTATCCAACTTTTCAGAGGGCCGAAAGAACCGCAAATAAAAACTGAGCCAATCAATGGGACGTGGATTAGCCAACACTCCCAGAGGGCCTAGCCAATCACTGAACGTGGCATTATCCAACTTTTCAGAGGGCCGATAGAACTATGAAACTGATCCGATCACTGGGAGTAGGTGATACCACTCCCAGAGGGCCTCCAGGGTTCCTCCTGAACCGGTGGGTCAATGTAAACCAATCACTGAACGTGGATTTATCCAACTTTTCAGAGGGTCGATAGAACTAGGAAACTGATCCGATCACTGGGAGTGGGTAATACCACTCCTAGAGGGCCTCCAGGGTTCCTCCTGAACCGTATATGACCTCATGCTTTTTAGAGAGTTTTATTGCTCCTTTGCACCTTCTGCAAAAAATCAATTTCTAAACCGGCCAATATATTGAAATATGGTATCTGATAATAAACTTGTATGTATACGGGTTGCTTTCACAAGATTTTTGCGTATGCGAAAAGGGCTAAGCCCCCGGTTTACCGAGGGTGCAGGTTTATTCATTACTCATAATATATACATAGGATACATTGGAGCACGTAGCTCAAGTATAGTATGGCCGTAAATGGGCGATGTTCCAAGGCCTCTTCGTCTCCTCTTCTGATGTTCGTGAGTCCTTGTGTTCCCGAAGGTCCACCAAGTAATATGAGCCGTTGTGTAAATTCTTGCTGACCACAAAGGGCCCTTCCCAAGGTGGGGATAGCTTGTGCATATCTGTTTGATCTTGGATGAGCCGGAGTACCAAGTCACCCTCCTGGAACGTCCTTGTTCTAATCCGGCGGCTATGATATCTGCGCAAATCTTGCTGATAAATTGCAGATCGTGCTACAGCTATATCACGCTCTTCATCCAGCCGGTCTAAACTGTCCTGTCTTGACTCCTCGTTGATTGCTTCCACATAGGCCGTTACCCTTGGTGAATCATGACGTATATCGCTCGGAAGAACTGCTTCAGCACCATAAACCATGAAGAAAGGTGTGTAACCTGTAGACCGGTTTGGTGTAGTATTAATACTCCAAAGAACAGATGGCAATTCCTCAACCCAACATCCTGGGGTTCTCTGCAAAGGCGTCATAAGCCGGGGTTTGATTCCTCGCAAAATCTCTTGATTTGCCCTTTCGGCCTGACCGTTGGATTGGGGGTGGGCCACCGATGATACGTCCAAACGAATATGCTCTCGTTGACAGAACTCTTCCATCTCACCCTGAGATAAATTGGTGCCATTGTCTGTGATGATGTTGTGTGGAAAGCCAAACCGGAATATTACTTTTTTGATGAATTTAACTGACGTTGCCGCATCACACTTGCTTATAGGCTCCGCTTCAACCCACTTTGTAAACTTGTCTACTGCCACTAGTAGATGAGTTTTCTGATCTTGGGATCGCTTGAAAGGCCCAACCATATCAAGCCCCCAAGTCGCGAACGGCCAAGTTATTGGTATCATCCGGAGTTCCTGTGCCGGAACCAGAGCACGTCTTGAGAATTTCTGACAAGCGTCACACTTCCGGACCAGATCTGCCGCATCTGCATGAGCAGTTAACCAATAGAAACCATGTCGGAATGCCTTAGCCACCAATGATTTTGAACCGGCATGATGACCACAATCCCCTTCATGAATCTCATGAAGAATCTCACAACCTTCCTCAGCTGACACACATCGCTGAAATACTCCAGAAGTACTGCGATGGTGAAGTTCTCCGTTTGCAATTGTCATGGACTTAGAGCGCCGGATTATCTGTCGTGCTTCCTCTTCGTCATCTGGCAACTCTCCTCGGCTCGGGTATGCCAAATAGGGCAGCGTCCAATCCGGAATAATATGGAGTGCTGCAACTAACTGTGCCTCTGGGTCCGGAACAGCTAGGTCTTCTTCCGTCGGTATCTGAACCGACGGACTGTGCAACTCATCCAAAAAGGTGTTTGGTGGCACCCGTTTACGTTGCGACCCTAGCCGGCTTAAAGCGTCAGCCGCTTCGTTCCTCCACCGGTCTATATGATCCACCTGATATCCTTTAAAATATCCTGCGACTGCTTCAACCTCTCGTCTATAAGCCGCCATGAGGGGATCTCTTGAATCCCACTTTCCAGAAACTTGCTGTGCCACCAGATCCGAGTCGCCCAGGCACTTAACCCGGCTCAAGTTCATTTCCTTTGCTAGCCGCAAACCATGAAGTAATGCTTCATATTCCACTGCATTATTAGTACAAGGAAACAATAAGCGGAGGACATAACAAAATTTATCACCTCTGGGGGAAGTTAAAACAACTCCAGCCCCCGAGCCCTCCAACTGTTTTGAACCGTCAAAGTGAATCGTCCAGTAAGTTAGATCCGGCTTCTCCTCCGAAGTCTGCAACTCTGTCCAGTCATTGATGAAGTCTACCAATGCCTGAGATTTTATAGCAGTGTGTGGTACATATTTTAACTCATGCGGGCTGAGCTCGATGGCCCACTTTGCTACCCTGCCCGTAGCTTCCCTGTTCTGGATTATATCCCCCAATGGTGCTGAACTAACCACAGTTATTGGATGTCCTTGGAAATAGTGCTTCAGTTTCCGGTTTGCCATGAACACACCATAGACCAACTTCTGCCAATGAGGGTACCTCTGCTTGGACTCAATGAGTACTTCACTCACATAATAAACCGGGCGCTGAACCGGGTACTCCTTCCCTGCTTCCTTGCGCTCAACCACAATTGCAACGCTGACGGCCCGTGCATTAGCAGCGACGTATAACAGCAAAGGCTCCTTGTTAATAGGAGCAGCTAAAACCGGTGGTTTTGCTAGTTGCCGTTTCAGATCCTCAAATGCCGCGTTTGCCTCATCACTCCAGATAAACCGGTCTGTTTTCCTCAACATCTGGTAAAGTGGGATCGCCTTCTCTCCTAAGCGACTGATGAATCGGCTTAATGCTGTGATCCGGCCAGCTATGCGCTGAACATCATTAATGCAAACCGGTTTAGTCAAAGACGTGATGGCCTTGATCTTCTCTGGATTAGCTTCTATTCCTCTGTTTGAGACCAAGAATCCCAGTAGTTTACCTGCCGGAACACCAAAGGCACATTTTTCCGGATTAAGCATCATCCTATAAGCCCGAAGATTATCAAAGGTTTCCTTAAGATCCTCTATCATCGTTCCTTCTTTCTTCGATTTTACCACAATGTCATCCACGTAAGCGTGAACATTCCTCCCTATCTGCCCCTTCAGGCAATTCTGAACGCAACGCTGATAAGTTGCCTGTGCACACTTAAGCCCAAAGGGCATAGACACATAGCAAAAAGCACCAAAAGGAGTTATGAAAGCTGTCTTCTCTTGGTCTTCCACCGCCATCTTGATCTGGTGATACCCTGAATATGCATCCAAAAAACTTAGCCGCTCACACCCTGCCGTGGCATCGATGATCTGATCAATGCGAGGTAGAACAAAAGGATCAGTTGGGCAAGCTTTATTGAGGTCCGTGTAGTCTACACACATCCTCCACTTCCCATTCTTCTTTAACACCAGCACCGGATTAGCCAACCACTCTGGATGAAAAACTTCTACTATGAACCCTGCGGCCAAAAGTCTGGCCACTTCTTCCCCTATAGCCTTGCGCCTCTCCTCGTTGAAGCGGCGCAGATACTGCTTAACCGGTTTAAACTTCGGATCAATGTTTAACTTGTGCTCAGCGAGTTCCCTCGGTATACCCGGCATGTCAGAAGGTTTCCATGCAAAGATATCCCGGTTCTCACGGATGAACTCGATGAGCGCGCTTTCCTATTTAGGATCAAGGTTAGCGCTAATAGTGAATTGCTTAGACGAATCTCCAGGCACAAAATCAACTTGCTTGGTCTCTTCAGCTGATTTAAACTTCAACGCCGGATCATGCTCGGTAGTTGGCTTCTTCAGCGGAGTCATATCTGCCGGATCAACATTATCTTTATAAAATTTCAACTCTTCTGTGGCACATACTGCTTCTGCATAAGCTGCATCACCTTCCTCACATTCCACTGCTATCTTGCGACTTCCATGAACCGTAATCGTGCCTTTATGACCCGGCATTTTAAGCTGCAAATAAACATAACACGGCCTAGCCATGAACTTAGCATAAACCATCCTTCCAAACAGAGCATGATATGGACTTTTGATCTTAACGACTTCGAAAGTGATCATCTCTGACCTGGAATCATATTCGTTCCCAAAGGTAACTTCCAAGTCAATCTTTCCAACCGGATAAGCTGACTTACCTGGGACCACTCCGTGAAACACTGTGTTTGATTGCCTTAGCTTTTTATCTGTCAAACCCATACGACGGAAAGTCTCATAATATAAGATATTGATACTGCTACCACCATCCATGAGAACTTTAGTAAATTTGTAACCTCCCACTTGAGGTGCTACCACCAAGGCTAAATGGCCCGGATTATCCACCCGCATTGGGTGGTCTTCTCTGCTCCATACAATGGGCTGCTCCGACCATCGAAGAAATTGCGGTGTCGCCGGTTCCAATGCATTAACAACCCACTTCAAAACCTTCTGGTCTCTCTTACACAAACTTGTGGTGAAGACATGATATTGCCCACTGCTTAACTCCTTCGGATTACTCTGATATCCAGATTGCGGCTGCTGTTGCTGACGCTGTTGCTGCTGATTTCCCTAATTATTATAATTCCCTTGGCTCTGCTGCTGATTATTCTGATTATTGTAACCACCTTGATGATGTGATTGATTGCCCTGACCATTATAGTTTCCTTGATTATTTTGGCCGCCTGCCCGGTTTTGATAACCACCGTTATTGCCCCTATATCCTGATCCGGAGCTGTTCCCCTGATGACCCGGACCATAAAATCCAGGTCCTGAGCCGCTATTTGGGGGTCGATTATGAGGATTGAAACGGCCCGCTATTGCCTTCATAAGGGGTATGCACTCTCTCATGGTATGCTTCGCCACCTTCCCTTTTCCGCTATGCTTTGGACAAGGCTGATCTAACTCCTGATCCCAGCCAAAAGCTCCTCCGCCGGTTTGTGAAGAGGGATCTCCCGGGCTACGCTGAAAACCCCCTTGAACTTGAGTGTTAGCCACGAAGTCTGAACCACCCTCTGCTTTCCGTTTGCCCAAAAAACTTGAAGTAGCCGGATTGATTAGCGCCGGTTTACCAGACTTGCCAACCTTCCCAGCCTTGTCTCCTTCTGCTTCTGGATACATTGTGTTATCAGAGTCTCCGTACTTCACCAGGGCACTCATTAAAGTTCCCATATCATTGCAGTCCCTTTTAAGCCGTCCAAGTTTTAACTTTAAAGATTCAAACCGGCAATTGTTCTCCAACGTCACTATTGCCGTACTAGGATTAATACCATTCGAAGAGTGTAAAATCTCTGCTACTCTCCGTACCCAAGCTGCTGTAGACTCCTGCTCTCCCTGCACACAAGCTGCTAGATCTATCACTGACATCGGCTGTTTGCATGTATCCTTGAAGTTTTTGATAAACTGACTGCGCAGTTCCCCCCATGACCCAGTAGAGTTCGGGGGTAGAGCTTTCAGCCAAGTCCGGGCCATGCCTTCGAGCGTCATAGTAAAATATTTCGCACAAGCCGATTCATCCACGTCCAGCATCTCCATGGCCATCTCATAACTTTCAACCCAAGCTTCCGGAGCCAAATCAGCTGTGTAATTAGGTACCTTGCGGGGGCCCTTGAAATCTTTAGGCAGCTTGACACTCCGTAAAGCGGGGACAAGACACTGCACCCCGAAGGAACTCGTCGTGACTCCTGTTTCTGCAGTGGCTGTGTGAACCGGCGTCGTTTGACGAATCTCCTCCCTGGCACCTGATCTAACCCGGTTTATGTCTGGAGCTGGTATCGCCGCCCCTGCCGGATTATCCTGCCTGCGCTGATGCCTCCTGCGTTCACTGCTAGATACTTCTGGCTCCTCCCAATGCCTAGTATAACTTCGGCTGGGACGCGGTGTTGAATGTAACCTTTCCCTGCTATGAGAATATGCTTGCTGTTGTATTAACGCCGTATTAAGTAACTCCTTGACCCTGCGCGCCTCCAATGCCACTGGAGACGTCTCCTCCACGGGTAAAGCGGCCAAACGTGCAGCAGCTGCGGCGATATTATCCAAAGGGTTTGAATAGTGACCTGGAGGGGTGGGAACGTAAGGTGCCGATGTGATCCGATGATCCCGCTCTGCGGTGTGTTGATGAACCGGCTCCTCCCTAGCTGGGGGTGCCCTCCGGTTTAAAGCCGGATTATTACTAGTCCCAGCCCCACGTGTCCTGAACAGACTCGTCGCTTCATAAACCGGCGGTAAACGAGACTGGTACTTCCGTCCCCTTACTCCTTCCATAGAAGCTTGCTCCATCCTTAGGTGAAAAGCTCGATCATCCAGCTCCGCTTGTCTTACCGCTATCATCTCTCTCTCTGCCTTCAGGTCTTCTTTTAACTGATCAATCCGGAGTTTCAACTGAAGGAGCTCTGCATCATGATGCGCCTTGTCTGCTGGAGCTACTGTTTCCACCGCTTTAGCTGTGAACTCCTCGATCAAGGTGGATAGAACTTCAACAGGCGAGGGGGTTGGGCCGCTTCCCCCTGCACCACCTTCCGCTGTCGTCCCGTTCCCCGGGGGCTGTGAACCGGCCATGAAGACCGCCACCCGGTTTGGCGGGCCAAAGGGTCCCGGAATACTGTTTCCATCAGACTCGCCCTCAGACCGGCCGTCCTGCAACTAATACAGAGATTCAGTTTCTCCGGATGAAGATTCGTCGTCTGAGTAGACAACTGTTGCACCATCAGACTCCGATCCGCCCTCGGCTCGACCTCTGTGGATTGCTCCAACAAACACATGCTTCACGGCGGGCTGAATCCGGGCCGATCTCGTACGCTGAGCCGGCTCGACGATGTTGGGGAAGACGTCCGGCTCAGGTCCCGGTTCACCGATTTTGCCAATGAAGACTTGGATGCTGCTGAAGGGAACCCGGTACCCGTATTCGATCGAATCAGCTTCCGGTCCCCAACCTGCGTCGTCGATGTAGATCCGGCCGCGGCGACTCCTGGTCATCCGGCCGACCGCGTAACCCTTGAGCCCTTCGAAGCTGCCCTTCAAGAACTCGAAACCATCGTGTGCATGCCCCACGGTGGGCGCCAACTGTCGTGGAATTAGCATGGCAGATGTCCGGTTTAGCGGACTTGATGATGGAACCATCGCACGGGTTAGCTTGAAGGGGTTCATAGCACACAAAGGACGCAGAAGGTTTATACTAGTTCGGCCCCTTCGATGAAGGTAAAAGCCTACGTCTAGTTGGTTTGGTATTGCTTAGGCGTCGGATTACAGGGAGCGGATTCGCTTGCTTGTGTCTCGACGGGTTGATTGTTGCTTCTCCCTGAACCGTCGCCGGTTCGCCCCTTTATATAGAGGGTACGCCTGGTCCGGTTTACAGAGTCCCGAGGCCAGCTCATATTTGTGTCCGCCTCGGTCTCTGTCTTTTCTTCCTTATCTCTCAAGTTACATCACGGGGCGGTTTACAAACCTTAATTCTATACATGGGCCCTAAGATCTTATGGGCCGTAGCCTTTACTAAATATTACAAACAAATATAATATTAATAAAGCCGGTTTATACTAGCCGGTTTATACCTGCTAGTCATATCCCTGACATCTCCCGTGAAGCTCAACTAGATCAAGAGCTCGTGGGACGTCATCAAGCTGAACGTGTGCTGAACGCGGAGGTGCCGTACGTTCGGTGCTTGATCGGTTGAATCGCGAAGAAGTTCGACTACATCAACCGCGTCACTTGACGCTTCCGCTTCCGGTCTACGAGGGTACGTAGACACACTATTCCCTCTCATTGCTATGCATCTGGTAGATAGATCTTGCGTGATCGTAGGAAAATTTTAAAATACTATGTTCCTCAACAGTGGCATCAGAGCCAGGTCTATGCGTAGATGATATGCACGAGTAGAACACAATGAGTTGTGGGCGATACTAGTCATACTGCTTACCAGCATGTCATACTTTGCTTCGGCGGTATTGTGAGATGAAGCGGCCCGGACCGACATTACGCGTACGCTTACGCGAGACTGGTTTCACCGTTACGAGCACTCGTTGCTTAAAGGTGACTGGCGGGTGTCTGTCTCTCTCACTTTAGCTGAATCAAGTGTGGCTACGCCCGGTCCTTGTGAAGGTTAAAACAGCACATACTTGACGAAACATCGTTGTGGTTTTGTATGCGTAGGTAAGAACGGTTCTTGCTAAGCCCGTAGCAGCCACGTAAAACTTGCAACAACAAAGTAGAGGACGTCTAACTTGTTTTTGCAGGGCTTGTTGTGATGTGATATGGTCAAGACATGATGAGTTATACGGGTTTTGTATGAGATGATCATGTTTTGTAATGTTATCGGCAACTGGCAGGAGCCATTTGGTTGTCGCTTTATTGTATGAAATGCAATCGCCATGTAATTGTTTTACTTTATCACTAAGCGGTAGCGATAGTCGTAGAAGCAATAGTTGGCGAGACGACAACGATGCTATGATGGAGATCAAGGTGTCGCGCCGGTGATGAAGGTGATCATGAAGGTGCTTTGGAGATGGAGATCAAAAGCACAAGATGATGATGGCCATATCATGTCACATATTTTGATTGCATGTGATGTTTATCTTATTATGCTTCTTATTTTGCTTAGTTCGACGGTAGCATTATAAGATGATCCCTAACTAAATTTCAAGGTATAAGTGTTCTCCCTGAGTATGCACCGTTGCAAAAGTTCGTCGTGCCGAGACACCACGTGATGATCGGGTGTGATAAGCTCTACGTTCAAATACAACGGGTGTAAGCCAGTTTTGCACACGCAGAATACTCGGGTTAAACTTGACGAGCCTAGCATATGCAGATATGGCCTCGGAACACTGGAGACCGAAAGGTCGAGCGTGAATCATATAGTAGATATGATCAACATAAGATGTTCACCATTGAAACTACTCCATCTCACGTGATGATCGGACATGGTTTAGTTGATTTGGATCATGTGATCATTTAGATGACCGGAGGGATGTCTATCTAAGTGGGAGTTCTTTAATTAATATGATTAAATTGAACTTTAATTTATCATGAACTTAGTCCTGGTAGTATTAGCATATCTATGTTGTAGATCGATAGCTCGCGATGTTGCTCCCCGTTTATTTTTATATGTTCCTAGAGAAAACTGAGTTGAAAGATGTTAGTAGCAATGATGCGGAATTGTTCCGTGATCTGAGGATTATCCTCATTGCTGCACAGAGAATTATGTCCTTGATGCACCGCTAGGTGACAGACCTATTGCAGGAGCAGATGTAGATGTTATGAACGTTTTGACAAAAGCTCGGTGTGATGACTACTTGATAGTTTAAGTGCACCATGCTTTACGGCTTAGAACCGGGACTTCAAAAACGTTTTGAACGCCACGGAGCATATAAGATGTTCCAAGAGTTGAAATTAGTATTTCATACTCATGCCCGTGTCGAGAGGTATAAGACTTCTCACAGTACTTTGCCTACAAGATGGAGGAGAATAGCTCAACCAGTGAGCATGTGCTCAGATTGTCTGGGTACTACAATTACTTGAATCAAGTGGGAGTTAATCTTCCAGATAAGATAGTAATTGACAAAGTTCTCTAGTCACTATCACCAAGTTAGTAGAACTTCGTGATGAACTATAATATGCAAGGGATGACGAAAGGAATTCCCGAGCTCTTCGTGATGCTGAAGTCGGCGAAGGTAGAAATCATGAAAAAGCATCAAGTGTTGATGGTTAACAAGACCACTTGTTTCAAGTAAAGGGCAAAGGGATAAAAGGGGAACTTCAAGAAGAATGACAAGCAAGTTGTCACTCCCGTGAAGAAACCCAAAGCTAAAACTCAAGCCTGAAACTAAGTGCTTCTACTGCAAAGGAAATGGTCACTGGAAGTGGAACTGCCCTAGATACTTGGCGGATAAGAAGGATGGCAAAGTGAACAAAGGTACATTTGATATACAAATTATTGATGTGTACTTTACTAGTGTTCATAGCAACCCCTGGGTATTTGATACCGGTCCAGTTGCTAAAATTAGTAACTCGAAACGAGAATTGCAGAATGAACAGAGACTAGTTAAAGGTGAAGTGACGATGTATGTTGGAAGTGGTTCCAAGATTGATATGATCATCATCGCACACTCCCTATACTTTCGGGATTAGTGTAAAACCTAAATAAATGTTATTTGGCATTTGCGTTGAGCATGAATATGATTTGATTATATTTGTTGCAATACAGTTATTCATTTAAAGTCATAGAATAATTGTTATTCTGTTTACATGAATAAAACCTTCGATGGTCATACACCCAATGAAAAAGGTTGTTGGATCTCGATTGTGGTGATACACATATTCATAATATTGAAGCCAAAAGATGCAAGGTTAATAATGATAGTGCAACTTATTTGTGGCACTGCCGGTTAGGTCATAATGGTGTAAAGCGCATGAAGAAACTCCATAGTGATGGACTTTTTGGAATCACTTGATTATGAATCACTTGGTGCTTGCGAACCATGCCTCATGGGCAAGATGACTAAAACTACGTTCTCCGGAACTGTGGAGCGAGCAACAGAGTTGTTGGAAATCATACATACTGATGTATGCAGACCAATGAGTGTTGAAGCTCACGGCGGGTATCGTTATTTTCTGACCTTCACTGATGATTTGAGCAGATATGGGTATATCTACTTAATGAAGCACAGGTCTGAAACATTTGAAAAGTTCAAAGAATTTCAGAGTGAAGTGGAGAATCATCGTAACAAGAAAATAAGAGTTTCTACGATATGATCGTAGAGATAAAATATTTGAGTTAGCAAGTTTGGCCTTCAGTAAAAACAATGTGAAATAGTTTCACTACTCACGCCACCTGGAACACCACAGTGTAATGGTGTGTCCGAACGTCATAACCGTACTTTATTAGATATGGTGCGATCGATGATGTCTCTTACCGATCTACCACTATCGCTTTTGGGGTTATGCATTAGAGACAGCTACATTCACATTAAATAGGGCACCATCTAAATCCGTGGAGATGACACCGTATGAACTGTGGTTTGACGAGAAACCTAAGCTGTCATTTCTTCAAGTTTGGGACTGCGATGCTTATGTGAAAAAGTTTCAACATGATAAGCTCGAACCCAAATCGGAGAAGTAAATCTTCATAGGATACCCAAAAGAAACTGTTGGGTACACCTTCTATCACAGATCCAAAGGCAAGGTCTTTGTTGCTAAGAGTGGATCCTTTCTAGAGAAGGAGTTTCTCTCCAAAGAAGTGAGTGGGAGGAAAGTAGAACTTGATGAGGTAATTGTACCTTCTCCCGAATTGGAAAGTGGAACATCACAGAAACTAGTTCCAGTGATTCCTACACCAATTAGTGAGGAAGCTAATGATGATGATCATGAAACTTCAGATCAAGTTTCTGCTGAACTTCGTAGATCAACCAGAGTTTGTTCCGCATCAGAGTGGTACGGCAACCCGGTTCTGGAAGTCATGTTACTGGACCATGATGAACCTACGAACTATGAGGAAGTGATGATGAGCCCAGATTCCGCAAAATGGCTTGAGGCCATGAAATCTGAGATGGGATCCATGTATGAGAACAAAGTGTGGACTTTAGTTGACTTGCCTGATGATCGGCAAGCCATCGAAAATAAATGGATCTTCAAGAGGAAGACTGACACTAACGGTAATGTTACTATTTACAAAGCTCGACTTGTTGCGAAAGTTTTTCAACAAGTTCAAGGAGTTGACTACGATGAGACTTTCTCACCCATAGCGATGCTTAAGTCTGTCCGAATCATGTTAGCAATTGCAGCATTTTATGAAATGTGGCAAATGGATAACAAAACTGCATTCTTTAATGGATTTATTAAAGAAAACTTGTATATGATGCAACCAGAAGGTTTTGTCAATCCTAAAGGTGCTAACAAAATGTGCAAGCTCCAGCGATCCATCTATGGACTGGTGCAAGCATCTCGGAGTTGGAATATACGCTTTGATAAGTTGATCAAAGCATATAGATTTATACAGACTTGCGGTGAAGCCTGTATTTACAAGAAGTGAGTGGGAGCACTACAACCTTTCTGATAAGTATATGTGAATGACATATTGTCGATCGGAAATGATGTAGAATTTTCTGGAAAGCATAAAGGAGTGTTTGAAAGGAGTTTTTCAAAGAAAGACCTTGGTGAAGCTGCTTACATATTGGACATCAAGATCTATAGAGATAGATCAAAGACGCTTGATAAGACTTTCGATGAGTACATACCTTGACAAGATTTTGAAGTAGTTCAAAATGAATCAGTCAAAGAAGGAGTTCTTGCCTGACTTGTAAGGTGTAAAGTTGAGTAAGACTCAAAGCCAGACCACGGCAGAAAAATATAGAGAGAATGAAAGTCATTCCCTATGCCTCATCCATAGGTTCTATAAAGTATGCCATGTTGTGTACCAAACATGTTGTGTACCTTGCCATGAGTTTGTCAAGGGGGTACAGTAGTGATCTAGGAGTAGATCACTGTACAGCAGTCAAAATTGTCCTTAGTAACTGGATGACTAAGGAAATGTTTCTCGGTTATGGAGGTGATAAAGAGTTCGTCGTAAAGGGTTACGCCGATGCAAGCTTTGACACTAAATCCAGATGACTCTAAGTATCAATCTGGATGCGTATTGAAAGTGGGAGCAATTAGCTAGAGTAGCTCCATGCAGAGCATTGTAGACATAGAAATTTGCGAAATACATACAGATCTGAATGTGTCAGACCCGTTGACTAAACTTCTCTCACAAGCAAAACATGATCACACCTAATTACTCTTGGGTATTAATCACATAGCGATGTGAACTAGATTATTGACTCTAGTAAACCCTTTGGGTGTTGGTCACATGGCGATGTGAACTATGGGTGTTATTCCCATAAAGATGTGAACTATCGGTATTAAATCACATGGTGATGTGAGCTAGATTATTGACTCTAGTGCAAGTGGGAGACTGAAGGAAATATGCTCTAGAGGCAATAATAAAGTTGTTATTTATATTTCCTTATATCATGATAAATGTTTATTATTCATGCTAGAATTGTATTAACCGGAAACTTAGTACATGTGTGAATACATAGACAAAACAGAGTGTCCCTAGTATGCCTCTACTAGACTAGCTCATTGATCAAAGATGGTTATGTTTCCTAACCATAGACATGAGTTGTCATTTGATCAACGGGATCACATCATTAGGAGAATGATGTGATGGACAAGACCCATCCGTTAGCATAGCACTATGATCATTTAGTTTTTCTGCTATTGCTTTCTTCATGACTTATACATGTTCCTATGACTATGAGATTATGCAACTCCCGAATACCGTAGGAACACCTTGTGTGCTATCAAACGTCACAACGTAACTGGGTGATCATAAAGATGCTCTACAGGTGTCTCCGAAAGTATTCGTGGTGTTGGCATAGATCAAGATTAGGATTTGTCACTCCGAGTGTCGGAGAGGTATCTCTGGGCCCTCTCGGTAACACACATCACAATAAGCCTTGCAAGCAAAAGACTAATGAGTTAGTCACGAGATGATGTGTTAGGGAATGAGTAAAGAGACTTGCCGGTAACGAGATTGAACTAGGTATAGAGATACCGACGATCGAATCTCGGACAAGTAACATACCGATGACAAAAGGAACAACGTATGTTGTTATGCGGTTTTGACCGATAAAAGATCTTCGTAGAATATGTAGGAGCCAATATGAACATCCAGGTTCCGCTATTGGTTATTGACCGGGGATGAGTCTCGGTCATGTCTACATAGTTCTCGAACCCGTAGGGTCCGCACGCTTAACGTTTGATGACGATCGGTATTATGAGTTTATGAGTTTTGATGTACCGAAGGTAGTTCGGAGTCCCGGATGAGATCACGGACATGACGAAGAGTCTTGGAATGTCCGAGACATAAAGATTGATATATTGGACGACTATATTCGGACACCGGAAGTGTTCCGGAAAAGTTTCGGATTTAACGGGATTGCCGGAAGGGGTTACCGGAACCCCCTACGAGGGGGGATGGTCCATAGTGGGCCTTATGGAAAAGAGAGAGGCAGCCCATAGGGGCTGGCCGGCGCCCCACCTAGGGTTCCTAGTTGGACTAGGATTGGGGGGCGCCACCTCTCCCTCTTTTCCTTTCCCTCTCTTCCTTCTTTGGTAGTTCCTACTAGGAATAGGATTGCAATCCTATTCCTAGTAGGATTGCACCCCTAGCCGCACCATAGAAGGGCCGGCCAGCCTCCCCCCTTGCTCCTTTATATACGGGGGCAGGGGGGCACCCAAAGACACACAAGTTGAATTGTTCCAGCCGTGTGCGGTGCCCCCCTCCACAGAAACACACCTCGGTCATACCGTCGCGGTGCTTAGGCGAAGCCCTGCGCCGGCGAATACATCATATCCGTCACCACGCCGTCGTGCTGACGAAACTCTCCCGTGAAGCTCAACTGGATCAAGAGCTCGTGGGACGTCATCAAGCTGAACGTGTGCTGAACGCGGAGGTGCCGTACGTTCGGTGCTTGATCGGTTGAATCGCGAAGAAGTCCGACTACATCAACCGCGTCACTTGACGCTTCCGCTTCCGGTCTACGAGGGTACGTAGACACACTCTTCCCTCTCATTGCTATGCATCTGGTAAATAGATCTTGCGTGATCGTAGGAAAATTTTAAAATACTACGTTCCCCAACAGTGCACCGACGATATCTTTCCAACGGTGTATCATATGCTTCATTCCGACGAGCGGTTTAGAAAAAAACACAAAAAACGCTCGCTGCCATTATTCATCGGTCGCACCGTCTTCAAAATTGCTCTTAAACCGTGCGGAATCTCGGAAAGTGTTCAACATGGCGAAGTAGCGCATAATCCATACCTTTTTAACGGTATATTACACGTATTATTCCGACAAACGGTTAAAAAATAGAGCAAAAAAGGTACCGAAAAAACAACACGTACAGTTTTTTTCAACGTGAAGTTCACTGGTCTTTGTGTTGCAGTACCTCTGCTAGTAAGAGTGCAGTGCCCTCGTGTTATGCGTGCAGTGCGGAAGTGTTATGAGAATATTATTCTCATAATATTGTTCTCATAATATATATATATGGTGGGTCTATTATGATAACACCCCTTAATAGTCTTATTCTACTAACACCCAGCTTATTCTGCTAACACTTTAGAACCGCGCGGTACTGCAAAACTGAACCTCATCCCACTAACCGATCCACAAACAGAAGAAAAGAAAGAAAAAACCACTACCCACCCCGCGCACGCCACCTCCCTCCCTCCCCGATCCACCTTCTGATGCGGGAGACGAGGCGCTGCACCGCCCCGTACTCTTCCCCCGCCGGCGCCGCCCCGTACTCTTCCCCTGCCGGCGCCGCACCTCCTGGTGCCAAGACTCACCCCATCGACGCCACCTTTTTCGCCCCGGCCCGCGGCCTCCTTCTCGGTGCCACCCCACCTCCTTCCATCCGGGCAGCCACAACACTCAGCAAGCGTCGGCGCCCCTCCCGCCTTCCTCCATGGCGGCGAGGTCACCGGGCGTCGAGGACGACGAGGATCGGCCATGGGCTCACCTCCTTCTGGTTGCCAAATCTGGAAACCGCCCCTTCTGCCTATCATAGCCGCCAGCGGCGGGGGTGGCCTCCGGCCGACAGATTCGAGAAGGCAACCGCCCATAGTACGCCTCCCGGTGACAAATCCTCCCCCACTCCACAACCCGCCGAAGCCTCGACCCCGACAAGAGAAGCGCCCCCCCTCTCCCTCCCTACACCTCCCTGCCCCGCCCTCAATCTTGGTTGCGCCCCTCCCCCAAGTGGCCACCATTGACGAATTCGACCGCCGACAGTAGATCCAGCAGCCACAGCTCCCCTCCCCCACGTGTAGTTGATACGTCTCCAACGTATCTACTTTTCCAAACCCTTTTGCCCTTGTTTTGGACTCTAACTTGCATGATTTGAATGGAACTAACCCGAACTCACGCTGTTTTCAGCAGAATTGCCATGGTGTTGTTTTTGTGCAGAATAAAAAGTTCTCGGAATCGCCTGAAAATCAACGGAGAATTATTTTGGAAAATATAAAAAATATCTGCTAGAAGATCCTCATCGGGGGGCCCACACCCTGTCCACTAGGGTGGGGGGCGCGCCCCCCTGCCCAGGGCGCCCCCCTGCCTCATGGGTCCCCCGATGCTCCACCGACGTTTCCCCAGATCCTATATCTTCCATTTCGGGGAGAAAAAAATGGAGGAGAAGGAATTATCGTGTTTCACGAGACGGAGCCGCCGCCAAGCCCTAATCTCTCTCGAGAGGGTTGATCTGGAGTCCGTTCGGGGCTCCGGAGAGTGGAGATCGTCGCCATCGTCATCATCAACCTTCCTCCATCACCAATTCCATGATGCTCACAGCCGTGTGTGAGTAATTCCATCGTAGGCTTGCTGGACGGTGATGGGTTGGATGGGATCTATCATGTAATCGAGTTAGTTTTGTTAGGGTTTGATCCCTAGTATCCACTATGTTCTGAGATTGATGTTGCTATGCTTAATGCTTGTCACTAGGGCCCGAGTGCCATGATTTCAGATCTGAACCTATTATGTTTTAATGAATATATGTGTGTTCTTGAAATGGCTTTGTTCCCGGCTAGCTCTGCATGGCTTTGTTCCCAGCTAGCTCTGTAGTTCGAACCCGGCATGGCACAATGCACTTCCTGGTGCTAGAGAAGTCCCGTTGGGGGCATCGTGGTTAAGAGTTTAATTTCATGTCAGACTTGCAGTGCAGTGCAGCGGGTGTGCTGTCAAAAACTTCGGTTTGTTTTGGTGTAGTTTGCTAGTCTACCATTTGCAGTACCCATGTCTTGAATAACTTAGTATTTCACTCCATTTGTGTAACAGCTCATTAAGTGCGGTTTTGTTTCGTGTGTCCCAAAATTCAGTCGACTATATCAACACTTCCTGTGTGTTTGGTCCTCGGATGTGGTTCATTTTTTTAGAGTGATGTGGTTCACTTGCGCCCAACATGAAAAGTGCGAAAAATTAGCGAAACCACAAGAAAGTAGTGCGGTCCACTTCGATATATGTTGCTGTTCACTTGCCCTCGTCTCTGCGGTCCACTCTCGTTCATGGAAAAAGTTAAAAAAAAGACAACAAAAACTTGTCTAAGAAAATTGACGTCCGACAAAATAAATCATGAAATTCACTTGACCGTCTGATGCAGTGTGGTTTTCAGTCTTAAGCAGTGCGGTTTTCTATCCGATGTGGTTCACTAGTCGATTTTGGTGTCGCAAAAAACAAAGTGTCCACATTTCGGTATTTTTAAAACTACTCTTAAACCATAAGGAATTAGAGAGAGCGTTCTACATGAAAAAGTTGCGTATCGACGATATCTTTCCAACGGTGTATCATTTGAATCATTCCGACGAGCGGTTTGAAAAAAATCGCGAAAAACGGCTGCTGCCTCTCGGTGTCAGTCACACGTTTTTCAAAATGAATTAAAAACCGTAAGGATTCTCAAAAACATATCAACGTATGAAAGTTGCGCCTCGTCCGTAGCTTTTCAACGGCATATTACACGCCTCGTTTCAATAAATGGTTCAAAAATTGGAGCCAAAGCAGTACAAAAATTGCAAAAAAAATCCAAAAAACGGAATTTCCCGATTTAGTAAATTTAAACTGCTCTTAAACCGTAATGAATTAGAGAGAATAATACATATGTAAAAGATGCGTCTCAAGAATATCTTTCGAACGATGTATCATTTGCTTCATTCCGACAAGTGGTTTAGATAAAAAGGCAAAAAAAAACGCTCGCTGCCACTATTCGTGGGTCGCGCCGTTTTTTAAAACTGCTCTTAAACTGTGAGGAATCTCGAAAAGTGTTCAACATGTGGAAGTAGCGCCTAATCCATAGCTTTTCAACGGTATATTACATGCCTCGTTCTGACATACGGTTTAAAAACTGGAGCAAAAAAGTACCCAAAAAACACTGCGTGCAATTTTTTTGCGACGGGAAGTTCACTCGCGCGAGTACTGCAGCACACTTGGTCCAAACAATGACGTGCACTTGCGTTGAGCATGCAGTTCGAAAGTGTTATCAGGATAGTTATTCTGCTAATATTAGCAGAATAGATCGGCTGTATTTTTTTTCTCGAATACGCTAAGCTAGCGTATCATTGCATTGATAGAAGGAGAGAACAAAGTACATGATTGGGAATCATAGCCTCGTGCGCACGAATGGCGAGCCCATGATCCCAGGGAGAGCATAGGGCAGGGGGTTGCTCAGCCCCAAAGATTACAAGTTCAGGTTACAAAATTACTCGAAGTGAGTCCTCGAGCTCCCGCGGTAGCCCAGGAGCGAGCTTCATCTTTGATCGCAGCGATCAGGGAGGAGGAGGAGGGGGTAATCTTATCGAAGATGATCGTGTTCCGGTGTCGCCAAAGGGACCATGCAGTGAGGGAGGCGATGGTGGCGAGGCCTCGGCTCCGCGCAGCCAGGAGAAGGAGAGTGGCTTCAGAGAGCCAAGCAAAGTAGCCGGTGTTGCCGTCCGACGGAGTGGTTGTCGGGGAGCACCACGAGAGGATTTCGTGCCAAGTTATGCGCGCGAACACACATCCCACCAGGATGTGGTGGAGCGTTTTGGGTTCCTGGCAACAGAAGATGCACGCCGGCTCGTGCGGCAGGCCGCGCCGGGCCAAGCGGTCAGCAGACCAACATCGGTTGAGGGATGCTAGCCAAATGAAGAACTGCACAGAAGTGGGGGCGCTGGTGTGCCAGGTGAGGCACCAAAACTCACAGGCCGTGGAGCCGTGGAATAGGGCGTTGTAGCAGGAGGAGGCAGAGTAGACACCGTTATTAGTCCAGCGCCAATGAAGCAGATCCGGGCGTGGGATGAGCTTGACGAGCTGTAGGCGGTGCCAAAGCCCAACATATTCAACAACAGCAGCAGGGCCAAGGGGGCCTTGGATATCGGATATCCAGTAGCGGTCGGAAAGCGCCTGGGCCACCGTGCGGGATCGCCAGACGCGGCGGGGGACCAACGTCACCAGGGCAGGGGCGCTATCAAGGAGCGGTTGCCCATCCAACCACGGATCAACCCAGAAACGGCAGGTGTTGCCATCCCTGATGATCCACGACATGGAAGCCCGGAAGAATTGGAGCGCCTTAGGGTCGCGTGGGAGCTGGAGGTGAGACCACGGCCGAGAAGGATCGGTGGCCTGAAGCCATAGCCATCGAATTCGGAGAGAGATGCCTGTGCGGTGGAGGTCGCGGATGCCGAGACCTCGCAGCTCGATCGGGCGACAGACCCGTGCCCAGCTGACTAAGCAGGAGCCAGCGCGCGCGTCCTTTCTTCCGTCCCAGAGGAAGTCGCGAAGGATGCGGTTGGCCTTCTTGAGGATGGCGAGGGAGAGGGCCATGGCAAGGAGGATGTGGACATGCATGGCCCTCAAGACTTGCTGAACGAGATTAAGCCGCTCACCACGGTTGAGCAGGGCAGCTTTCCAGGTAGCGAGCTTGCAGGCGAGCTTCTCAATCAGGGGAAGCAGGTGGGAGGTGGGCACTTTCCTGAGCGAGAGAGGGAGACCCAGGTATTGGATGGGGAAGGGCACCACCGGGCAGGCGAGGGCCGCGCCGACGGCGCTCGCATCGTCCGCGAAGCACTGGATTGGAGCGGCCAGGCACTTAGCAAAGTTGGTGCGCAGGCCCGAGGCAGTGCCAAAACGATCGAGCAGAGAATTGATGTGGAGAGCTCGGACCTATCAGGGTGGCAAAAGATACTCACGTCGTCAGCGAAGAGAGAAACGCTCGATGGAGCATGCCTACGTGTGAGCCGCTTGAGAATCCCGGACTGCACGGCGAACTAGAGCAGCGTGTTGAGCGTGTCAATGACCAGCACGAACAACATGGGGGACACCGGGTCGCCTTGACGGAGGCCTTGGCCGTGCGGGATGGGGGGGGCCGGTGTGCCGTTGATCAAGACGCGCGTCGAGGCTATCGAGATCAGAATGGAAATCCACTCGCGCCACCTTGGGCCGAAGCCCATATGCTGCAGCACCTGGAGCAGGAACGGACAGGAGACCGAATCAAAGGCACGTGCAATGTCGAGCTTGAGGAGGACACGAGGGTGCTTGAGCTGATGCAGCTGCCGCGCGATCTGCTGGACGAGGAGGAAGTTGTCGTGGGCGCTTCTACCAGCGATGAAAGGGCTCTGGTTGGGGGAGACGAGTTCGCCAAGACGCGGTGCCAACCGAAGCGAGAGGACGTTGGCAAAGAGCTTCATGATCAGGTGAATGAGGTTGATCGGTCGGTAATCTAAGAGGGAGGCGGCGTCGGGCCGCTTGGGCAGCAGAGTGATGTAAGCCTCATTGAGCCGCTGGAAGGCCTGGCCATTGAGCGCGTAGAGCTTGTTGAAGACGTCGCATAGGTCGTCTTTGATGATATGCCAGCAAGAGCATAGGAACTCGGCCGTGAAACCATCAGGGCCGGGCGTGCCAGAAGGGAGCCGCTTGATAACCTCCCAAATCTCCGTTGAAGAGAATGGATGATCCATGGCAGAGAGATCGAAAGAGCGCTGGCCAATGGCCGCCAGGTCGAGGGTGAAGCCATGCTCCACAGGTGCACCGAGGACGGAGGATAAGTGCGCAAAGGCGGCCTGGGCCATATCTGCCTCACCCGACACGTGCACTCCGTCAACAAGGAGGCTGGGGATGCGATTCTTATTGCTCCGTTGAGATGCCCGGATTTTTGAGATAGCGGCCATACCCTTGCCAGCCCGGAGCCATCGAAGGCGAGCATGCTGGCGGGCGATCGAGCTCTCAAGGGAGGCAAGCCCTAGGTATTTGCGCTTTAATTGTCGGCGGAGCCAGGCCTCGGGAGGGGATAGACGACGGGTGTCTTGGGCCTCGTCAAGGCGGGCGATAAGCTCGCGGGCAACCCCAAGTTGGGCTGCGAGATTGGAAGCGAAACGGGAGCTCCAGCACTGGAGGCTGCGCGCGGTGGCCATGAGCCTGGCAAAGATGCGCCTGAAAGGGTCATGTTCCGGGGCAGTGGAATGCCAAGCGGATTGGACGGTTTGTTGGAAGCCCTCAAGGCCAGGCCAAAATCTCTGGAAGTGGAAGTGCCTGCCGCCGGCCGCTTGGGATGCGCAATCAAGGAAGAGAGGGGAGTGGTCCGAAGCCGCCGACGCCAGACAGCGCAGGAGACAGTGAGCATGGTCGAGCTCCCAGGCGGGTGTGCAAAGCACACGGTCATTGCGCACTAGGGTCGGGTTGTCTTGCTCGTTCGACCAGGTGTAGCGGCGCCCATGAAGGTAGATGTCATGGAGGCCATGATCCGAGATGAAACGGCGGAATCTGTTCATCGTGCGCCTATTAATCCGGTCATTCTTTTTGTCGCGAGCCGAGGCGATCATGCTAAAATCACCACCTAGAAGCCAAGGCCCGACCATGGAGGAGCGGAACTGCTGGAGTTCGTCGAGGAAAGCTAGCTTGGCATCGTCGCCTTGGGGGCCATAGACGCCAGTAATCCACCAGCGGGCGCCGCTGGAGGTGGCGGTAACCACGGCCGAGACATGGTGGTCCCAAACAATCGGGTTAGAAAAGGAGATAAGGGCACTATTCTAAGCGAGAATGACGCCGCCACGAGTGCCCTCCGCGGGCAGCCAGAAGAACCCATCGAAGGCGGGGCCAAGAGTTTCGCAAATAAGCGCGGACGAGACGAAAGCAAGTTTGGATTCCTGAAGGCAAACAATACATGGTGATGCCGAGGCAATAACAGAATGGACCGCCGTGCGCTTGGCCGCGTTATTGAGACCGCGCACGTTCCAGAAAATCACTTTGAGGTTGTCATCCATAAGGAAGGGTGGGGGCAGGTTGGCGACACGGGCGTCGCACTCATGCCGCGGGGGGGCATGGCATGGAGAGGGGCGTCAGGAGGCTGTCGAGGACAGACTATGGAACTTGCCATCCATAGAGCTCAGCAAACGCGCGAACCACGTCCACTGCAAGGGGTTGCTCGAATAGCTTGTTGTACTTGTCCAAGATCACATCAGATAGCGGTTCGTCGCTCTTGATGAGGCCCAAGCGAAGGAGAAGGACATGCTTGGCCTTGGACTCCGAATCCAAGCCCCGGTCGGCCTTGGTGATGCATGTACTCCGGCAGGGGGTGAAGTTGGGAGGGAGCGCTGCCCTGCCGCGGCGAGGCCCAGGAGCTGGTAGGACCGGTGAGACCGCGGTGTTGATCGAGTTGAGGAAGCCGAGAAGGGGCGGGAGCGCGGCGACGTCGTTGTGCTGAAGAGGAACGTTGGGATGGGCGCATGCATGGCCTCGGGAGCAGGTGATGGGGCACGCGCATGCAGAGGTGGGGGGTGCGCCACTTGTCCCACGGGGTCCATCGATTCCGCAACTGCCAAAACATCCATAGGAGTAGCGGGGTCCGCCTGATCCGCCAGAGAAGGGAGATCCTCCTGGGAAGCCGTGCCATCAGGACCAGCTTGGTTGCCGCTGGGATCCAAGGACCGGGCCTGGGATTCCGCTAGCGTAACACGATTGGCCAGCCGCGGCGAGGCGGGGCCACGAGCGGTGCATGGACTCCCGACCAAGGGGCAGGTGGGGGTGGGGTTGGCGTGAACAGGCGGTAACATAGGCTCTGCCAAAAGCGGAGAGGCTGGGGTGTCGCCAGCCAAGGGCTGGGTGGGAGTGGAAGGGGACAAACCAGCCTCGGGGGCGCGCGCACCAATCAGGGGCCGAGGGGAACGTTCTGGAGTCCCCTCGAGCGAAGCCGGGGCGACGCGTGGCGAGTCCGGAGAGGGCGGGGCGAGAAGCAGCGCCGGGGCGGGAGAGTTGGCGGGCTGAGCGGTCAGCGAAACCGTTTGAACCGCGGCAGCACAGGGGCCCACCCGGTCCGACAGCAGATAAGCAGGTGACGAGGGCATTGCAACCTTGTCTGAGGCGGGACCCAAGCGCAGGGAGGCGGGGATCTGAAAGTTGAGACTGGGCATGAGTCTACTTTAGTTAAAAGGCGCGCCCCCCACCCTCCAGTAGGAGGCGGGACCCAACCTTGTCTCGTGGGCCCACCAGAGGTCCCCCGATGCCCATCTTCTCCTATATGAGGTGTTTTGACCTGGAAAAAATCAGGAGAGGGCTTCCGGGACCAGACGCCGCCGTCTCGAGGCGGAACCGAGGGGGAAACCAATCTAGGGCTCCGGTAGAGCTGTTCTGCCGGGGATACTTCCCTCCGGGAGGGGGAAATCGTCACCGCCGTCATCACCAACAACTCTCTCATCTTGAGGAGGGCTATCTTCATCAACATCTTCACCAGCACCATCTCCTCTCAAACCCTAGTTCATCTCTTGTATCCAATCTTTGTACCCAAACCTCAGATTGGTACCTGTGGGTTGCTAGTATTGTTGATTACTCCTTGTAGTTGATGCTAGTTGGTTTATTTGGTGGAAGATCATATGTTCAGATCCATTATGCATATTAATACCCCTCTGATCATGAACCATATTATGTCTTGTGAGTAGTTACTTTTGTTCCTGAGGACATGGGAAAAGTCTTGCTATTAGTAGACATGTGAATTTGGTCTTCGTTCGATATTTTGATGAGATGTATGTTGTCTCTCCTCTAGTGGTGTCATGTGAACATCGACTACATGACACTTCACCATTATTTGGGCCTATAGGAAGGCATTGGGAAGTAATAAGTAGATGATGGGTTGCTAGAGTGAAAGAAGCTTAAACCCTAGTTTATGTGTTGCTTCGTGAGGGGCTGATTTGGATCCATATGTTTCAGGCTATGGTTAGGTTTACCTTAATACTTCTTTTGTAGTTGCGGATGCTTGCATTAGAGGTTAATCATAAGTGGGAGGTTTGTCCAAGTAAGGGCAGCACCCAAGCACCAGTCCACCCACATACCAAATTATCAAAGTACCGAACGCGAATCAGATGACCGTGATGAAAACTAGCTTGACGATAATTCCCATGTGTCCTCGGGAGCGCTTTCCTTTATATAAGAGTTTGTCCAGGCTTGTCCTTTGCTACAAAAAGGATTGGGCCACCTTTCTGCACCTTATTTACTTTTACCTTTTGTCACTTGCTACCAATTATCTTATCACAAAACTATCTGTTACCTATAATTTCAGTGCTTGCATAAACTACCTTACTAAAAACTGCCTATCATTTCCTTCTGCTCCTCGTTGGGTTCGACACTCTTACTTATCAAAAGGACTACGATAGATCCCCTACACTTGTGGGTCATCACCGACTCGAGGACGAGCAGGAATTAAGCTGGGGGATGCTTGATACGTTTCCAACGTATCAATAATTTTTTATTGTTCCATGCTATTATATATTCTGTTTTGGATGTTTAATGGGATTTATTATACACTTTTATATTATTTTCGGGACTAACCTACTAACCCAAGGCCCAGTGCAAATTGCTGTTTTTTGCCTATTTCAGTGTTTCGCAGAAAAGGGATATCAAACGGAGTCCAAACGGAATGAAACCTTCAGGAGAGTTATTTTTGGAACTGTATCTTCACAAAAAGACTTGGAGTACACGCGAGGGAATGAGAGAGGCGGCCATGAGGGTCCAGAGCGTGCCCAGGGGTAAGGCGTGCCCCCCACCCTCGTGGGCCCCCTCTGGCTCCCCCGATGCCCTCCTTCCTCCTATATATATCCATGTACCCTGAAAACATCGAGACAACAGAAATACCCTAATTCCACCGCCGCAACCTTCTGTTCCGAGATCCCATCTTGGGGCTTGTTCCGGAGCTTCTACATCAACACCATAGCCTCACCAATGAGTTGTGAGTAGTTTACCACAGACCTTCGGGTCCGTAGTTATTATAGATGGCTTCTTCTCTCTTTTTGGATCTCAATACAAAGTTCTCCTCGATCTTCGAGGAGATCTATTCGATGTAATCTTTTTGCGGTGTGTTTGTTGAGATCTGATGAATTGTAGGTTTATGATCAATATTATCTATGAACAATATTTGATCCTTTTCTGAAATCTTTTATGTATGATTATAATATCCTTTCAAGTCTCTTCGAATTATTGGTTTGGTTTGGCCTACTAGATCTATAGTTCTTGCAATGGGAGAAGTGCTTGGCTTTGGGTTCAATCTTGCGGTGTCCTTTCCCAGTGACAGCAGGGGCAGCAAGGCACGTATTGTATTGTTGCCATCGAGGATAAAAAGATGGGATTTATATCATATTGCTTGAGTTTATCCCTCTACATCATGTCATCTTGCTTAATGCGTTACTCTGTTCTTATGAACTTAATACTCTAGATGCATGCTGGATAGCGGTCGATGTGTGGAGTAATAGTAGTAGATGCAGAATCGTTTCGGTCTACTTGTTACAGACGTGATGCCTATATATAATGATCATGCCTAGATATTCTCATAACTATGCACTTTTCTATCAATTGCTCGACAGTAATTTGTTCACCCACCGTAGAATTCTGCTTTCATGAGAGAAGCCACTAGTGAAACCTATGGCCCCTGGGTCTATCTTTATCATATTACTTTCCTGTCAACTAGCCAATTTCTGCCGCCGTTGCTTATTTGCTTTATTTACTTTCTGTACCTATACCAAAAATATTATCCTAGCATATCTATCAGATCTCACTTTCGTAAGTGACAGTGAAGGGATTGACAACCCTTATCGCGTTGGCTGCGAAGTTCTTATTTGTTTGTGCAGGTGCGAGGGACTCGTGCGTGGTCTCCTACTGGACTGATACCTTGGTTCTCAAAAACTGAGGGAAATACTTACGCTAGTGTGCTGCATCACCCTTTCCTCTTCGAGGGAATACAACGCAAGCTCGAGAAGTAGCAAGAAGAATTTCTGACGCCGTTGCCGGGGAGATCTACGCAAAAGTCATATACCAAGTACCTACCACAAACCCTTATCCTTCGCATTACATTAGTTGCCTCTCGTTTTCCTCTCCCCCACTTCACCCTTGCCGTTTTATTCGCCCTTCTTTTTCCGTGTGTTTACCGTTCGCTTGCCTCTTGTTTGCCTGAGTGTTGGATTGCTTGCTTGTCACTATGGCTCAAAACAATACCAAATTGTGTGACTTCTCCAATACCAACAATAATGATTTTATTAGCACGCCTATTTCTCCTATTACAGATGTTGAATCTTGTGAGATCAATGCTGCTCTGTTGAATCTTGTCATGAAAGATCAATTTTCTCGCCTTCCTAGTGAAGATGTCGCTACCCATCTAAACAACTTTGTGGATTTGTGTGATATGCAAAAGAAGAGGGATACGGATAATGATATTGTTAAATTGAAGCCATTTCCATTTTCACTTAGAGATTGTGCTAAAACTTGGTTTTCCTCTTTGCCTAGAAATAGTATTGATTCATGGAATAAGTGCAAAGATGCCTTTATCTCTTAGTATTTTCCTCCCGCTAAGATTATCTCTCTTAGAAACAATATTATGAATTTTAAGAAACTAGATCATGAGCATGTTGCACAAGCTTGGGCGAGAATGAAATTACTGATACGTAATTGCCCTACACATGGTTTGAACTTATGGATGATTATACAAAACTTTTATGCTGCCTTGAATTTTGCTTCTAGAAATCTTTTAGATTCGGCCGCGGGGGGGGGGGGGACTTTCATGGAAACCACCTTAGGAGAAGCTACCAAACTCCTAGATAATATTATGGTTAACTACTCTCAATGGCACACCGAAAGATCTACTAGTAAAAAACTGCATGCTATTGAAGAGATTAGTGTTTTGAGTGGAAAGATGGATGAACTTATGAAATTATTTATTACTAAGAGTGCTTCTTTTGATCCTAATGATATGCCTTTATCCACGTTGATTGAAAATAATAATGAATCTTTGGATGTGAATTTTGTTGGTAGGAATAATTTTGGTAATAATGCTCATAGAGGAAACTTTAATCCTAGGCCTTTTCCTAGTAATTCATCTAATAATTATGGTAATTCCTACTATAACTCTTATGGAAATTTTGGTAAGATACCCTCTGAATTTGAGACTAGTGTTAAAAAGTTTATGAATTCGCAAAAGAATTTCAATTCTTTGCTTGAAGAAAAATTGCTTAAGATTGATGAGTTGGCTAGAAACGTGGATAGAATTACTCTTGATGTTGATTCTTTGAAACTTGGATCTATTCCACCTAAGCATGATATCAATGAGTCTCTCAACGCCATGAGAATTTCCATTGATGAGTGCAAAGAAAGAACCGCTAGGATGCGTGCTAAAAAAGATTGCTTTATGAAAGCGTGTTCTTCTAATTATCATGGAAATAAAGATGAAGATCTGAAAGTTATTGATGTGTCTCCTATTAGATCGTTGTTTCCTAGTATGAATCTTGATAAAGATGAGACTGGGCATGAGTCTACTTTAGTTAAAAGGCGTCCCAGTGAGTCCGAGTTTTTAGATCTTCATGCTAGAGTTGTTAAAAGTGGGATTGAAGAGATTAAAACTTTGCATAGTGATGAACCCACTATTTTGGATTTCAAGGGATTCAATTATGATATTTGCTCTTTAATAGATTGTATTTCCTTGTTGCAATTCGTACTAAATTCTCCGCATGCTTATAGTCAAAATAAGGCTTTTACCAAACACATAGTTGATGTTTTGATGCAATCTTATGAAGAAAAACTTGAATTAGAAGTTTCTTGGCCTACAAAGCTTTATGATGAGTGGGAGCCTACTATTAAAATTAAAATTAAAGATCATGAATGCTTTGCTTTGTGTGATTTGGGTGCAAGTGTTTCTACAATTCCAAAAACTTTGTGTGATATGTTAGGTTTCCATGACCTTGATGATTGTTCTTTAAATTTGCATCTTGCGGATTCTACCATTAAGAAACCTATGGGAAGGATTAATGATGTCTTATTGTTGCCAATAGGAATTATGTGCCCGTAGATTTTATTGTTCCTGATATAGATTGCAATCCTTCATGTCCATTATTCTTGGTAGACCTTTCCTTAGAACGATTGGTGCAATTATTGATATGAAGGAAGGAAATATTAGATTCCAATTTCCGTTAAGGAAGGACATGGAACACTTTCCTAGAAAGAAAATTAAATTACCTTATGAATCTATTATGAGATCCACTTATGGATTGCCTACCAAAGATGGCAATACCTAGATCTATTCTTGTATCGTCCCTAGCTAGGGGTGTTAAACGATAGCGCTTGTTGGGAGGCAACCCAAATTTATTTTCTTTGTTTTTGCTTATGTTTAGGAATAAATATTGCATCTAGCTTCTGTTTAGATGTGGTTTTGTGTTTTAATTAGTGTTTGTGCCAAGTAGAACCTTTGGGAAGACTTGTGTGAAGTTTATGTGATCATGCTGTAAAAAACAGAAACTTTAGCGCTCACAAGATTGGTTGTAATTGTTTACTGGAGAGTGATTTTTAGTTGATTCTTTTTGCAGATGATTAATAGACAAATTCCTCATGTTTACCAATTTATTTAAATTTTTTTGGAGTTACAGAAGTATTCGAAAGTTACAGATTACTACACACTGTTCTGTTTTTGACAGATTCTGTTTTTCGTGTGTTGATGCTTATTTTGATGAATCTATGAGTAGTATCGGGGGGTATGAATCATAGAGAAGTTGGAATACAGTAGGTTTAACACCAATATAAACAAAGAATGAGTTAATTACAGTACCTTTGAGTGGTGGTTTGTTTTCTTATACTAACGGAGCTCACGAGATTTTTGGCTAAGTTTTGTGTTGTGAAGTTTTCAAGTTTTGAGTATGGCTTTGATGGACTATGGAACAAAGAGTGGTAAGAGCCTAAGCTTGGGGATGCCCAAGGCACCCCAAGGTAAAATTCAAGGACAACCAAAATCCTAAGCTTGGGTATGCCCCGTGAAGGCATCCCCTCTTTTGTCTTCATCTATCGGTAATTATACTCGGGACTATATTTTTATTCACCACATGATATGTGTTTTGCTTGGAGCGTCATGTATTATTTGAGTCTTTGCTTTTTAGTTTGACACAATCATCCTTGCTGGACACATCTTTTGAGAGAGATAAATACGATTTAGAATTTATTAGAATACTCTATGTGCTTCACTTATATCTTTTGAGCTAGATAGTTTTGCTCTAGTGCTTCACTTATATCTTTTAGAGCACGGTGGTGGTTTTATTTTGTAGAAATTGTTGATCTCTCATGCTTCACTTATATCCTTTTGAGAGTCTTTTGGAACAGCATGGTAATGTGCTATGGTTATAAAACTAGTCCTAATATGATAGGCATCCAAGATGGGCATAGTAAAAACTTTCATATAAAGTGCATTGAATATGATGAGAAGTTTGATACTTGATGATTGTTTTGAGATATGAGGATGGTGATATTAGAGTCATGCCAGTAGAGTAGTTGTGAATTTGAGAAATACTTGTGTTGAGGTTTGCAAGTCCCATAGCATGCACGTATGGTAACCGTTGTGTGACAAATTTGAAGCATGAAGTATTTCATTGTGTCATCCTTTGTGTGGAGGTCGGGATCACGCGATGGTTAACTCCTACCAACCCTTCCCCTAGGAGCATGTGTGTAGTACTTTGTTTTGATGACTTGTAGATTTTTGTAATAAGTATGTGAGTTCTTT
The DNA here is from genome assembly GCA_902687465.1 of Secale cereale. NCBI lineage: Eukaryota > Viridiplantae > Streptophyta > Magnoliopsida > Poales > Poaceae > Secale > Secale cereale. Next base: position 452,788,398 of record LR738711.1, on the reverse strand, counting down.
ATGACTAATGTTGAGCCCATGGATTATACGCAGTCTCACCCTTCCACCATTACTAGCCTCTATAGTACCGCGCAACTTTCGCCGGTACCATACACCCACCATATACCTTCCTCAAAACAGCCACCATACCTACCTATCATGGCATCTCCGTAGCCATTCTGAGATATATTGCCATGCAACTTTCCACCGTTCCGTTTGCTATGACACGCTTCATCATTGTCATATTGCCATGCATGATCATGTAGTTGACATTGTATTCGTGGCTAGGCCACCATGCATGATTTTTCATACATGTCACTCTTGATTCATTGCACATCCCGGTATACCGCTGGAGGCATTCATATAGAGTCATACTTTGTTCTAGTATCGAGTTGTAATATCGAGTTGTAAATCAATATAGGTGTGATGATCATCATTATTAGAGCATTGTCCCAAAGAAAAAAAGGGAAAAGGGGGAAAAAAGAAGGAAAGGCCAAAAAAGAAAGGCACAAAAAAAGAAGAAAAAAGAAAAAAAAGGAAAAAGGAGAAAATAAAAAAGGGACAATGCTACTATCTTTTTCCACACTTGTGCTTCAAAGTAGCACCATGATCTTCATGATAGTGAGTCTCTTGTTTAGTCACTTTCATATGCTAGTGGGAATTTATATAGAACTTGGCTTGTATATTCCAACGATGGGCTTGTATATTCCAACGATGGGCTTCCTCAATTGCCCTAGGTCTTCGTGAGCAAGCAAGTTGGATGGACACCCACTTAGTTTCTTTTTGTTGAGCTTTCACACATTTATAGCTCTAGTGCATCTGTTGCATGGCAATCCCTACTCACTCACGTTGATATCTATTGATGGGCATCTCCATAGCCCATTGATACGACTAGTTGATGTGAGACCATCTTCCTCTTTTGTATTCTCCACAACCACCACTATATTCCACATAGTGCTATGTCCATGGCTCACGCTCATATATTGCGTGAAAGTTGAACGAGTTTGAAAATATTTAAGTATGAAACAAGTGCTTGGTTGAAACCGGGGTTGTGTATGATTGGAATATTTTGTGTGACGAAGATGAAGCATAGCCTAACTATATGATTTTGTAGGGATGAACTTTCTTTGGCCATGTTATTTTGAGAAGACATGATTGCTTTGTTAGTATGCTTGAAATATTATTATTCTTATGTCAATATAGACTTTTATCTTGAATCTTTCGGATCTGAACATTCATGCCACAATAAAGAAATTACATTGAGAATCATGTTGGTTAGCATTCCACATCAAAAATTCTGTTTTTATCATTTACCTACTCGAGGACGAGCAGGAATTAAGCTTGGGGATGCTTGATACGTCTCCAACGTATCTATAATTTTTTATTGTTCCATGCTATTATATATTCTGTTTTGGATGTTTAATGGGCTTCATTATACACTTTTACATTATTTTTGGGACTAACCTACTAACCCAAGGCCCAGTGCAAATTGTTGTTTTTTGCCTATTTCAGTGTTTCACAGAAAAGGGATATCAAACAGAGTCCAAACGGAATGAAACCTTCGGGAGAATTATTTTTGGAACCGTATCTTCACAGAAGACTTGGAGTACACGTGAGGGAACGAGAGAGGCGGCCACGAGGGTCCATGGCGCGCCTAGGGGGCAGGCGCGCCCCCACCCTCGTGGGCCCCCTCTGGCTCCCCCGATGCCCTCCTTCCTCCTACATATATCCATGTACCCTGAAAACATCGAGGCAACGGAAAAAAAACCTAATTCCACCGCCACAACCTTCTGTTCCTGTGAGATCCCATCTTGGGGCCTGTTCCGGAGCTCCGTCCGATGGGGGATCGATCACAGAGTGCTTCTACATCAACACCATAGCCTCACCAATGAGTTGTGAGTAGTTTACCACATACCTTCGGGTCCATAGTTATTAGCTAGATGGCTTATTCTCTCTTGTTGGATCTCAATACAAAGTTCTCCTCGATCTTCGAGGAGATCTATTCGATGTAATCTTTTTGCGGTGTGTTTGTCGAGATCTGATGAATTGTGGGTTTATGATTAAGATTATCTATGAACAATATTTGATTCTTTTCTAAAATCTTTTATGTATGATTATAATATCCTTGCAAGTCTCTTCGAATTATTGGTTTGGTTTGGCCTACTAGATCTATAGTTCTTGCAATGGGAGAAGTGCTTGGTGTTGGGTTCAATCTTGCGGTGTCCTTTCCCAGTGACAGTAGGGGCAGCAAGGCACGTATTGTATTGTTTCCATCGAGGATAAAAAGATGGGGTTTATATCATATTGCTTGAGTTTATCCCTCTATATCATGTCATCTTGCTTAAAGCGTTGCTCTGTTCTTATGAACTTAATACTCTAGATGCATACTGGATAGCGGTCGATGTGTGGAGTAATAGTAGTAGATGCATAATCGTTTCGGTCTACTTGTTACGAACGTGATGCTTATATATAATGATCATGCCTAGATATTCTCATAACTATGCGCTTTTCTATCAATTGCTCGACAGTAATTTGTTCACCCACCATAGAATTCTGCTTTCATGAGAGAAGCCACTAGTGAGACCTATGGCTCCCGGGTCTATCTTTATCATATTACTTTCCCGTCAACTAGACAATTTATGTTGCCGTTGCTTATTTGCTTTATTTACTTTCTGTACCTATATCAAATATATTATCCTATCCTATCTATCATATCTCACTTTCGTAAGTGACCGTGAAGGGATTGACAACCCCTTATCGCGTTGGCTGCGAAGTTCTTATTTGTTTGTGCAGGTGCGAGGGACTCACGCGTGGTCTCCTACTGGATTGATACATTGGTTCTCTAAAACTGAGGGAAATACTTACGGTACTGTGCTGCATCACTATTTCCTCTTCGAGGGAATACAACGCAAACTCGAGAAGTAGCATCTTGTTTAGTTAGATAAGAAAAGAGTCTTTTGTTTTTCTCACTTTTATTATTTGGTCAAAGTACTCGTTTGTTAGTTTGTCACGTGGTTCAAGTGATATTGTACCGTGAAAGATTGGGAAAATTATTCACGCCGTCGATTGTTTGTGAAGGTCACATCAGGGTGTTAGCAGAATAAGAGTCTTAAGGGCGTTATCATAATAGACCCACCACATGATTATTTGTCACCCTGGGTGAGGAATAGTTATTCTTCACCCCCCCTCCTTTTTACTATCAATGCATCGTAATTTTACGGTCCGTAAGTTTTGTCTTATTTCTGACATAAAAAGAGACCGTAAGAAAAATATATAATCACCGTAAAAAATATTTTATGTTACGTAAAATTACAAACTTTAAAATATAGTATAAAATATACATAAATTGTAACTTTTCTTGTCTTATGACCTATATTCTTACTTTCTTGTGCCAAATTTTACGTACTGAATCAATATGAATGTAACTATTTGAATTCTAGATGTAATTTAAATGTGAAGTGATCGTAAGATTACCTCGGGTGAAGAATAACTTATTCTGCCCCCTGGGTGATAAATAGTATCACTATATATATAGGTGGATGAATAGTATACCTCAATATACCTCATATTCTGTCCCTGGGTGATGAATAGTATCACTATATATAGGAAAATGGTTGTGTACTCCTGAGAGTACGTACTCCCGCTTCTCATATATCATATAGATGGATATTTTATACCTCTTTATTATTTTTAATATACTACATTACTAATTATTAGATACCCCAAAATGATTTTCATGAAAAAATTCATGCGAGTCTACATATTTTAAATATTTACGTATATACTGATGTGTTTGTACGTGAAAAAGGTATATTACAAAAAGTACGTCGCAGATGATATTTTTTCAACAAAACTCGTATTGGGGTATCTTAGAATATTTAATGAAGTATATTGAGAATGATAAAGAGGTGTAATTAATGCGTATATGAGGTATATTGAGGATGGAAATACATACTCCCAGGAGTACATAAGAGGAGTCCTATATATATAACTGTTCTAATCATGGGATCAAAATAACTATTTGGATCACGTTAGGCCCTATAAGGGCCCGACAGGATGTTCCCGATGTGACACCCCGAGACCGGTGCGCCAGGTGTCAGTCAGCTATTCGTCTTCGTTGCCATGTCATCTGCTTGCGTGTTGCATTTTGCCATGTCATCATGTGTGTTGCATCAGCATGTTTCGAAACTTGCATCCGTCTGAGCCCGTCCGTCCTCTCCGTTGTCCGTTCTGAGCCAGACACACTCACACGTGGCCGCAGGGCCTCCGAATATTTATTTTGTGAGTGGCCGAAAAATGTTCTCGGAATGAGTTGAACTTGGCGTGTGGTCTTATTATAGCATAGGTAGACCGCCTGTCAAATTTCGTCGCGTTCGGAGTTCATTTGATGGCCCAACGGTTAACCATGTTAACCGCCGGAAGTCTTCTCTCTTTTGGCCGAGCACCCCTTTTTTACAGCCCCCAAGCCTATTCTAACCCCCTCCATGCTCTTGGCCGTTCGATCACGATCGTGTGGCCGCGAACGGCTCCTCATTTGGACACTCCTAGCTCCCTCTACCTATAAATAGGTGTCTCCCTCTCCATTTTTCGCGGATGAACCCTAGCCTCCTCCCTCTCGCGCCGCCGGACATGTCCAACCGCGCCAAACATGTCCAGCCTCCACCTCACTCCGCCCAATCAGGGCTTGACACGTCATCACCGCCGCCTCCCGCATCCACTCCCGCGCCGCCACATCACCGCCGCCAGCGCCCACATCGCCGCCGGCCCGCGGAGCCCATCCGGGGCCCGCGCGGGCCCGAACCACCGCCGCGCCGCAGGCCGAGCAACCGCTCGCCTGGCCCGCGCCCCGCCGCCTTCGAAGCGCTCGTCGCCTCCCGTAGCTGCCCCGCCGCCGCTCCCGAACCCCGCCGCCGGCCGCTGGATCCCCGCCGCCCCGCTCTTCAGCTTCCCCGCCGCAGGACGTCGCTCCACCGTCGCTGTGACCTCGCCCGCCTTCCCTCCGGCTGGATCCGGGGCAGGCCCCGCCAGATCTGCCGCCCCGGCCCGTTCCTCGCCTCCCCGCCGCCGTAGAGACCTCGCCGGAGGGCCTTGCTCCATCGCCGTCGCCGGCTCTGTCCTCGTCGAGGAGGACGAGCGACAGCCGGGCCAACCGCGACCTCGTCTCCATCCGGCCTGGTGGGCCTCTGCATCGCCCCGGCCCACCTTCGAGCCCCAGCGCGCAAGCCCGATCCACTCGTGGGCCCAGGCCTCCCGCGGCCCAGGTCCCATCGTCCTCCAAGGCCCAGTCCGCCTCCCCCCTCAACTGGGCCGAGCCCATGGGTGAGCAAACCCGCTAACCCTCGCCTGTGCGTTGTTTTATTATCCGTCGCTCGTTTGTGTTTTTTTTCTGTCTTCAAAAACTGCTAAGTCCTTGTAATTGCATAATCTGATGCATACTTTGAGTGGTTGTAACTTTTTGTGCATAGATCCAATTTGAGTGTATGATATGTCAAAATGATCGTGGTGATGTGCTCTACACTTTGTTCCATTGTGTCATGCTTGTTTGACTTCATCTTGATGCCCGAATCTCTGTTGCAAGAGTGCTACTTGTTATAAACTACGGTTACTTGTTAATTTGATGCCATGTTTGAGATATGATAACTTGGTGCATGTTTATCCAAATGGAGCATATGATATGTCAAAATGTTCATTGTGAAGTGCTCTACATGTTGGTTGCTGTAGAATTCATGTTAGGTGCCATATTGACATGTTAATCTCTGTTGCAAAAGTGCATTTGGCTGTTAAGTGCTGAAACTTGTTATGAGATGCTGATTTCACTTGCCCATTGCTATTGATGTGTTTGTCTTCATGCCACATGTCTAGATGTTTTAGAAGCACAATAATATGGTCTTTGTTGTGGTGCAATCATCTTTCCATGATATTCCTTGTGTGGACTAAAACAAGCTTGTAAACATGCCATGTTGTTGTTGTTGTTTTATACTTAGTGAAAAAACTGCTAAGTCTGGAATCTGTTATAACCTGATGCTATGTTTGCTTGATGCCCTACTCAAATCCATGCTTGTTTTGGAGTGGTCAATGATCATGCCTTGTTGTCCATGTTTTTGTCTATCCATTCATGCCCTTACTTGCTCATTTGGCCTGCTGTAGCTTATTTATTTCTTGCTCTCAAGTTGCTATAAATTATACCTGTCAGGTTTTTATCAGCATGATCTATTTGGTGTAGCTTGTTGCTATTGATCCATGCCTCTTATGGAGTTGCTCCAATGGAGTTGTTTGATGTATGCTATGTCTACTTCATGTCCATGATCTTTATATGCTTAGTGGAGTTGATATGCTTGTTGTTTTGTGCCTCCGAAGGCAGCATCGTAATGATGTTTTTGCCTTCCCAGATTTTGGCTAAGTCTGGATAATTTTATTGCAACTTGCCATGCTTGTTTGCATGTGTTCCAGCAAGCTTGTGGGTGTGTTCTAAGTTCATGCTTGTTAAGTACCATGTCTACTTCACATCCATGCTTCTTTTTATCATGTTTGTGTGCTGTAGCCTATATTTACCTTGCTCCAAAGTTGTCATGTGGCTGTTAACTTCAGCTTTGCATTGTAACTTGTTTTGCTCGTATCTTTTAGCCCGTTGCTCTGTTTTGAGCGTGTCTTATATGAAACTTGTGTGACTTTGCATGTAGAATCATAATATCATGTTGTTTTCATGCTTGGAGTGTGTTTCCTTGATGTTTGGGTGCATCTTGCACCAATGCCATGCTTGTCTTGTTTTGCTCATATCTTCTAGGCCGTAGCTCCGAATTAAACAAAGTTTATATGAAACTTGACTAGAATTTCGTGTAGATCATCATGGTGCATGTTAATCTGCTGTTTATCAACTTTAACTTAAGGTTTGTTCAGATCTGGACTAATTTCAAATTATGCATATGAGGGCTTACCGGATTTGTTATATGTTGATTCCGGCCTCATTTAAACTTGTTGTTTGGTGTTGTTCTTGTGTGCTTCATCCCTTGCCATGTATTGCATCATATATAGACTTGTCTTGCATCATACTTGGTTGAGCATATTGTCATGTTCTTTTGTTGTGTGTTTACCGTGTTGCTTGCTTCTTCTCGTTAGTGCTTGTTCCGTTGCGATCGTGAGGATTCGTTCGTCTACCCGTGGTTCGTCTTCAAGGCTTCTTCTTCGTCTTCTTCATGGATTCATTCTTCTTCCTTGCGGGATCTCAGGCAAGACGACCATCACCTTGGATACCTTTACTATCATTGCCATGCTTAGTTGTCTCGATGCTATCGTTATATGTCGCGTTATCCATCTTTATTGTCAGCCCCTCTCCTTGTTGCCATGAAACCTCTAACCCTTTGACACCTTCCCAGCAAAACCATTGTTTGGCTATGTTACCCGCTTGCTCAGCCCCTCTTATAGCTTTGTTAGTTGCAGGTGAAGATGAAGATCGTTCCATGTTGGAACTTGTTGTTGGAATATCGCAATATCTATTATTATTATTAACACACCTATATACTGGGCATGGGTGGAAGGCTTGGCCTTTTGCTCGGTGTTTTGTTCCACTCATGCCACCTTAGGAGCCGATAAACCGGCATTATGTTCCTTGATTTTGCGTTCCTTACACGGTTGGGTATATGGGGACCCCTTGACACTTCGTCTTTGAATAAAACTCCTCCAGCAAGGCCCAACATTGGTTTTAATTGCCTCATAATAACAACTTAATTAATTAATTAAATTTTCATAGGGGGTCGCGCCCTCGGTGATTCTTTTCTACATAGCAGGGGGGCCAGTGCTGATGGTGTTGGTCCCAAATGGGGGTTATGCGGGGCCACCTTGGGGAAACCCGAGGTCTGGTTTTACTCGTATAATCGCCCATCCGGTCGTGGCCTGAGACGAGATACGCGCGGCTACTATCAGGGTGTCGGCACGCCGGGAGGTCTTGCTGGACTTGTTTTACCATTGTCGAAATGTCTTGTGCATCGGGATTCCGAGCCTGATCGGATTGTCCCTAAGATAAGGGGTAATAATTATTATTATCTCAGCTGATCGTGAGAGCTTGTGATGGGCTAAGTTGGGACACCCCTGCAGGGTTATGATCTTTCGAAAGCCGTGCCCGCGGTTATGTGGCAGATTGGAATTTGTTAATGTCCGGTTGTAGATAACTTGATAGAGGATCCGAAGTAAAACACACAATTGTATGAGTAACCGTGACTGTCTCTTTTCACTTTGAGAAGAGAACACGGTGGGGTTATGCTTGACTCGTAGGTAGTTCAGGATCTTTAGCGATCACTACTAGTTGCGACCGTTTGCATAGATGCTCATCTTATTCTTGTACTCGTAAGTTAGCCACCATACTTTTGCTTAGCCGCTGCTGCAACCTCACCACTTTACCTCTTCCTACCCCATTAAGCTTTGCTAGTCTTGGTACCCATGGTTATGGGATTGCTGAGTCCTCGTGGCTCACAGATACTACAACAACAGTTGCAGGTGCAGGTTTCCGATGACGTGACATGAGAGCGACGTTCGTTGTGTTGGAGTTCTTTCTTCTTCTTCTTCTACAGTCTTGGGTTAGGTTCCTGGTCGGTAGCCTGGAATAGCAGATGGATGTCGTTGTGCTTTTCATGTTTGCATCCGTAGTCGGATGCCTTGTATTGCTGATGTTGTATTCATGTGACTTGTATGTATTGTTGTATCCCCCATGTATGTATGTAATGGTACGATGTAATGATATCCATCTTGCTAAGCGCCCGAAATGCGGTTGTGCCCCAATCACGTAAGTGTCACATGATCGGGATAGAATCGCATCTTGGGCCTGACACCCAAACTCCCAAACCGGGCAGCAACAGACAAAATAAAAACCCACCCACCTCCCCCAATCCCGATCCTACCTCGCGCACCGCGTCCTCTTCCCCGATCCCCTCGGCCTCCCCACCTCCCTCGATCAATGCCCATCACCAGCCCCAGATCCATTCGCCGCCCACCCCCCTCCTCAACCGGCGCCGCCGGCCCCGCGCCGCCCGCTCCCCATCCCAACTAACGTCGTCGCCGCCGCGCCGCCCGCACCCCACCCCAACCACTATCCCTAGCTTCCCACGAACCGCTGCCGGTCGCAGAACTGACATGGACGCCGCGTGCCGCCTCCGGATGTAGCAGTAGCAGTAGTAGTAGCAGTAGCAGGAGCAGGAGCACGAGCAGTAGCAGTAGCAGGAGCAGCAGGAGGAGGAGCAGCAGCAGGAGGAGGAGGAGCAGCAGGAGGAGGAGCAGTAGCAGGAGGAGCAGTAGCAGGAGGAGCAGTAGCAGTAGCAGTAGTAGTAATAGCAGCAGCAGTACTAGTAGTAGTAGTAGTAGTAGCAGCAGCAGTAGTACCAGTAGCAGTAGAAGTAGTACCAGTAGCAGTAGTAGAGTAGTAGTAGCAGTAGCATCAGTAGTAGTACTCGTAGTAGTCATGGTAGTCGTGGTGGTGGTGGTAGTGGAAGTGGTGGTGGTGGTGGCAGTGGTAGCGGTAGCAGGAGTGGTAGTAGTAGTGGTAGCAGGAGTAGTAGTAGTAGTGGTGGTGGTGGTAGCAGGAGTAGTGGTAGTAGTAGTCAACTTCTAAAGAGGCACACGCTTCTGAAATAGAAGTGGAAGTATCGTCCACGAGGTACACGAAGAAATCATCGCCAAGGGTTTTGCAGTTCTTTGTCTCTTACCCCTACAAAGGGTTTCCTCGTCATCCTCCTCAAGATTTTCATCATGTGTTTGTTCATAATGTTCCATAGGGATGGCACGCTCAGAAGTCTCTTCAGATTCCTGTCTAGAAATGCTTTGCATATCTCTCATAGGAAAAATACCTCGAAGAATGTAGCATCCTTATACTCTATAATTGTACCGACCTTCTAGTCAGGTACCTCAGATTTCACTACTAGAAATCTATAGCCAACACTATTCTTAGCGTAGCCCAAATTAATGCAGTCCACCGTCTTTGGTCCAAGCTTACACTTTTTATGGATCACACATTCACTTTCGCCAAATAGCCCCAAGTACGCAAGTATGAGAGTGTTGTCTTTCTCTTCGTCCATTTCTCATAGGGAGTGATCTCATTATCCTTTGTCAGAACTTATTCAGGAATGACAAGTCGTCAATATAGTCTCCCCATCATGCTTTAGATAAGCCCAATGCATCTAACATGGTGTTAACAAAATCAGTTCGAGTATGATTTTTCCGCTCGACAACCCCGTATGACTGGGGTGAATAGGGAGGTGTCCTCTCATGAATAACGTCGCTTTCTGCACAAAAAGAATCAAACTCACTCGAGAAGTACTCTCCACCACAATCTGATCGAACTCGTTTAATTTTCTTTTCAAGTTGATTCTCAACTTCCGCCTTATAGATTTTAAAGTAGTGTAGAGCCTCATCTTCCGTATTTAACAAATACACAAAGCAATATCTAGTGGAATTATCTATCAATGTCATGAAGTATTTCTTTTCACCCTTAGTCAACACACCATTCATCTTACAAATGTCAGAATGTATGAGTTCTAATGGTGCCAAGTGTCTCCTCCGCAGCCTTGTGAGACTTACGAGGTTGCTTAGCTTGCACGCATGAAAGGCACTTAGAATCTTTGGCTAAAGTGAAACTCGGGATTAAATCCAACTCAGCTATCCTCGTCATAACACCGAAACTAATGTGACAAAGGCGTGAATGCCAAATTTCAGATTCATTAACATTCGAATGAATATGGTTCATGACTTTATTACAAAAATCTGCAAGGAAAAGACGGAACATCCCTCTGCTCTCATAACCTTTACCAACAAAGAGTCCATATTTCATAACAACTAATTTATTAGACTCAAAAACCAACTTAAACCCTTCTCTACATAGAAGGGAGTCACTAACGAGGTTCTTCTTAATAGCAGGGACATGTTGCACGTTCTTCAGCTTCACGATCCTTCCTGAAGTAAACTTCAGATCGACCGTGCTAGCACCATGAACAGAAGCACTCACGCCATTCCCTATCAATACGGTCATGTGGCATGTGACCTGATAAGAAGAAAACAATGAAATGTCAGCACACACATGAACACCTACACCTGTGTCCATCCACCGATCGGTGGGCTAAAACAATAAAAAAAAACTGTAAAAAAAATACCGTAGATAGACTTGGAGTCATATCCTAAAGCAGCCCTCATCCTTTTTGTTCTACTTGAATGTCTTCTTGCCTTTCTTCTTAAAATCGGTATTGTGTTGGACACCGTTCTTTCCCTTACACTTGCGCGAGTTGAAGTTCCTCTAATTCACCATGTTGGCGACAGAAGTTCCGTCGACCGCTTTCCCGTTCGAGTCCTTTGCTCTCGAGTTCTGCTCAACACTCAGATGGTCAATGACATCCTCCACTGAGAATTCACGCCTTTGATGTTGAAAATTCCTCCAGGAATTAGGAAGCTTAGCGATTATGCAGCCCACGACAAACTTGTCCGGTAACTCGAACTTAAGAAGCTCAAGCTCCTTAACGATGTATATTATCTCATGAGCCTGCTCCAGTACAGGACGATTTTCAACCATCTTGTAATCATGGAACTGCTCTATAATATACATTTCGCTCCCAGCATCCGTGACCTCGAACTTAGATTCGAGCACCTCCCACAAGTCCTTGGCAACACGCACATTAAATATGCGTCGACCAACTTATCTCTATCACGCTAAGAACTACTCCGAGGAACACGATGATGGCTTCCTTAAACGCCTTCTCTTGTTCAAGAGCAAAGCAATCGTTCCCGAAAGGACACCGATGACCCAGAACACGTTCATAGCCGTGAGCGTTAAGGTGGTCTTTATCTGCCGACGCTTAAAATATATACCGGTAAACTTATCCGGTTTCAATGCTACGGCAAAGCCACCAGCCAAAATTTCCTATACAAGTTAGGTTTTTGGATTGTTGAGTAAATAGGCAATTTTTTAACTAATTTAATTAGTGAATAAATGACGAGGCAAGGCGAGGCGTAGTGTACGCGAGGGCCTCTTCTATTCTCAAGCTCCAATAACATGTAGAAGAGAAATCCTTATAGGAAGGTCGAACTCATCTCCAACTTCCGATGTGGGACTAAACTTCCCACTATAACTAGTGCCAACTAAACCCACATGAGCCCTTAGAGATTTTGAAAAATCGCTACATGGGCCTAAAGCCCACCTCATATTTCAGCAGTAAACGGAGGCACCATTCCCTAGCTGGATGCTTTTGTGTTTCTCAAAAAAAAAAAAAAACTGGATGCTTTTGTCGTTCAAGTGAACCAAAATACGGAGTAGATTAATTATATCTTCAGTCTCGACTTCAAGAATGAGATGCCATTCTGCTGCACAGCATCCCAGCAACTAACACTAGTGCATGGATTACTGCAAACAAGAGTCCGCGTAATGTGCAAAACAAGATTTATGTCAGGTTGGTTCGGCCAATCAGTGAACAGATGTGACGAATAATATCAGCCGAAGCATTTGGTCGAGCAGCATTTAGTGCCTTCTGAGACATCTCTGCCATCAATTTCTCATCACCTGTATAATGAGAATGGTCAACAAAACATCAGTTTGAAGGCATGGAACATGACAACTGGGACGGAAAATGTCATATATGTACAAACAATCGAGAATAGCAGATTTCATGCAAGTAGCAAAAAACATACATTAGAAAACATGTGCATTCATCGGTGTGATCAGACAATTATGCATGGCCACATAATGGCAATCCAATATCATCTGAACAATTTGCTTTAGACAGATGTGCATGTAGTCTGTGTTAGAATAATCCAAGTCACGTAATCAATCTACCAAGGAGCAAGCAATCACAATAGACACGCCACCGAGATTTCTTATCCATGTTCACCAGACATTGGCTACATCCCCACTGCATGACTATGGACGCTCCTTCCCATGATACCGCACAACAGTCACCCCGGTGCCGGCACATGCCGCCGACTTCCGCTGTGCGCATGTGCTATTATGTTAGCATAGGTTACTGACCAATGCATTTTACATCATAATTTATAGCTCACTTCTTGGACGAAAACCTCCTCACATCATGTCCCATTGAGCCACTTTCAAGTCCATCATGCATGATACTAGTTTCCATTCATTTTCATGTGAGCGGTGAGCCCTGCATAGTCTTTAGTTTTTAATAATTTTTACTAGCTTTTCTCTGGTTTTGTGTGTTCGTAGAAGAGGTGAAAATCCTCTGGGCTTGGAACAACAATATTTTGATGTAATTTGAAGGAGATCATGAAAGATTATGATACATACTTTGTGGGGTTATAGGAAACTATGAAAAGAAAGGTATCCTCCCAGTTTCTTTAGAAAAATTGATCCTCTTGATCAATTTCCCTGGCATTGGATCCCCTCAAATGGCAAATCTGGAGGGATCCTTGGGGGCGTTAAATCATGTAGATTTAACATTACTGGAACATCACAAGGTGATTTCCATATTAAAATACAGTTGTTTGACACTAAACTTTTATTGAGCTGGGCATTGATCTTCATTTATGGGGCTGCACAGGAAGAACACAAGCAGGGGATCCTGACTGAGCTAGCAGCAGTTTCTTCTTATCAAACTATCCCCATCTTAATTGGGGGAGATTTCAATTTGCTAAGGTCATCCGAGGAAAAAATATGAACTACCATGGCAATAGAAATTAAGATACATTCAACTCTATTATTAATACTTATGAGTTGATAGAAATTGAGTTGGCTGGTGGAGGGTTCACGTGGTCGGTGGTCCAATAACAAAGAAACCCCCACTTTCGAGAAGCTTGACAGATTACTTATGAGCAATAGTTGGGATACTATGGAAGAAATAGAACCTTGCCACAAATCCTTCAGACTTGAAACCAGCTGGATTGGCGGAGAGGATTTTCTGGAAAAGGATGAAAAGATATGGACTGAGCCTATTGTTGCTAAAGATAGCCCAGTGTTGTTGTCATGCAGAAAAAGTTGAAGAAATCAAGAAAAAAAGGGCAGCCCGATGCATGTAGCTCCCGCTTGCGCAGGGTCAAAGTAAATAAATCCTTGAAAGGGTGGGGCAGGAATGTGAGGGCAGATTTTGAAAAATAAGGCTGAATGGATAGAAGAGTTAGAATATCTGGAGGGGCTTGAGGAAATACAAATTTTGACTAGAGAGCCAGGAGGGGGCAGTTACAAAGTTCTTTGTGCACACTGCTCGAAGAGGAAGAAGAATATTGGCAAAAATGATCTAGTGAAACTTGGCTACTCAAGGGTGACAACAACACTGGATACTTTCATAAGATTGCTAATGGGAGGAGGAGAAAAAAGAAGATCTTAAAAAGTGGGGCAGACACTATCTAGGGGACCTCTGACCTGGTTAAACATGCTACTGAATATTATAAATTGCTGTTTGGCCCTGCTAGGGGTTTCAGTGTAGGTTAAGAAGCAGTGTCTGGAATGCAAATGAGAAGCTATCTGCTGAAGATAATGTGTTGCTTAGTAGACCTATTTGTGAAGAAGAAATCAAAAATGAGATCGATGGGATGAAGAAAAACAAGGCTGCTGGTTGTGACGGATTTCCTATTGAATTCTATCAAGCATGTTGGAGCTTTATCTAGTATGACATCATGATATGCTTTCATGATTTCTCTTGAGGGGAGGTTGGATCTATCTAGAATCAACTTTGGGATCATCACTTTATTGCCAAAGGAGCTGGGGCAGATACTATGCAGAAATTTAGACCTTGGGTGCGTGTGTGGTGTTGTATCGCTCGTTGCAAGTTGGTTGTTGCTTTATACATAAAGCGGGGCAAAGGCCTTTTTCGGTAATTTAGACCTGCCGCGCGCGGAAGCCGCGAGAGGAGTCGATGTAGAGCGGTCACCACCGCGCGCGGAAGCCGCGAGAGGAGTCGACGTAGAGCGGTCACCGCCGCGCGTGGAAGCCGCGAGAGGAGTCGACGTAGAGCGGTCACCGCCGCGCGTGGAAGCCGCGAGAGGAGTCGACGTAGAGCGACCAGCAGCACCGGTGAAAGTCGCAACAGATGTTAAAGTAGAGTGACCATCACCGCCTCTAAGTGGGTGAGCACCAAGCACTGAGGAACGGCGCATGTGCGAGACAGGATCAATATACGGAACACCATCGAAAAACATCGAGCTGTGAGGCAGAGGCGTGCCGGACGAAAGCATTTTACTTTTTTTTTTCTTTTTTTTTACAGGAAGCAGCAGCAAAGAAGCAAGCCGGACGAGACAGGCCAATCACGGTGGCCCACCTACTGCAGCCCGAGGCAACCAGATCGATAGGAGTCACAGGCAGGAATTAGACCAGCAGTCACGGAACTCAGCGAAAGATCAATCCAGAGTTCCAGACGAAAAGGCCACGAACACCAAAACGATCCAGAGGTGCGGACGGACAGAGCCTCGATCTGGACTTGAAACAGCGGCAGTTTCACGCACACATGCGACCACGTGAGCGCTCGCGGGCAGCCAGCAGCGGCACGGAGAGGGCGGGGCCGAATGGGCGGCAGGCAACGATGGGCGGAAGGGGCCGGAGAAGCAGCCGGGCAGCGGTTGGAGGAGCAGCGCCAGCTGGGCTGCGGGCGGCGGCCGGAGGAGCGTCGGGCGGCCGTGGAGAACCTCCTCAAGGGCGGTCTGGTAAGGAGCAAGGGCCGGCGGCGGCGGCAGTCCTGGGTGGGGTGAATCAGGTGGAGGAGCGAGACGGTGTAAGACGCAGCAGGAGTGGTGGCCTTCGGTCACGATCTGGAGTGGAGAAAGCAGTGATCTGGTAGAAAGAACGGCAGCAGCGGAGATGAGGGAGCGGCGACGCCGGGCAAGAAGATGACGGCGACGCGACGGAAGGATCAAGCACGAGTTGCACGTGCGGAAAAATTTGACCTCAGCTCTTATACCATGTTACGAAAGCAACTTGTATTATTAGGAGGCCAAAGCCAACATATATACACATACATGAGAATGCCAAAAGGCTACAAGAGGATGCCAAGAGACTAGAATGCAAAAGGCCAAAAGACATCACTAATATAACTCTTAACATATATATGCATCTTGCCTGTCGTATTTAAAATGTTCCCAAAGGCACTGGATGAAAGGCTGAAAGCTTTTATGGCAAAGTTGATATCTAGGAATCAGAATGCTTTCAACAAAGGGAGGAATAATATGGATGGTGTGATGTCTTTGCATGAGATTTTGCATGAAGCTAAGGTAAGAAAACAACAAGGTGTGGTGCTGAAACTGGATTTTGAAAAAGCCTATATGGAAAGCTTGATTGATAGAGGGTTTAATGATAAATGGATTGGCGGGTTTAAGAATGTTGGGAGAGGAGGAACCCTGTGTTACAGTATATGTGGATTGTCCAGCCCTTTCCATCAGTTCGGACTTTTGGTTGCGTTGGCTAGTGCATGAAGCTTAACATGGTATCAGAGCTAAGGTCTTGAGTTCAAGTCCTGGCTTTCGCAATTTATCTAAAAAATTGCTGCTGCCCCCCTTTGTGTCCACGTATTGGCCTCTTGAGTCATACGTGGGTTTCGCGCGCCGTCGCTCTCTTCCGGTTGCACGTGTTGACTTGTCTTCCCCGTCACACGTGAGAGGGGGTGTTACAGTATATGTGGATTGCACTAGCCCTTTCCATCAGTTCGGACTTTTGGTTGCGTTGGCTAGTGCATGAAGCTTAACACCCTGAATGTGAAAGTTAATGACACAATTGGGAAGAACTTTGGGAGCTTTAAAGGGGTGAAGCAAGGTGACCCCTTGATGCGGAGCATCCGTCAAGCATCACCATGGACACCCCATCATCGCCACAAGCACTCAAGGGACCAATGACTAGAGCACGCACACGCGCCATCGAGCACGAGGTGAATTCTCTCCTCTTCGAGTTTCGTTTGGATTCGCATGAGGATTGGGTTCTACCTCACAAGGAGATGTTGTGCATCCTCAGTTACCAAGGAGGTGAACCCATGGACGCAAAGGAGAGCCCATTCAGCCCGGATCGCGTGGAAGCAAACGAAGATCTGCCCAACCCGGACCTAGCGGTACTACCGCTCCGCCGAAGCGGTACTACCGCACCTGGACAGTCCGGCACCAGCGGTACTACCGCCCCCTAGGCGGTACTACCGCTCTACAAGCGGTACTACCGCTCGTGTGGACGGTACTACCGCCCTGCCTGCGCGCAGCCCTCGGCCCTTGGCCATGTATCCCTCTCTTCTCGTACCCATTCGTAGGATAAACTATAAATAGACCTTCCCCACTTCCTTGGAAGGGTTAGCAAAGATATTGAGAGACCTTGAGAGCTTTGCTCCTTGTATCCCCTCCGTGAGGAGATCGAGACCTCCCAAGGGAGAAGAATCCTTGTGGATTGCAAGACCTCCCAAGGGAGAAGAATCCTCTTGGATTGCAAGACCTCGCCTAGAGTGGGAAGAACCTTACCTTTGTGCTTGTTTCCTTGGATTGTTCTTGTAATCTCGTGGATCCTTTGTGTGCCACTCTAGTGGATGTGATATTGGGTTTGTTTTGAGTGAATTGTGTCTTGTGTTCTTGTGTGTTCTTCCTCTTTCCCCCCTCCAAGTGTGAAAAGATCCCCCCTAGGGTTTCACCCTACAACACTACATCTATTCGGTGTCCAACGAGCTCTACATCAAGAGAGTGAAGCTATGCGCGAGTACATTGGTCAAGTCGCCGAGGACGCGCGCCAATTCCAACAAAGTACCAAGGAGCAAATCGACCTCATCAACACCAACATGTGATACGGAGTATCCCATGATCATCCCCATGTTCACTCGACGAGGCCTCAACTACACACAATTGGACACAAGGTTCACTCGCTCCTCTCTGAACCTCCACTTTCTACATGTGAGACATGCCTACTACCTCAAATATATGTGCTATGCATGTTCAGGAACACCCAAGGGGACCATGGAGAACCCAAGGACCAAGGCCAAGTGCGCGTGGAAGAGAAGGAAGAAGGACCAGCACCTACAGGCCCCGGACATCCGGCCCCCAAGCCCGGACATCCGGCGCCCCTTCACAGAAGCTAGCACCGCAAGCCCGGACATCCGGCCCCATGCCCCGGACATCCGGCTCCACTCGAAGCCCCGGACATCCGGCCCCTTCGCCGGAAATCCGGCCCCTCATCACAGAAGGCAACCGAAGCCGGCCACGCTCAGCCCGGACATCCGGCCAGAGGCCCGGCCATCCGGCTCCTCGCGAGCCGCCGGACATCCGGCCCCCGGCCCGGACATCCGGCGCCTGCCTGCGCGCAGAGACGGGCCTGAGGCCCATGTATCCCTCTCCCACTTACCCCTTCGTGGACCTAGACTATATATACTCCTCCCCCTCCTCCATTTGAGGGTTAGCTTAGGGATAGCTCATTTGATACTATCTAGTGGTTCATCTCCTTGTGAGTGACTGCGGCCCCTCCACGGAGAAGATCCACTACGGATTCAGGACCTCCTTCATCGGAGAAGATCCCCAGGGATATCAAGACCTCCTCACGGAGAAGAACCGGTTACCCTTTGTATCGTCCCTTGTTGATCATGGATCTTGTATCTCTTTGTGTTTCGAGGATCTAGCATATGTGTGACTTGTTCTTGTTGGTTTGAGTGATTCTCTCGTGTTTCCCCTCGTGTTCCCTCTCGTGTTCTTCGTGTTCATCGTGGGATCCACTCCATTTCGTGAAAGATCTGCTGATTAGGGTTCCACCCTGTATCACGCTCAAGTATCTCAAGGGTCAAACGAAGTTAAACAAGCGTCATGCTAAGTGGAGTGAATTCATTGAGTCTTTTCCCTATGTCATCAAGTACATCAAAGGCAAAGAAAATGTAGTGGCGGATGCTCTTTCACGCAAATGCATGCTTGTTACAAAACTTGAGTTGAATGTTATTGGCTTTGAGCACATAAAAGACTTATATGAGCATGATGTTTTCTTTGCACATCCTTATGCCCAATGTGTAGCACATATTTCTTGGCAGCGATACTACATCAAGGACGGATATCTCATGAAAGCTAACAAACTTTGCATTCCCGAGTCTTCGCTTCGTTTGCTCCTTTTGCAGGAATCTCACGGAGGAGGGCTCATGGGACACTTCGGACGCGACAAGACATTCGCTACGCTCTCCAAGAATTATTTTTGGCCAAAGATGTTCCGTGACGTCTCCCGCTTCACCAACCGGTGCTCTACATGCCGCAAAGCTAAGTCCAAAGCTCAATCTCATGGTCTCCACATGCCTCTTCCCATTCCTTTTCATCCTTGGGAAGACATTAGCATGGATTTCATTCTTGGATTACCTAGAACTCGCACTGGAAAGGATTCCATATTCGTTGTTGTTGATAGATTTTCCAAAATGGCACATTTCATTCCTTGTCACAAGATAGACGATGCTTCACATATTGCGACTCTCTTTTGTAGGGAGATCTTGCGTCTACACGGCGTCCCCAAAACGATTGTCTCCGACCGTGACGTCAAGTTCCTAAGCTACTTTTGGAAAACACTATGCTCCAAGCTCGGCATCAAGCTGCTATTCTCCACGGCATACCACCCGCAAACTGATGGACAAACCGAAGTCACCAACCGGACGCTTGCCACTCTCCTACGCGTGTTGATCAAGAAGAACATCAAGGAGTGGGAGGAGTGCCTACCCATCGCCGAGTACGCCTACAATAGCGCAAGACACTCCACAACCGGCAAGTCCCCATTCGAGGTTGTCTACGGCTTCAATCCAATGTCACCTTTGGACATCCTTCCTCTCCCACTTCAAGAACGAGCCGACATGGACGCAAGTGCAAGAGCAGCCCACATCAAGAAGATGCACGAAGAAACACGTTCCACGACCGAGCGTCAAGTCCAACGCCGCGCATTCAAGCTCAACACCAACAAAACACCCATGGTGTTCCATCCGGGTGATCTCGTTTGGCTACACCTTCGCAAAGACCGCTTCCCCAAGGAACGCAAGTCCAAGCTTCTTCCACGAGCCGACGGACCATTCAAGGTGCTAGCACGCTACAACGACAACGCTTACAAGATCGACATCCCCCGTGACAAGTACAACGTCAGCGACATCTTCAACGTCCAAGACTTGGCCAAGTACCATGGTGATGAAGACCACGATCCGTGGACGGATCTTCCCCAAGGGGGGGGAGATGATGCGGAGCATCCGTCAAGCATCACCATGGACACCCCATCATCGCCACAAGCACTCAAGGGACCAATGACTAGAGCACGCACACGCGCCATCGAGCACGAGGTGAATTCTCTCCTCTTCGAGTTTCGTTTGGATTCGCATGAGGATTGGGTTCTACCTCACAAGGAGATGTTGTGCATCCTCAGTTACCAAGGAGGTGAACCCATGGACGCAAAGGAGAGCCCATTCAGCCCGGATCGCGTGGAAGCAAACGAAGATCTGCCCAACCCGGACCTAGCGGTACTACCGCTCCGCCGAAGCGGTACTACCGCACCTGGACAGTCCGGCACCAGCGGTACTACCGCCCCCTAGGCGGTACTACCGCTCGTGTGGACGGTACTACCGCCCTGCCTGCGCGCAGCCCTCGGCCCTTGGCCATGTATCCCTCTCTTCTCGTACCCATTCGTAGGATAAACTATAAATAGACCTTCCCCACTTCCTTGGAAGGGTTAGCAAAGATATTGAGAGACCTTGAGAGCTTTGCTCCTTGTATCCCCTCCGTGAGGAGATCGAGACCTCCCAAGGGAGAAGAATCCTTGTGGATTGCAAGACCTCCCAAGGGAGAAGAATCCTCTTGGATTGCAAGACCTCACCTAGAGTGGGAAGAACCTTACCTTTGTGCTTGTTTCCTTGGATTGTTCTTGTAATCTCGTGGATCCTTTGTGTGCTACTCTAGTGGATGTGATATTGGGTTTTGTTTCGAGTGAATTGTGTCTTGTGTTCTTGTGTGTTCTTCCTCTTTTCCCCCTCCAAGTGTGAAAAGATCCCCCCTAGGGTTTCACCCTACAACATCTTGGTATCAAGAGCAAGGTTGATTCACATCTTGGAGTCCCATTCCCCCACTTTCTAGCTTGTTTTTGTTGTGTTTTTACCCAATTTCGAAAATCCCCACAAAAATAGCCCCAAAATTTTTCTTGCAACTTGTTGGTTTTTGTGAGATTTGGTTGTTTTGGTTTACGGATTTGCCGTTTGGCACGTGGATCAAGCCTCTTCACCACCTTTCCCCACACTTCACCCACAAGATTCACCCAATTTTACCCCCGAAACCATCCATTTCCGCCCAAATTCGCCCTAAACTCGAGCTACAGTTTTTCCACGACACAAGCGGTACTACCGCACGCACAAGCGGTACTACCGCATTACCCACGGTACTAAAATTTTAGTTCCGCCCTGCCAAGCGGTACTACCGCTTCATCAAGCGGCACTAAAATTTTACTTCCGCTTCACCAAGCGGTACTACCGCTTCGTCAAGCGGCACTAAAATTTTACTTCCGCTTACCAAGCGATACTACCGCCCCCCACCCAAACAATTACTCCCCTTCCGTTTTTGACCTATTTCGAGTTGCGATTTGGCGTTTCCTAAGATGTTTCGGCTACTTAGGAGCGCTTGACTTCGACATCATCGCCTCGGAATCATCTTCATCGCTAACCGTAAGCAAGGACGGTAACCTCGACGACACTTAACTTTTGCTTTTGCATTGATAGCCCGAGCCATTTGCGTTGCTTACCTATCGAGACTAGCGAGTTGAGAATTGCCGGGCCACGCTCTTGTGCATCGTAGTGTTCATATCATCTTAGTGCCATAAGTCCCTCCCGTGCATATCTTACATCCTTGTCTCATATTATCATCGGCTCGAGCATCATACTCTCAAAAAAAAAAAAATAATAATAAGCTTTTAAGCAAAGAGAGGAGCAACAATGAGCATATAAGCAATAGCATCGAGACACTTTACATACCCATATCATCTTGGTCACCGCATACATAACATAGTTGGGATCGAGGACGGCACGTTACTCTCATAGGTTGGTGCACAAAGCGTATCTCGCCCATTGGAGCAATCGAGCTAGCGTCTCTCTAGTATTCGCACAACAAGAGCATTTGCCGTGATCAATCACTTGTGTGCTCACCCTTGGTTGTGTGGATCCCATCTATCTTCCGTGCGTGTGTTCCTTGTGACACTCTTGGCTTTGATCTATCTGCTTTCCGTGCATCTTTGTGAATCTTCTCAACTTTATCAATATCTTGACTAACATTTTGTTTGAAATTTTCCACTATCCTAACCAAGCTACTCCATAAAGCTCTTTACTTGTAGGTGTGAGGAACAAACCCGGTTCCAATTCTACTATTGTGGCACTTCATTGAGTGACACTTGTTACATTTTCAATCTTCGGAAGAGGTAACCTTGGTATTGTTCTCTCATTGTCCTACTCACCTCCTACTTACATGATGGATAGGCCAAGTTCTTCAACCGACCCGACCGACGAGCATGGAGTGGAAGCAACGAACTACGTCACCAAGAATCACCTCTTCGGCGTCCAACGAGCTCTTCATCAAGAAAGCGAAGCGTTGG
The DNA here is from genome assembly GCA_902687465.1 of Secale cereale. Classification (NCBI taxonomy): domain Eukaryota; kingdom Viridiplantae; phylum Streptophyta; class Magnoliopsida; order Poales; family Poaceae; genus Secale; species Secale cereale. Next base: position 452,765,915 of record LR738711.1, on the reverse strand, counting down.
GCGACCGCATCGAGCAACTCGCTTCTGACTTCCGCACGCAAATGCAAGAGTTCCGCCACATCTTGGTGAACCGCACGTCTCCGCCTCACTCATCAAGACGGCGCCATTCAAGCCGACGCTCAAGTGACAACTCTTCGGCTTACTCTTCGACGGATGCAAGTCCCCCACGTCCTCGGCAAGCCCAACAATGCGTCAATCAAGATCGACATTCTCCGGACAATCCATTCCACGGCGATGGGTTACGCGATCAAGTTCGAGCACGTGAACAAGGGCGCCGCCAAGAGCAACAACGTCCACATCAAGCACACGAAGATGTCGATACAACTCGGCAAGCACAAGAACGGCGTGACAATCAAGCACGAACCGCACAACAAGCTCTTCGTGACTCCAACCGCATCTTCGCCGAACGCAACCGCCAAGCACGTCGACAAGAAGAATTTCATCAAGGGCAACAAGAGGAAGCAGCTCATGGAGAAGCGGAGCAAGAACGACGCAATGGAAACAACGTGCCTCGACACCACCAACATCAAGACCATCGTGAAGAACAAGCTTTCTTGGAGCGCCTACCACGTCATGAGCGCCATCATCATCATCAACATGATGAAGAACAACGCTTCGGCAAGCTCAAGTTCACCATGCCCAAGTTCTCCGGAAGTACCGATCCCGAGGAATACCTCTCATGGGCATTGAAGGTCGACAAGATATTCCGCCTCCACAACTTCGAAGAAGAGAAGAAGATTGCCATGGCCTCTCTCGAGTTTCAAGACTATGTCCTCATTTGGTGGGAACAAACGATCAAGCGACGACATACAAGAGGCGAACCACCCATTACAACTTGGTCCGAAATGAAGAATGTCATGCGAGCTCGCTTCGTGCCTACTCACTACACCCGTGATCTCTTCAAGAAGTTGCAACTCCTCAAACAAGGCACGAAGACGGTGGAAGAATACTACCAAGAAATGGAGATTGCTATGATACGAGCCAATGTCAAGGAAGATGACGAGCAAACAATGGCACGCTTCCTGAACGGCCTAAATCACCCAATCAAGCGGATTGCCGACTTCCAGCCATACTCCAACCTCCTCGAGCTAGTTCATCAAGCTTCCAAGGCCGAGCGACAAGTCCAAGATGACTTCAAGTATGCCAAATACTCTTCCAAGACCTACGGCTCCTACTCTCAAGCACCCGCGACGTCGGCACCTCCTACCTCAACGAGAGCATCACCGAGTACCGGCGACAAGTCAAGTTCCAAGCAAACTACGCCTTCCTCGACTCGTTCTCCGGCAAGCAATTACAAACTCAAGACCACCTCACCTTCGGCACCACCTTACGACACCGAGAAGACTAGCTCCTTCAAGTGCTTCACATGTGGTGGCCGAGGCCACAAGTCCTTCGAGTGCACCAACAAGAGAACCATGATCTTCAACGACGACGGCACCTATGATTCGATGAGCGAAGACGAAGTACAAGCTATTGAGCAAGTGGCCATGCACCGGCGCATCAACGAAGATGAAGATGATCAAGTATTTTGTGACAATGATTCAAGTCCCTCTCTCGTGGTATCCAAGGTATTGACCCTCCAACACAACCAAGACGAAGACCAACGATGCCATATTTTCCACACCAAGGCCGGCATCAACGGACGTTCCATCAAGGTCATCATCGACGGAGGAAGTTGTCACAACTTGGCAAGTGATGAACTATGTTCCAAGCTTCAATTGGTCAAGAAGAAACACCCCCGTCCTTACAAGGTACAATGGTTGAGCGACTCCGGAACCATTCAAGTGGAGCACACTGTCCTAGTTTCCTTCAAGATCGGCGCCTACGAGGACACCTTGGAGTGTGATGTAGTTCCCATGACGGTGTGCCACCTCCTCTTGGGACGACCTTGGCAATTTGACCGCGGAGCCATACACAACGGTCGAACCAACTACTACAGCTTCAAGATGAAAGGCAAGGAATATGTGCTTCGACCTATGTCACCAAGCCAAGTGATCGCCGACAAGCAAGCATCCACCCATCGAGAAGATCCTAGTGAGAGAGTGATCCACCAAAAAGAAAGTGAGAGCCACAAGCCAAAATCGAGCGCCTCTTCGCCAAGAGAGAAAAACTTAGTCCTCCTAGCCACTAAACGTGAGATGAGAGAAGTGTGTGAGAACCCATCGAGCGTCTTCCACCTTGTGCTCCTATGCAAAGGGGAAGCCAAGACTACTAACACTTCACCACCTCCACCTTTTGTGTTGTCTAAAGTGTTGCAGGAATTCTCAGACGTCTTCCCCGATGAGCTACCACCGGGTCTACCTCCACTTCGCGGCATCGAACACCGCATCGACCTAGTACCCGGTGCACCACTTCCGAACAAGGCTCCTTACCGCGTCAACCCGGAGGAAACAAAGGAGATACAACGTCAAGTACAACAACTCATCGACAAAGGTCATGTACGTGAAAGCCTAAGCCCTTGTGCAGTTCCCGTTATTCTCGTGCCTAAGAAAGATGGTAGCTTTCGCATGTGTTCCGATTGCCGTCCAATCAATGCTATCACCGTTAGATACCGTCACCCTATTCCTCGCCTAGATGACATGCTTGATGAACTATGTGGTGCCACAATTTTTACCAAAATTGACCTTAAAAGTGGCTATTACCAAATCCGCATTCAAGAGGGTGATGAGTGGAAAACTGCTTTCAAAACCAAGTTTGGGCTCTATGAGTGGTTGGTCATGCCGATGGGCTTATCGGAGGCGCCTGGCACATTCGTGCGTCTTATGCATTTTGTTCTACGACCTTATATAGGCGTCTTTGTAGTGGTTTACTTCGATGACATTCTAGTCTTTAGCAAGTCGCTAGAGGAACATGTTGACCATGTCCGTATGGTTTTGCAAGCCCTTCGAAAACAACAATTATATGCTAATATGGAGAAATGCACTTTTGGTGTTGATAAAGTTGTTTTCCTAGGATTTGTTGTGTCTTCTCAAGGCGTTCATGTTGATGAAACTAAAACTGACGCTATTAAAACTTGGCCTCAACCAACGAACCTTCAACAAGTGCGTAGCTTTCTTGGTTTAGCCGGTTTCTATAGACGCTTTGTCAAGGACTTTAGCACCATTGCTATGCCTCTACACGCTTTGAGCAAGAAGAACGCACCCTTTGTTTGGGGTCCTTCGCAAGACACCGCGTTCACTAAGCTCAAACACTTGCTCACGCACGCACCTCTTCTTGCCCTACCCAACTTTGATAAGCCTTTTGAGATTCATTGTGACGCTAGTGGTAACGGCATCGGTGGCGTGCTCATGCAAGAGAAACGCCCAATTGCGTATTTTAGTGAAAAACTATCCGGAGCGCAACTTAACTATCCCATCTATGATAAAGAGCTCTATGCTTTGGTGAGAGTTCTACGTGCTTGGGAACACTATCTTCGACCCCATGAATTTATTCTTCACACGGACCATGAGACGCTCAAGTATCTCAAGGGTCAAACGAAGTTAAACAAGCGTCATGCTAAGTGGAGTGAATTCATTGAGTCTTTTCCCTATGTCATCAAGTACATCAAAGGCAAAGAAAATGTAGTGGCGGATGCTCTTTCACGCAAATGCATGCTTGTTACAAAACTTGAGTTGAATGTTATTGGCTTTGAGCACATAAAAGACTTATATGAGCATGATGTTTTCTTTGCACATCCTTATGCCCAATGTGTAGCACATATTTCTTGGGAGCGATACTACATCAAGGACGGATATCTCATGAAAGCTAACAAACTTTGCATTCCCGAGTCTTCGCTTCGTTTGCTCCTTTTGCAGGAATCTCACGGAGGAGGGCTCATGGGACACTTCGGACGCGACAAGACATTCGCTACGCTCTCCAAGAATTATTTTTGGCCAAAGATGTTCCGTGACGTCTCCCGCTTCACCAACCGGTGCTCTACATGCCGCAAAGCTAAGTCCAAAGCTCAATCTCATGGTCTCCACATGCCTCTTCCCATTCCTTTTCATCCTTGGGAAGACATTAGCATGGATTTCATTCTTGGATTACCTAGAACTCGCACTGGAAAGGATTCCATATTCGTTGTTGTTGATAGATTTTCCAAAATGGCACATTTCATTCCTTGTCACAAGATAGACGATGCTTCACATATTGCGACTCTCTTTTGTAGGGAGATCTTGCGTCTACACGGCGTCCCCAAAACGATTGTCTCCGACCGTGACGTCAAGTTCCTAAGCTACTTTTGGAAAACACTATGCTCCAAGCTCGGCATCAAGCTGCTATTCTCCACGGCATACCACCCGCAAACGGATGGACAAACCGAAGTCACCAACCGGACGCTTGCCACTCTCCTACGCGTGTTGATCAACAAGAACATCAAGGAGTGGGAGGAGTGCCTACCCATCGCCGAGTACGCCTACAATCGCGCAAGACACTCCACAACCGGCAAGTCCCCATTCGAGGTTGTCTACGGCTTCAATCCAATGTCACCTTTGGACATCCTTCCTCTCCCACTTCAAGAACGAGCCGACATGGACGCAAGTGCAAGAGCAGCCCACATCAAGAAGATGCACGAAGAAACACGTTCCACGACCGAGCGTCAAGTCCAACGCCGCGCATTCAAGCTCAACACCAACAAAACACCCATGGTGTTCCATCCGGGTGATCTCGTTTGGCTACACCTTCGCAAAGACCGCTTCCCCAAGGAACGCAAGTCCAAGCTTCTTCCACGAGCCGACGGACCATTCAAGGTGCTAGCACGCTACAACGACAACGCTTACAAGATCGACATCCCCCGTGACAAGTACAACGTCAGCGACATCTTCAACGTCCAAGACTTGGCCAAGTACCATGGTGATGAAGACCACGATCCGTGGACGGATCTTCCCCAAGGGGGGGGGGGAAATGATGCGGAGCATCCGTCAAGCATCACCATGGACACCCCATCATCGCCACAAGCACTCAAGGGACCAATGACTAGAGCACGCACACGCGCCATCGAGCACGAGGTGAATTCTCTCCTCTTCGAGTTTCGTTTGGATTCGCATGAGGATTGGGTTCTACCTCACAAGGAGATGTTGTGCATCCTCAGTTACCAAGGAGGTGAACCCATGGACGCAAAGGAGAGCCCATTCAGCCCGGATCGCGTGGAAGCAAACGAAGATCTGCCCAACCCGGACCTAGCGGTACTACCGCTCCGCCGAAGCGGTACTACCGCACCTGGACAGTCCGGCACCAGCGGTACTACCGCCCCCTAGGCGGTACTACCGCTCGTGTGGACGGTACTACCGCCCTGCCTGCGCGCAGCCCTCGGCCCTTGGCCATGTATCCCTCTCTTCTCGTACCCATTCGTAGGATAAACTATAAATAGACCTTCCCCACTTCCTTGGAAGGGTTAGCAAAGATATTGAGAGACCTTGAGAGCTTTGCTCCTTGTATCCCCTCCGTGAGGAGATCGAGACCTCCCAAGGGAGAAGAATCCTTGTGGATTGCAAGACCTCCCAAGGGAGAAGAATCCTCTTGGATTGCAAGACCTCACCTAGAGTGGGAAGAACCTTACCTTTGTGCTTGTTTCCTTGGATTGTTCTTGTAATCTCGTGGATCCTTTGTGTGCTACTCTAGTGGATGTGATATTGGGTTTTGTTTCGAGTGAATTGTGTCTTGTGTTCTTGTGTGTTCTTCCTCTTTTCCCCCTCCAAGTGTGAAAAGATCCCCCCTAGGGTTTCACCCTACAACACCCCTTGTCTCCATTCCTCTTTAATATTGCTGCAAACTGCTTGCAGAAGATGGTGCAGAATGCTCAGGACTAGTGTTTGGGGCGCCACCCTGTGGCGCTGCTTGAGATGAAGCTATGCGCATGTTTTCATTTAAAAAAAATACATTGAGTCCTCGCCTCCGTCTAAAAAAACATCTCAAAAAAACCCTCACCTTCATCTAAAAAAAGTAAAAAAGTAAAAAAAAAAATACCACCGCAGCCTACCAGTGCCACTTTGCATAACCCTCCATTTAAAAAATAACAGAGGTCCTCTGTTGGAAATTCGCCCACAGGATCGATCACATCAAACTGCACGAACACATGCGCACAAAACTGATAGCCAAGGGTGCATCTCGCACCCTCTAATTCCTCTCTTTATTGCTTTTCTACTTTTTCTCATAGTACAATCTCACGGCCTAGCCGTGTATATATATGCCTGCAAAAGCATAACCGACGCAAAATCACCTAACCTACTCGTATACTACATCCTAGTACTACTCGGACTAGGACACAAACTAGTAATGAAACTTACACGCCTATTACATGGCATGCAAGCCAATATGACAGCTCCTTCCTTTCTAGTTATACGACCACGTCCTAGTACTAATCCCAGCGGGACTAGCACTAGAACTTCCCACGTGTACAACTAAATTAGCACTTGATCAACTTCAGTTTGGATTACTCCAACATTCACCTCCTAATCCAAACATCCAACTCTTTACACGAACGAGACACGCAGACGACCACCTGTTCGTCTTGTCACGCTGGCTGCCTCCGGTGACGTGACTTACCGGACCACTTCTTTGTTCTCGTAGTGACGGTCACAACTTCATCACCTTCTTTTTCATGCCGACTTGCAGACTGAAATCAACAATTATCTGGACTATCAGCCACGCTGCCACATCTTAGCGTGCTACATGCAGACTAAACGCATAGCCTCATGCAGGAGCTCAACTTAACTGGTGCGCGTCCATCTTCACGTTGATCTTCATCTTCTCGTCGGTTGCTTGTACGTGGGGAGACACATCTCTTCACCCACCGCATCTTCACATCTTCTCAGTGTCGCTGATGCCACATCTTATCAAACGACACCTCCTGTCCAGCGGCAACACAACTCGCCATATACGTGCAACTCATCTCCACCGTATATGAACTCGCCGGAACTCCACGATCACGAACGGAAACGCAAGGCACGCATTCCTTTTTCCACCCGCTCTCGCTTGCAATTCTCCTCCGCCAGTGACGCATCTCAACTGCAGCAGAAGATTCACACACTTGAGCTCTCGGACGCACCGTACAAGAACTCATGTGCACACCTTGATGACGGCTCGCAACTTCGCCATCTCCACCTTGCACCCTCCAACGATGATCTCGATGATTTCCTCGGTGTCACAACTTCGGCACCTCCATAACCATCAACAATCACCAAAGCCTTGCTGACGACAACCCTGTCGCCCTTCTCCAGGTAGTTTCGCTGAACGACGATCACCCGTCACCTCGCTTGCGACAGCGTCCTTCTTGTCGCCGCTCCGCCGACTGACAACTGCCCGATCCTCCTTGTCGCCGCTCGAACGACAATTGCCTGCTCCTCCTCGTCGCTGCACCGCCCAGCGACTATATCGCCCACTCCTCGTTGTCGCTACACCAGCGACTGTATCGCCCGCTCTTCCTCGTTGGTGCACCACCCAACAACTATATCGCCCGCCCCGAGGCGCTAGTCGGGTCGCCACCCCGGGGCAAGCGCAGCTTCAGATCGACCTTGCTCTGATACCAATTGTTGGAAATTCGCCCACAGGATCGATCACATCAACCTGCACGAACACATGCGCACAAAACTGATAGCCAAGGGTGCATCTCGCACCCTCTAATTCCTCTCTTTATTGCCTTTCTACTTTTTCTCATAGTACAATCTCACGGCCTAGCCGTGTATATATATGCTTGCAAAAGCATAACCGACGCAAAATCACCTAACCTACTCGTATATTACATCATAGTACTACTCGGACTAGGACACAAACTAGTAATGAAACTTCCACGCCTATTACATGGCATGCAAGCCAATACGACAGCTCCTTCCTTTCTAGTTATACGACCACGTACTAGTACTAATCCCAGCGGGACTAGCACTAGAACTTCCCACGTGTACAACTAAATTAGCACTTGATCAACTTCAGTTTGGATTACTCCAACATCCTCACCTCCATCTAAAAAATTACATTTAAAAAATAATCCACACCTTCATTTAAAAAAAATCAAAAGATTTCTCACTGCGGCCAACCAGCTTGCGCCATGTGGCATAGCTGGTTGGCCGCCCTTTATGCGTAGCTTAATGGTTTTAATAGTAAGCAGGTAACTGGTCTAGTGCCAAACCTTATTGATAAAGGGGTGGCCATTCTGCAATACGCTGATGATACCATCATCCTTATGCAAGACAGTGTGGAGGAGGTGAGGAATATGGAACTGCTATACCAATTTGAGCAAATGTCAGGATTGAAAATCAACTTTATGAAAAGTGAAGTATTGATGGTGTTGCATGATGATGAAAAGGGGAACCTATATGCTTTGATGCTAAATTATCAATATGGTTCTTGGCCAATCAAATACTTGGGGGGTCCCAGTATCTGACAATAGACTGCATGTGGAGGACTGGATCCCAGCTGAGGAATGTATGTACAAGAGGATGGGTGATTGGGAGTCTGGAAATTTATCAATAGAAGGGAGGGTGACTAGAGCAAAAGTGCTTGCCTTCCAAGTATGCCTGTGTTTTGCTTCTCAATGTATAGATTCCCCGAAACTAATCTGGGAAGATGAATAAAGCTATCAAGAAATTCTTTTGGCAAGGTGGGAGTGCTAAGTACAAGAAATACACATGCAAAATACATATACTCAACACCCCCCTCCCCCCGGCGCAGTCGAAGCGGCGCCACTGCTGACGCAAAGACTAGATCGAAACTCCTCGAAGGACGCCGTAGGCAAGCCCTTGGTCATGATATCTGCAAATTGTTGGGAGGTGGGGACGTGTAGAACACGTATACGGCCAAGAGCCACATGTTCCCGAAAAAATGGATATCAAGCTCAATGTGCTTGGTACGGCGATGATGGACCAGGTTGGCGGAGACGTTATCGCAGTACACCACCGTTGCCTTGTCGACAAGGCATGAGAGCTCAAGGAGAAGTTGGCGAAGCCAGGAGTACTCGGCAACGACATTAGCTACTGCACGATACTCAGCCTCAGCACTGGAACGGGAGAGCGTGGGCTGCCGCTTGGACAACCACGAAATAAGTGATGGACCAAGGAAGACACAATATCCCGAAGTGGAACGACGTGTGTCGGGTAGCCTGCCCAATCAGCGTCGGAGTAGGCAGTGATGTCGGTGGCGGAGGAAGCGTGCAACGTGATGCCGAGATCCATGGTGTCGTGGATATACCGAAGAATCCGCTTCACTGAAGTCCAGTGGGCATCGCGAGGAGCATACATGTGAAGGCACACCTGTTGAACAGCATACTGCAGCTCCGGTCGGGTAAGTGTAAGGTACTGAAGAGCACCGACAATAGACCGATAGAACGAAGCCCCGGAGCAGGAGACCCATCAGCGACAGAAAGCTTGGCCTTCGTATCGACAAGCGTGGCCGCGGGTTTGCAATTAAGCATCCCAGCACGGTCTTGCCTGCGTCCGCGCGCTGCCGCCTTGAGGTCAGTGGGGTGAGGTCAGGGAGGAGGGTGGTGGTGACTGGCGATCGAGAGAGAGCGCCGAGCGCGCGGCGCTAGCTTTCGGTTCTGCAAGGAAACAAAAATCGGCCGTGGCTCCGCCCCCGCCCCGGCACCCGCATCCATCCACGGCGGCACGCATGCAGGAGCACGTCTATATTGTACACCTATGCATGTACGCATGCAGGCACGCAAAGGGTTCGCATGTGTCCAACCTTCTCGTCGGGTGGGAGCTGCCGTCGGAACGGCGTTCGGCCCTAGGCCCATGGTCGTGGTAGCTTTTCACCATCGTCTTTTGGCCGTAGCAGCAGCTTGCTTGCACGCCTGCTCTCCACACCAACAATCTACCCGCATGCATTGAATCACCGGGAACGGGAAGAAAACAATCTACCACCAAACACTCCGCTGCCGATGCACGACGCGACAAGAAACTGCAGCAGAAGAAATGGCAGCGACCGGGAGCGGGAGGTGGTTGTTGCCTCCTCTCGTCTCATGCTAGCCAAAGCCCAAAGGTGCTTTCAGCGACTGCATTCTATCTAGAAGAGGCCGGGGGTAGTAGTTTGTTGCCGTCCACGTAATAAGCAAAATAATGTGTGTCTATACACACACTTTTTCGAAGAGTGACTAGTCACTCACGCAGATGACCCGCTGCGACGCTGAATTTGGAGCCCCTACCACCGTTTTCGAGCCCCGCATCATATGAATAATTCTGGTTATGATTTCTGCATTGCATAGTGCAGTTATTATGAGATTAGAGATAACTATCACGCATCTCTTTTCGCTACAAACAGATATGCACTTGCTTTTGGATTTTTAGTGCTTCCCTTTCTATGCTCTTAAGAATATGGCCCTAAGTGGTTGCATTTAGTTCTTGGATAGAATTAGTTGCGAAAATAGGGAGAGAAGATGTCGATCTTCTCTCGAAGACCATAACATTGATGCCTTTTGTTTATCATCGGTCTCTAAATATTCTCACTTGCATGGTTTGAATGCTTGGTTCACTCTCGCCCTTTGCGCCATCAGCGCAACGGGTCATCTAGTTAGTAGAACCAACATTAGAGATGGGAAGTCCGACACCATTATCCACAATGATGCGAGAGGAAGTGGAGGTAGGATAGGTGGAAGAGGGTTACCCAAGTGAGCGGCCATGTGAGCGGAAGCTCCGGTGTCCATGAACAAGTAACCACCATCAGTGTACGGAGCCGGAGTCGATGCCTGCTGAAAAGCGGCAAGCAGCGCCGGGTCCCTTGGGATACCCAGGCGGGCCACCATAGGGGCCGTAGGCCGCGCCAGGCACAAGGGCGTCGTAGGCGGGTAGCACGGCAGCAGGCAGGCTGCCAAGGCCCAGCGACGGGGTTGCGCCAGGGCCCGCCTGTGGGCGCGGTCCGAGAAGACCAAGGGTGGGGGGTCACAGCACCGGCATGTTGTACGCATGCATGACCCCCGTCCAGGGGTTGTAGCCGCCGCTCCAAGGCGGCGTGGGCTGCTGGTTGGGGAAGCGCGCCTGGTTCCCGCCACTGTTACGCTGACCGCCGCGGCCACGGCGGCGGTTGCCACCGTTGCGCGGCTGCTGCTGCTGCTATTGGGGATGAAGCGGCGGCGCCGCGGGCGCTGGCTGCTGGACCAGAGGGCGCGGCTGGTGGGCCGGCACGAGAGGCGGCGGCACGGGGGCGCTGCGGGAGAACCCAGCAGCGAGGGCAGTGTGGACGGCGCGGGTGCGCGCGTTCTTCATCCGTCGTTCCTCCAGACGGAGATAGGCCACCGCCCGCTCGAAGGTGGGGTTGGCCATGAGAGTGAGGTTGGACGCGGCGTTGCCAAACTCCTCGCGGAGGCCGGCGGTGAGGGTGGAGAGAAGAAGCTCATCCCCAACCTTGAACCCGATATCATTGAGCTCATCAAAGAGGGTCTTGAGGCGCAGGCAGTAGGCGTCGATGGTGGAGTCGTTTTGGTGGCACCAAAGAACACCTGCTGCAAGAATACAATCTGTTGAAGCTTGTTGTCGGTGAAGAGGCCATTGATCTTGGTCCACACCGCGTAGGCATCGCCTGCGTCGCTAACAACGTGTGTTAGGTGTCCGGCGAGACGATGAGGAAGAACCACCGGATGAGGGTGGTGTCGATCGGGAACGAGGGAAGCGGCGGCTAGCAGCGATCGGGATCGGGAGGAGGTCAGGAGCGAGCGGGGGCTAGCGGGCAGGAGGCGGGGCGATCGGCTAGCGGCGGCGACTAAGAGAAGCAACAGCGGCGCGACTAGGGTTGAGAGGACCGAAGATAGGCTGATACCATGTAGATGAATAGGATGCAACTCTCAATATTCATTGGGTGCATATGCACATATATATATATATATAGTACAAGGGGTAGCCATATCCTGTGGTACAAGAAATACACATGCAAAATACAAATACCCAACAATATGGTAAGAAGGGATATGGTGTGTAGACCCAAAAGAAATAGGGCATGGGATAAAAGAGTTAGAGAAGTTGAACTTAAGTCCCACGTCACCCTCCTCTGGCGGCACTGGCGAAACCCTAGCCGCGCCGCCAGGCCTCCTTTCCCCGTCCTCCTTCGATGCGCCACCACCGGAGGGGGCGCCGGCGAAGCCGCACCAGCCCTAGGAAGGTGGCAGCGGGGCGTTTTTTCATTCGATTCGCCTCTGCCCCGATGTGAATCTCACGATGAAGATGGCCCAGTGGTGCGCGGCGGTCCAGCGGTCGGCGCTGCTCACGGGCGGCCTCCCTCTTGTTGCAGGGTTGCCCATGGCGGCGCTGAGTGGTGGCCACAACGGCGGCTTGTGGGAGGCCGGATCTGGGACCTCGTCCGGTCTTGGTTGCGTCCTGCCGCCCAAATCCGTCGGTGTGCAGTGGCCGGACAGGCCTAGCCCCGGCGTCAGCTGGCCGATCGTATTGGTGCGGGACATCAACGGTCTGCGTGGCATCTAGTATGCGGCTCTGCCCGCACCACTTTAGTGACGCGGTGGCGGGCCCAGACATGGCGGCGGCAGCCTCCTACCTCCGCTGGAGTCCTCTTTGATCTACCCATCGGCGAGTTCCGGACTTCTCCTTCGAAGTAAAACAAAGACTAGCGTATATGCTCTTTGGACACCTTGATTGGATAAGGACCGGCCGTGTGCACCCGCAACATCAACACATCGAGGTATTGCGAAGCTCTGTTTTTGTTGACACCTTGAGACATGTCTGCACCAAGATTTCCAAGGGATCAACACATGCGGAGAATGCCATGGCGTGATAGGAGGACCTGCAAATGGCGAAGGTAGGGTCTTGGATGCGATGAAGACTTTGCATCACAGGCAGTTGTTCCGACTTGGCTTGCGAGAGATGTTCCCGTCCAAACCGGGCACGAGTTCCCATGAGCCTGGTGGTACATGACTTGTAGTAGTAGCCTCCGCAAGTAGGGGGTGGCAGCATTGAAGGACTTCTTGGTTGGTGGTGCTCCTTTGAGTACCGAGTCATGATTTCCAGGGTGAAAACCCAAGGTCTGGCCTTTATTGGTTGTGCCTGGCAATGGCCTTGTTTTTTTTTTTTTTTTTGAACAACCAAAGGCGCCAAAGGCACCAATCTATTGCAAAATCATTCAGAGATCAAGCAGTTTACATTGAGAGTTACAATTCCCAGAACTTTCATGCATGCACATAATAACTTCAAAGGACAATCTTCCTGAATATGATTCACATTGCTACAGGAGACTTGAAATGTTTGAGTTGCTTTATGCTTGATTGCTAGTTGGGCTAATCATGAGCTTCTTTGTTATGGATTCTTGAGATATGGAACACCTGGATTGAAGTAGGATCAGTGATTGCGTAAAATTCTGCAAGTAAACCTGTAGTTTCCCAGTGTCCTGGATTTGTTCTTGGTGATCTTGTAGCAGCTATGTTTGCCAGGGACAAGTTGTCTGTGAAGATTGTCACCCCCTGTACTTGTAACTTGATTATTATGTTGGCTGCTAGCACTAAAGCTTGCGCTTCTGCTTGAAAGGCCGATTTTGCTTGATGACATGTAGCCCAGATTTGAACCTTCAGTCTTCTGCCTCCTTGATTTACCTGCAATAGAACACCTAATCCAGTTCTTGTACTGTTGTTATGTTTATCTTGTTCCTTCCATGCCGCATCTATGAAGACTATATTTGTTGTTGGTAGATGTGACAAATCTATTGTTGTTCTCTGCACATGAGAACTTACTGTTTGGATTTCCTTCTTTCGATCCTTTTGGTGTGCTTGCTCTAGGGCTTCCTCTTCTTGTGATAAGCACTTTTCAATAGCTTGAGCTGCATAAAAAACACGCAGAGGGGAACTTTCTTTTTTCTGAAATAGTTTGTCGTTCCTTGACTTCCACATACACCACATAAATGTAAATATATAGCTTAAAGTAGCATGTGGATGGTTGGAGTTAAGAATGCAAGAAATCATATCTGTAACAGATCTACAATCTTTCAAGAGTTCATCTATTCTGATATGCCATGGATGAACAAACCAAACAGCTTTGGCGAAAGGGCATGAAAAAAAATCCATTCCACATCTAGAGCAAAATTTATTTATATGAGTAGTGTATTTACCCACTCTCTTACCCGTTGGAAGTGCTTTCCTGATTAACCTCCATGCAAATGTTTGTATCCTTGACGCAATATCTTTGAAGGCATTGTTTTTGGGAACGCGGTCTTTCTCTAGGGTGAAAACCTACGATCTTTGATCGGGCAACGACAACGCTTGTGCATTGTTTCCTTCCTGAAGGCATTGCTTTTGGAGAACCTTCTTTATAGTCTGGGTGGTGTCTTTAGTGGGGTTAGAGTGCTGCTACTGCGGGTGATTGATCACCATGGCAGGGTCTTATTTTCCTATTTTTCTCTTTTTATTTTATTTTTTGGCTGTGTGCATCCTAGATGTTTTTAGACATCTTGTTGGTGCAGAGGCTGGGCGTAATTGGTATCTCCTTGATATTAATACATTCCCCTTTTAAAAAAATGTAAGTGGTGGTGGAGTTTAGAGAGTAAAGAAGGGATGTGACAAGAAATTGTTAGGAAAAAATACAGAGTGGATAACGGGGTCAGGCAGGTGAGATTTACTGCCAGGGACTTCCCCTGTTGGTCTGACTTGCTCAAGATTAGGGATATATATCTCCAGGGAAGGAGAATGAATGTAAAAAAATGGAAGACGACTGATTTTTAGAATGATGGGTGGATTGGCAATGGCACTCTGATAGAACAGTTGTTTTTCACAATATTTCTGGTGGACACCTAATTTTATCAATAGAAAGGAGAGTGACTAGAGCAAAGTGCTTGTCTTACAGCTAGACCTACTTGTTTTTCACAATATTTCTGGTCGACACCTAATTTTATCCCACAAAGCAGAAATGTGCATATTGTGGGGGTGGCTGCTCTATGTTGGGCTATCTGGAAGCAGAAACAGAGCCTGCTTTGTTAACAAGCTTGTAAAATCGCCAGCTGAATTTGTGTGTTATGCTTGTTCCTTCTGACGATACTGGGCAGGATTGCAAAATAATGCTGACAAGACGATGGTGGAACATGGGGCGGACCTGCTACAGCGTGTGGCACTGGAGGCGCATGTTGATCCAGTCGTGGCATGAGGTGACATTCTCATGCTAGAACCGGATGGGGAGCGCCAAGGTGATGAAACAACTGAAAGTGCTGGAAAGATGATGAGGGAGCAACTGGTGCATGGAGAGTCTGGCGCGCTGGGGGTGGGAAAGGCACCTGCGTGTGCATCCTTAACCCCTCCCCTCTGTTGGGTGGTTTAAAGTTTTTGGTTTGTCAACTGTAAGGTTTGGGTTTGATGTCTTGGTCCGCCTTTTGAGATGTTGTTACCCTCATCCCACTCTCCTGCTAGCGGCACATGCGGTGGTTGGGCCGTTTGGACCTGAGTGTGGGGGTGGATTTTGTCGTTCTTTCTTTTACCTTTTTGCGCTATGGACGCTTTGGCTCTATGTTCCGTTATATGATGATAGTGGAACTCGATCAATTCATGGATTGTATGGAAAAAATATTGAAGGAAAAAAGCCAAGACAACATGAAGAGAGGATAAAGAGCAGACCACCAGAGGCACTTCCAAAAGAGAAGGCGAAGGGCTGTTGTCCTTGGGCGCACAGTCGTACTGCCGGTCATGCCACTTGGAATCGGCTCCGGCCAGACAAACCAAGTCCCATTTGTATTGGGCCCCAGCCTAATTCGCAATGTTGCGACCCCGAAACCCTAGTCTAGACGTCTAGAACCATACATGAGAGGAGGATCTCATGGCTGTCACCAATCACCAGAGAATAAATATAGCTTCGTCCACACCTCCATGGCCACTTCGATCGATCAGAACAATCGCCGCGCATCTCACCAGCTCCTGGAACATGCATGCGTCGCTGCCGCCAAGGAATACTGCTGTTGCACACCAACCTGCATGCCTTGGACCAGATCCGGTCTGCCACACGCGCGCTGCTGCCTCCCGATTGCTCTACGACGCCCCGGCATTTGCTGATTGCTGCAACTCGCCAGCATCGTCTCGTCGATTTTCTTCGGTAGAACTGTCACTATTTTCTTCCTCCTTCAGATCAACACATCTGCCTCATAACCTTAGCTCGTGATACCACTTGTTAGAATAACCCGAAGCAAGTAGATGACCCATCGAGGGCCAAGCAATCACACAAGGCACCACACCGATGTTTGTTAACAAGGTTCACCGAACATCTGCTACATCCACGGCATGACAATGGGCGCTCCTCTCCAGGATACTGCTACGGTACCAAAAACCGTCAACCTGGGTGCCAGCACATGCCTCGCGCTCCCCCTTATATTGACTTTAAGTTACCTCCACATTTTTTTCGAGAAAACGCAAAAGCTTTGCGTTTCTTTGCATTGAAAAGTGAGGAGTTTAGTTACAAACGTCCAGGGACGCGTGAATTACAGCAAAAAGCTTAATTAGTGTACATCCCATGTTTGTGGCAGTACCAGCCGTAGGCCGGGTGCCCCAGCAGCCGCCCAGGAGGAGGCCTCGTCCTTGATCCTGTCGAGAAGCGTGTTCATGGATGGCGATGCGTTGTCGAAGACGCAGCTGTTCCTGTGTTTCCACACCATCCAGGGCACGAGCAGCGCAGTGGATTGCAGGGCTTTGCGAAGTCCCGGTGGCGTGTTCTTCCTGGCATGTTTCCACCAGTCCATGAGGGAGGGTTCGCGGTTGGGGATGGGGGCTGGGATGCGCAGCCAGGCCAGTGCCTCGTGCCATGCGTGGCGGGCGAAGGGGCATTCCAGCAGCAAGTGCCGGAGCGTCTCCGGTTCTTGATCACATAGGAGGCAGCGGGGGTGGTGTTGCAGTCCATGTCGGGCGAGCCTGTCGGCCGTCCAGCACCGGTCTTGGTTGGCAAGCCAGTGGAAGAATTTCACTCTCGGCGGCGCCCAACACTTCCAAATGAGCTTCCAGGAGTAGCAAGTGGTCGATCCATGGAAGGTGGCCTGGTAGCAGGATTGTGCTGAGTATGTGCCGCTCGCGGTCCATTTCCAAATCAGCTGGTCCGGGGCGGCGGAGAGCACCGTGCGTTGCATGACCTGCCATAGCTGCAGGTACTGTCCTATCTCGTGCAGGCCCAGGTTGCCGTGAATGTTGCGTGCCCAGGAGTTGCCGAGCATCCCGTCTGCCACGGTTCTTGCCATGCGCCGTCGCTTGGGGATGCAATTGTAGAGATTAGGCAATAGTTCACGGACGGATTGGCCGTTGATCCAGCGGTCCTCCCAGAGCAGGGTGGTCCGTCCATTCCCGATGGCCATGGTCGTGGATGCCCGGAATAACACGCGCTCCATGGGTGAAAACTGGAGGTCGAGTCCTTGCCATGCTCGCTCAGGGTCCGTTTTGGCGAACCACAGCCATCGCAGCCGCAGGGCGAGGCCGGCGCGTTCAAGGTCGCGCACTCCTAGCCCCCCAAGTTCGATGGGGCGGCAAACGCGGCTCCAGTTGACGTGGCAGTGCCCTCCGTTGGCAGCGGCGCGTCCGGCCCAGAGGAATCCGCGTTGGATCTTCTCGAGCTGCTTGATGGTCTTCTT